>VZSV01000149.1:1439331-1456062 GCA_013398735.1 Nothocercus julius | reverse complement strand
GGCCCGGCGGCCTCGCGCTTCCGCTCGCGGCGCCCGAAGGAAACCGCTTTCCTATCCCCCCCCAAGAAAACACCCCGCGAGCGACAGGAGGCGGCAAACAGCCAGCGCTGCCGGTATCCGGCCGCGCCTGGCACCGCCGCAGCTTTTCCTGCGCGCGCCTCCCTTGGAAACAAACAGTCCCCTAAATGTATATACATAGACGTAAACAAAATATTTAAAGCAAATTCCTGGTCCATCCGATCCTCTGGAAACCCTCCGCAAGGCCGCAGCCGCGTGCTCCCGGGGCTCGCAGGCACCGTGCGGGGAAGTCGCGGCGCAGAACCCGGGCGAAGCGCAGACGCCCTCCCCAAAGCGGCGGCGCTGCTCGCCGGCCGAAGCCTTCCCGGCGCCGCCCAGAACAAATGGAAGTTCGGCCCTAAAAGCAGCGCCTTAAGTCAGCGCCGTTGGTGTTTTTCAAGCATGGGCTGCGTCAGCCGCCTGCGAGTCGCACTGGTGATGGAAAAAGGTGCTGGGTGGGTGCAGCTGAAGGGTCAGCTCCGCGCCACGGGGGGACCAAGGCTCCCTAAGCACCTGCCACCCAGCTGGGGCTGGAACAAGCAAGCGGCAGGAGCTGCGCTTGGCAGAGAGTTGCTTTTATTTTAGAGCAGGAATAGTTTGCAGCAGAGGTAACGGATTGCGGCCGTGTCCTTTGAGCCCGGCGCGGCCGGCAGCCTCGAGCAGCGCCGAGCGCAGGGTCCCACGGGGCCGCGAGCCCCCAGGCTGCCAACATGGGGGCTTCGAGGCGGCCTCGAGGGCTCCCCGCAAACGCTGCCCCGCGCACAGAGAAGCCAGGGCAGGGCCTAGGGGGATTTTGGGCAAGCAGGAGCTGAAACCAGGATGAGAAGTCCCAGCGCCCCAGGCTGCCCCCTGACTCCCCTCGCGCCCCCCAGCAGCCCCATCCCAGGAGTAAGGGCGGGATTCCCCCAGGAGACAGCGGCCCCACGACCGGAGCTGTCAAAAACGCCACAGGGAAGAGGGAAGGCGACTTGTTGCTTGTCGTGGCTGAGCAGCCACAGGGTGGTCTCAGGGCCAAGGTCTCCAAATTAACAAAAAGCCGAGAGCATTACAGATAAATGTACTTTAATTAGGGTTAAATACTATCTCAAGGTATTTTGAAATCGCACTTGCACTGTACTAATCAACAGCCAGAGGCAATAAAAAAAAAATTCAGGAAACGGAGAAGTTCTAACATCCAACACGTGACAGTAACTGCTGCTATGGAAAGCAACACACACCACTCCCAAGAACAGTTATTCTTAGAGGAAAAGGTCGTAACAGTGGCATAGGGACAAAAATCTAAATTGAAGACCGGAAGAAATATATATTAGTGCCTGCCTTCTTAAAGGTTTTTTTTTTTTTTTTTTTTACATTAAATACAGTTTTCTTTAAAAGCAAGGTACTTTCTAAATTCATGGTTTATATACCGTATGTACACAAGAGCAGAACATTGTACAGTGCCTTCCGGACAAAGCAGCGCTAAGTAGCTCTAGGCTGGCAGGGTGGTGCTGAACCCAATGCAAGAGGACAGGTTAAGCGCTCCCAGAGAAGCATCTCCAGGGTCGGGATGAGGAAAGTAAAGTATCATGTATGTACAAACCCAGCGCTCCAACAGGTGCCTGCAGCGCGAGGGCCAGCACGGGGCACCTGTGCATGCTGCGCTAATGCATGGAAATCCCACTGCCAGAGCCCCCTCACACAGCCCAAGTGCCTCCGTTGCCTCGGGTAAGGGGGGCATCCCCCGCGCCAAGCACTTGCACAACTCGGCCCTGCGCTGTGCGGCCCTCAGGTGCAGGGCGCTTGTTCCTGCGCCTGCAAGCCAGGCAACCACCTGCATTTTGCCACTGCACAAAACACACGGAGATGCCCCATCCATCCCCATGGAATTGCGAGTTAGAGCTACATTATCAAATGTCTTTCTGCCAAAAGTTGAAGATTGAGGCAGAAAGTCTGCACTGCAGAACCACCAGTTCAGACTAAAACGCACTGGCAGCAATTTCCATCATTAGTGCAGCATTAATTCCTACACTTTACCGAAGTGACCTAACTATTCTTCAGGTGCACAATGTGTTCACTCAGGTTTACAAAAAAACAGATACACCAGAAAGTTGTGCAGAAAATTGATTTCAGTTTTAACATTTACCCCATAAAAAAAGTGCCCTGGTTCAAATTTCTTCCAAAAAAGATACATATATATATTTTAATTCTATGGTTAGCAGCAGGGCAGAGTGATCAAGGTTCTACTTGTTACATACACTTTCAATTGTTGTTCAGTTTATGCCTTCTGAAATAAGGTTATTCACCATACTTTTGGGGTTCTGTTCATCCTCATCTCAGTCACTACACTGGTTCAAAGAACTGAAGGTTTTTCTTCATTGAGGACAGAAGCGAGACAACTTGTTTCTAAACCGCATCAACTTAAAGTTTCAAGTTTTAATGGTGTAAAAATCTGACATTCAATTACAGTTAAGAGAAACTTGCTACACAGCAAACTGCATCCAAATCTACCAGTTATTGACGGGACCTTTAAATTAACTGTTAACAAGTTATTCAAAGCATCCAGACGTGGAAACATCAGGTCACCCAGCCAGTGAACCAGCAATTCCCTCCCCCATGTACACGAGGCTTTACAGATGCAACTAGTGTGACTTTAGCTCCGGAGCCAGTGACTGCCACCGGCTAACTCGGCGCCCAAACAGCCTAGGGAGATCCTGTGTTAAGCCCAATGCAATATGCATCAGTGTCATGGAGCAGGAAGATCCCAGTGTCTACTTGTTAAAGTTCACACAAACCGTACAGATACAGACAGGATAAAACACAGACTCAAGAGGATCCGTTATGCTTGAAGAAAATCCCAAATAAAATGACATCTTCTGCACAGCCCAGTATCAGGCCCAGCCACACCTTTATCTAGTGTAATAAACTCTGTAGTAAACTGTTTTTGACCTCCATAGAGAGTAGGAGTTGTCAAATTTAAGGAGATAAACTCCTCTCCCTGGGTACTGGTGGCTGCCAGCATACACTTCTTCGTGACAGTCTCGTCTGTACACAGGCACAATTTCATCTAGCTGAGGCTTGTTGGCGCTCTTTTTGGCTTTTTCTTCACTGCTGGTATTTTCTGCAAGGAGAAGAAAAAAAAAAATGAGTTAAACAGAGGCACATACTTAAACAGAGGCACATACTTTACAAGTGAAAGTCAGATGTTAAAGAGTTAAGACTCCTGACCTATAGTGGACTTTGTTAATTTAAAAGTCAGACTTGGGGAGGGGGGGGAGAGTAGGAGGGAAGATCTCAGAGACAGGAGGTAAAGCATTCGAAAGCCAGGAGCAGCAACAAGCACAGGCTGCTGCGTTTCACTCCACTGCTGTACCAAGGAAGTGCACTCCTACACCCTTCTAAAGGAGCAATCTATCCATTTGCCCTTGCAAAACTGCACTCTGGTTCAACGTGGACACTGCTTTATGATGAATTTTACTGTTTGATAACAAAACAACCCTCCTTCTATCCCCACCACATCTGGTCCATTTTTCAGAGATGTCAAGCACCCAGTTTTCATTAATCCACTCCACAGCTTGACTGAAAATTCATAAAAACGAGCATCTTTACCTTCTTCTTCATCCTCATCATCACTGGATTCACTGACATGCACACTGACAGCAGTGTTAGGGGAGTCTGTCCATTCAAAATACACCCCAAAACCAATGTCATAATTGTCTGTAGCAAACTCCCAAAAGAGGTAAGACCCCTCTTCGTGGGTTGGTACTCTAACTGTAACCACTTCTCCTCGGCCCACTGTGATCACAGAGTCTGCATCCTGTCGGATTTTTTCCTTGAAGTCTTTTATCTGGGGTCGTGTCCACATCGATGGGGCAGCTATCA
The DNA here is from genome assembly GCA_013398735.1 of Nothocercus julius. NCBI lineage: Eukaryota > Metazoa > Chordata > Aves > Tinamiformes > Tinamidae > Nothocercus > Nothocercus julius. The sequence continues at coordinate 1,452,147 of VZSV01000149.1, read as the reverse complement.
CTGGAACCGAATCTAAGGGAGAGGGAAAACATTCCAGTTAAGCATTTGCCTCAGTTATTGATGCCGTAAGCTCCTGTGCTTTTAGCTCACTTCTAGGTGAGCTAGAGCTGCTTCTAAGCTTTTATCTTTTCCTACTGACAAAAAGCATCCTTGATAGGGCTCAAACTTGTTTGAAATGCAGGGAAAGTCTGGATATAGCAGCGCTCACTGAAACCCCACCAGTTCACCCAGTCACCACATTTACACTGCCAGCGCTCAGGCAAAAATGACTCAAAACAGAGGTACCACTAGTGGCACTGGGGCCACATTACACAAAACCGCTTTGTGAAACAATGTGTATGTGCAATAAAACCAGGGAGTAGGAAATTGCCAAATACCAACTAAAACATAACTGAATCCCTAACTACACCTAGGGACCCCACTAGCATTGGTTCCTTACTAGGATCCAAGCAGGTCTTTACAGGACTACCTATTCTGGATCAAAGAGAGGCATCCACAGATAAGAGTGATGGGAAAGCTGCTGTGAGGCTGCTTTTCCTGTTCCCACTTTCACAGCTCAGCTAAGAGCTAAAGAAAGTTTAGATCCCATCCCTATCTATGGGATCCCTATCCCATCCCACTCTTGAGTATTTTTGCTCAAAATGCTTTCACTGCTTCATCTTTCTTCTCCACAAAAGCTGGATTTTATCTGTGCAATATATTTTGCCTCCAGAGAAACCAGACCCAGGAACCAAGCCTAGGCTCTTGCACAGCCCACCAAAGCCAAGCGAAGAGCCACAGTGATCACAGATATATCACCTGTGTCCAAAAAGACATTTGAGGTTATTTACCAAGGAATCTAGTTCATCCTACCTTTTGGTCCATTCTCTAATGCTTCTTCCAAAGCCTCTGGATCCAGCTCTTTTTCAGAGCTGTCTGTATGGGCACTGGCCTGCCCATTAATAGATGGGATGTCCCCTGGGGCAGGTGAATTCACCATCGATGCCGTTGCTGGAGGTGTCCCTGCTGCTGCCACTACTGCTTCCTGCTGCTTTTGTAAGGCTGCCTAAAAGGAGAGAAATTAAATCAGGTAAACACAGCAGTCCTGAGACATCTATTTATCAAAAGGTATAATGACAATTTAAAAAAACTTCTCTCCACCCTGTGAGGAGAATTGATATGAGAAGGCAGGAACAGCACGTGTTACTACGTAGAATTAAATGTGCTCAGAATCACAGAAGTCTAATCACTCTGTTCCAGCCTGCTGGATACCACGTGAGCTGAAAGACTCAACTTGGAAGTTAACTGGAGCATGTACAGTAAGCTGTTACACTTACTTATGAGCACTGGCCATTTCAGCATCTCTTATAACACTTATTTTAAAAACCAGAGCAATGATTTGTTTGGTGTTTTTTACTTGAGGTTTGAAAGTGTTCTGGCCTGGGATTATTCAGCTTTAAAAAAAAAAAAAAAAAAAAAAGAAAAGAAAAGAAAAGAAAGAATACTTAAGGTCTTAAGTATTTTGCCAGTCGGTGGGATAACTTACTCAAAGGGCTCTCTTTCAAATCCAGAGTGTGAGCAGGGTAGTTATTTAATTTGAATGCGGGCAACACAAGAGCCAGGACTGCAAGGAAGCTGGGGAAAGCATTATTAAAGCACAAAGGTGTTCCATGAGAAGATGACTTATGCACACGGAAACTCTTTAGATATCACTCATCATCTGTCCCTCTGCAAAGATTAGACATACCCAAGATAAGATTATACCAGGTAACACCCATTCCTTTGGATTTAGGCAGGAGGCCTGATCCCTTTAGCTTCAAGGCTTATTTTTCCTTCATTTATGAGGTAAGAGGAGATAACTGATGTGTTTTTTGCTGGGACAAGGCAGAAGGTGTAATCACTAACACTGTTCTTTAAAGAACAACCTAATAAACATATCGTTTTGATGAACGAATGCAATGGAGATATTCTGAGAGAGTAAGGTGACAACATAGTTAGTGACATTTCAAACCTGACCAACTGCACAAATGCTGCCCAGATATACCTTCACCTCAGAAAGTTCCAGGGATTAAAATTTAAGTGGTGTGAACTTATCTAGAAAACTATTCCATACGGCCCTTCCGAAATTAATTGCATCAAAACTTGATCCAGAAGCAACCAGGACAGATAAGCACTTACAGATTCTGCAAGTGCTTGAATTTTAAGCCTTCAGTGAAGAATAGTAGATTTCAGACAGGCAGATAGAGGCCATCTCAGAATCATGTCCTCCACACAGAAGTGAGATGTGAGACATGAGGTTTGTTTTACCATTTGTTGAAGATGCTTATAGAGGTACCTTTGAACTTTAAAGTAGTTGGAAACCTGAACAAAGCACATTCACCACAGATGCAAGATCCCCCTGAACAAAGCAGCAGTAAACTGTAAAGCCCAGACACGGAATCATTGCCCAAAAGTACTGCCACCTGTTGCTACTGGTGATACAAACACTCACCCTCCCAGCCAAGGCACACACTGCTGCCCAAAGGCTACTGCGCTGCAGCCACCTTTGAGTGGGATACGTGTATGGAGAGTCAGTTGAAGGGGCTGGTTCATGTTTGTGCTCAGTGCACTGGTACCTGCACCCTTTCAATTACTTGCACACAGGTGCCACAACAGAGAGCTTAGTAGTTGGCTTCCAAGAATTTTAACAAATAGAGTGATTAGTAAACGCTACTTCAGAGCATTCTGGATTAACATATGCTTCAGAAATCTACTGGAAGAGATTAATAAAGAGATTTGAGTATTTAGTCATTAGTCACACTTTCTGCCCCTCCTTGTACCAATTCTCTTTTAAGGGGGACAGAAACAGACAAGTTAACATCTCCCAAAGTCAGCCTGGGGGAACTGAACACAACCAAAGTTCCTGAGGTGTCAGTCCTACCTGCTGCTGTGCCAGCTGGACTTGATATAACTGCTGCATGTACTGCTGGTAGTGCTGCTCCTGGAGCTGCCGGATTAGGATCTGCTGCTGCTCGTAGTTGCCTGGGTACTGCTGGGCCGCGTACTGCTGGAACTGGACAGCCGTCTGAGAGTTGAGCGCTGCCATGATCTGCTGCCTGCGTGGGTGGCACGGTGGGAGGCGGGTCACGAGCAGCTCAGGCTGCAGGGGAAGCCCTCTACCTCAAAAGGTCTTAATTCTGTTCTTGCACAAACCAGTTAAATCTCTCCCTGCCCCCAAATGCATCCTCTAGCAAGCACCATTTTTAGGCTACATGGCTAGATGCGATGCAACAACCCCTCCAACTGTAACCACTCTGAAGACACATGGCTTTACATGCACACCCAAGTCCCTTTTCTGCCTAAATTCTTTACCTCTGTAACCTCCCACAGCCACTTATGACTGCTTATCACATTATTAAAAAAAAAAATCTGTATTTCAAGGCATATCCCATCTCCTATTGTTTAGTATTGCACAACTTTGATCATATTGCCTATTCATTTATATTGCTCTTTCACATTCCTCTGGCCTTCACCACGTTAAATACACAATAAAGCAGCAAGGCTTGCAGATTAGTTATTTGTTCCCTCTCCAAAATCACTACATAGCAAACATGAGATCTTTCCTGCAAAGATATTTTTACTATGATGCTACCTATAGGTAAGGAGGTTTAAGAGGGCAATAGGTGCTAAGCATGCAATTCCAGATCCATGCTTTGAGCATGTGGACATGCGTAAGGACAACAGAACAGTACCAGAGCAATCCATTCTAACCAACTAGATCGACAGAGGCTAGAGACCGAGCTTAAGCACATCTGAAAGTAAATTCTAAACTCGTCTTAGAAAAGTGCTAAGAGCCAGTGACCACTAGTGTACAAATGAGATCTATAGACACTTCACATTTTCTAAAAGGGGATCACCTTGAAGGACATAGTGTTAAGGCTCCTGAGTTAGAAAAAACATCATCCCTCACACGGGAAAAAGGAACTACAGCTATATAAGGTTTTTCATTCAAAAAACAGAACTGGAGAGAACTGTCTCGAACACAAGACAGTTATTTTCTTTGATGTCGTTTGAGCTACTCACTTCTGTTGTTCCATCCGAAGTCGCTCCTCCTCTATTCTCCTCCTCTCTTCTTCTTCCCTTCTCAGTCTCTCCTCTTCTTCCCGCCGACGTTTTTCCTCTTCTTTTTGTAAACGCTCCCGCTCTTCCTCTTCACGCCGCCTTCGTTCTTCCTCTTCTCTTCTGTAAAATACTCTCAGTGAGCTATTTCAGCATTCCTACAAGCCTAGGATGAGGTCTTTTCAAATGGCTGTAATGTGCCTTTCACCTGCCCAGTAAAGCTCTGTTTCACATCTCCTTCCACTTCAACTCTGCACAAAAGCAAATCTATCACTGCTTGGTTTTACTGCACTGAGCAATAGCAAGCATAAATTTTGTGTTACAATTTAATGTTCATTCTAACTTATTACTATATTACCAGTAGCAGACAACACAGGAAAATTAGGAGTCTTGAAACCTTAAGCTGTCTGGTTTTAAAACGCAGAGGTTAATTACAAGTGTTATTTAATATTTAATAATGCGTAAAAGATCGTACAAGATAGTCTTTGTTAAATGGCTAACCCAAAAAATAAGAGTTTTAAAAACCTGGTGATTTCATGTGGCTATATAGTCAATTCATATAACATGGAGAATTGTGTGAAGTGTATGTTCAAGAGCAAACTACTGTACTATTAAAATAAAGTTCCTTTCAGATATTCTAGGTATGTCTTCACTTCAGAAGCATTCATTACAGACAAGAAGACTTAAACAGTGCAAATGGTATCACAGCCATCTGAAGTCAAAGCATCTTTCTTCTCTTAGGCTTCAACCTAAGCTGGCCGTGGCACCGCCTGCAGGTCAAGAGTTATACACTCACTATACTCCCCCACACCAAAAAATTCAAAGATTACCTTTTCTTTTCTTGTTCTTCTTTCTCTATCTTATGAGAAGTGACATATGTAGAGAACAAGTGGCAGCATCTATTTAGGAGCTTAACAAATTCTGTCATAGCTTCTTGCTTTGACATATTTCCAAGGGCAGCCCATTCCTTCCTGAGGAAAGGAGAAATCAACTGAGAAAGAAGAGGATTCCATTCTCTTCAAGCCAGTAGCAAACTCCCAGTCCAGCATGAGGAGGGGGAAGGGACTAAGTTGAGACCAGGGACCCAACTGCATCATGTGCTGTTTCAAAGAACCAGCAACTTGTGCCCATTTGAAGTGAGACCTTAAACTTGTAGATCTTGTTGCTTTCTCCTGCCTCCACAGAAGGAGTTTCAGACAGACATAACTGAGTGCTTACAGAACATCTAATACAAACCATCATCAGCCCTACTTAGGGTCCTACACTGCTTTCTACAGCTTTCAAAATATAAATGAACTGGCAAATGAATCCAAATTATTCTTTGGTCCTCTTTCACTCTAGTCTATAGAAGAAAAGGTATATAATTTCCCAGATGGTTGTTCCAGGTTTGTTCATCAATTACAGTGCTTGAGTTAGTCGCATGCAACCAGTTGGTCTTCTGAAGCGCACTTTAGAAACTGAACTTCAGTCCACTAGCTAAGTCCACTTTGGAAAATAATAAAATGCACAGAGACCAGCTTCAAGATGCTTATGCTGTATTGTACATTGCTTTTATTAGCAGAAAAAAAAAGCATCAAGGAAAAAGGAAAAAGGAAAAAAAAAATCTAGCTTTAACTGTAAGGAATACAGGAGACATGTCAGAGGCTGTCCTCATTTTGCCAGAATTTACTCAGGGTCTGATTCCAAAGGGAATTTCATTTCAGAAGCCACCCTTGGTACTTACAGAGAGGCTGTGGCAAACGCTTCTACAATAGGCCAAGGCTTTTGCCAGCAGTAACTTCAGTGCAAAGCAGAGTTAAAAGCAAGAAACATGGGCTTGCACTTTAATGCAGACCTAATTAAGTCTTCAGCTACCATGAGAGACTAGAGAGTTAGCACAGCAGCTTTTCCTAATGTGCTTCAGCTAAGCTACAACCCAGATGTTCTTCTGCTAGTTCGGTTACTGTACTGCAGCTCAAGATTAAGACACACTGGAAGAGGCCCTCCTCACCTTCCACTACCATATACCTACTGAGGCAGCCCACACATGTGCGTTACTACTGCTTGGTTCTGGAAGACATTTGCCCAAGACAACAGGCAGAGTTAAGATCAATGAGCACAATGGTCTTGTTTTTACCTTCTATCATTCCCTAGCACATCAAAGAATCCAACTTCAGGGCAAGTGTCAGGATTGTAAGGTCCCAGCAGAACCTGCTTGTGCAGTGCCACAAGTTTGAGTTTTTCTTCATACGTTGGATGAAAGGCTTTGCCATCTTTTTCTGTAGAGGAAAAAAAAAAAAAAAAGGAAAATTTCACTGTTATGATTAAGGAATTAAGGGCACAACAAGTGCTCTGTATAACTGCTACTATGACTCCCTCTGTAAAAACATAATCAAAAGAGATACAAGTCATAAAAGGTTAGACAATTTCAGTTTTATTCAAATACAGATTTGTCCAGAAGAAACACAACTAACTTGAGCTGCTGAAGCTAAAAGTGTTTTGTTCATACCACCTAGAACCAATAGATAGCAGGATACGGCATAAATATTTATGATTAGATGAACATCATACCATACAGATCTATACCTCCGAAATATTTAAAGAGCTTCTGAACTTGAACTCAAATGCGTCTGCCAAGTCTACTGTAAGATGAGTGGGAAGGATTTCCTTATGGCAACATTTGGGTTGCTTTCCTCATGTTGCATGATGCTCTTCACATCAGGCAACTGCATAAATAGCAAGTTAAAGGCAAGAGACAGCGTAGTTAGAATCAAAGTGAAATTCTCCTTGCAGGAATTTTATTACTGCATTTTGCCAAAGCAGCTGGAATAATCCCTTGTGATAAGGTGACTCAATCTGTACTAGTGCTCCTCTGCAAAGAGATTTGGCCCTAAAAGATAGACAGAATAAAAATCAAAGATACATCCAACTTCCAGGGCTCCGCACCACAGCCTCCTAAAGCAGTCCTCATTAGGTCACATCAATGGATTTATTGGCAAGGAAAGACTTTCATACATCATTTTAAACGCATTACTCAATGCATTAGTCAGCTAGGACTTACCTCAGCACCTCACCAAACCATCAAAACAAATCAAAGAAAGGTGTCACTAATTACAGTGTTTATTTAAGAAAACAAAACCACCTTTTTCTTGAAGAGAAAACCGAATAAGCAACCTCTCTTTTTGGAAGGACTGAAATGAGGAAGCTCCTACTGGAGGCAAACAACCTGTATTCATGTGACTGCGCTTCGCAGTACCCTGCACACAGCCATGAATCATGGGCAGAGCTGCGCAAGTCTCCAGCTAAGGTCACTTTAGAGCAAGTTGTTTTGAGACCCAAACTGCACGCTCCAATTCATACTCAAACTTTAGGGTGGACACTTAGCAGCTTACGTTTTTTTTTTCAGCTGAAGGGTGCCAGAATTATTAACGGGGAAAAGAAACAAAACCTCTACTGTGGCTTATTGAGAAATGCAGACTGAATACTTCTGAAATTGGGAATCAGACAGAAGCCCAGAGGGAAAGTGCCTGCAGGTCACAGCAAGGAGCCAATTTCTGACAGAACAAACTCTGACAGAATAAACTGAGGGCATTACTGGACTTAATCAGTTAAACCCTTACAAGGAGTCACTCACTACACACATGCCAAGAGTTGTGAAGCCAGAATGGGAGAACTTGGCAGGTAAACACTTATTCATCTATTAGCTACTTCAGTCTTCTTCAGAATCCCAGGTATTCACTTTTTTCCCAGCGTCACAGGAGCACAGAACCAATACGTACTCCTGCTGCAAGAGCCCTTCATCCCCAATAATTTCTTTTTCTAAAAATCCCTGATAGGGAAGAAGGGGGATGTAAGGACAGATACAGACTCTTCTTGATAGTACCCAGGGAAAGAACGAGAGGCATTGAGCATGAGCCGAAACACAGGAAATTCAAATTACTTGCGAAAGAGCTTTTTTTTTTTTTTCTCCCCTGTGAGGGTAGTCAAACACTGGAAAAAGTTGTACAGACGATGGAGTCTCCATCCTCAGAGGGGTTTGAAAACAAATCCACTTGAATAACCCACTTCAGCTGGGCCTGCTTTGGGCAGCGGGGTTGGACTAGAGGATCTCCAGACATTCCCTCCACCCTTAACCATCCATGAGCCCTGAGACACGTTAATCTCAGGCACTGCAAGCCCATCCCCAAGGATACAGCACTTCCTGCAATCATGGCAACTTGGGAAGTTCTGTGCCTGTCTCCCAGGGCTCCTGCTTCCAGCCCCCCTAGATATTCCTCTAGCTTTTCCCCTGTTTCTTCACACTCACATTTAACCCAAGACTTGCTTATTGGAGTTAATGGAAGTGCCTGGCACCTAGCAAATAGCACATGTGTTTTAAGAGCATACTTAGCATTCTGGGCTGGGGTGCTCGAGAACAACTCAGCCAACCCTTGTGCTACACCAATATTTTGCTAGGTTTCCATGCAAAGTACCCTTCTCAAGGGGATCACTATGGCATAGTTTACCTTGTGTAACTTGTAATGCTACAGCTGTCTGTCAAACTCAGCTGTTTGCTGCACTAGGTGCTGCCTATGCCAGCGAACAACTAAGGGTTTGGACCCATTTCTGAAAAGAGTTTAAGGAAAAAAAAAAAAAAAGGTCTCCCTCAGCAGCTAAACGCAGCAGGTCTGCATTTCCTTAGAAACAAAGTGCGACCTCAAGCCCTAAACACCAAAGGAAACAAAAAATCTGAATCTGCAAAGGACCATGGCCCAAGGAAAGAGCAGAACAGGAAGAAAACAGATAAGAGAAGGAGGCAGACATCAATGACTTGTGCATAATGCAGATTAGAAGGAAGCTCTCAGCAAAGTATTTAAAGGCAGTCAAGGGAGAAGTTGTATACTAGCTATTTTCAGTTGAATTCTTCAGGATGAACTGTGCTGTGTAATTACCCCAAAGACATGGAAACGCTGCCGTTAAGCTGAACTAGGGCAGTTGAAGCCATCTGCAGAGTTAACTATGCCCAGAGCAAACATTAGTGAGCCTAGGCGAGTAGAAGTGCTGAATTTATGAGGTATCCATGAATGCACCTTTCAAGCATCTACTAACCTGGATAGCTTATTTGATTTTAAAGCACAGCTGACAGGAAGCTGAAGAATGTGAAACAGCTTTAAGGAACAAATTAGGGTACTCTAGAGGATGCACAAAGCAATGGTCCAGCAACTCCAACAGCACTCCCGACTGAACAGGCTTCTTTCTGAGGCCCGAGGAACAGCTCGGCTTTCTTGCAAAGTCTTAGGATATCTCCTTTCAGATAGTCCTTCAAACCAGCACTCATTGGAGTTGGTAGTTTCTCAAATCCCAAGAACTACTCTTTACACAGCAGCCACAAACAGAGCAGGCAAGCTCAATTAGAGATTAAGGTACAGCTGTAGGGAGGCAGGCTCTGCTGCTTTAGGCATTTTACAACACTGTCTGTACACACGTACCTCACTGATGACACAAGCAGGTTACCAAGGTGCAGGGAAACAGGCTGCCTCTCACTCGCTGCACGCTCAGAGCTTTGCCACGTGCTGTGAAAGTCTCTGCACCATCATGGTGCGAGTGAGAGTCCCTGTACACCTAATACTATGCGTTTGAAGCACAGCTCTCCTCAGCAGTTGCCACTGTTAGATGCTAACAGGAGATCCGCTGAGAGTGATTCCATTAAATACTTGTGAAAAACAGCACAAACCACAACCAGCTTTCCTTGCAGTACAGATAGTTAATAGCAGGCTTGATGCTCACTCTTGCCACTGCATACAGATACAGCTGAGATGAATCTGCTCCAATAACAGAGTGCTGGAAAACAGGCAGCAATGTAACTCTCCAGCATGAGACACTGTAGGAGAAATTGGCATATACCTGTAAGTCCAGACTCAAAGGAGTTCAACAACATGCTGAAGAAAAGTGTGCCACACGAGGTATCAGCACCTCTCTAACTTCAGGATTTTTTCCTCTGCAAGAACCACAGCACAGTATGTAGCAACATCCACTCCAACTTCACCTGCTGCACCCACTCCAAATGGCCAATTCCCTGGGGACTGTAGCTGCTCCAAGGTGTCCAGAGAGAAACAGAAACCAGTTTGCAGCATACTTGTCGTCCATTGCTATTAAATGCCAAAGTCACACATGTTAATGCTATTCACTTGCAAGGTTTTCATGAGCGAGCTCAAAACTGAGAAATGTGAGAAGTGAATCACTGCCTGCAGTTCCCACTAGACATCCCCTTACGGGTCCATGAAAACAGAAGTCTACTTAACTAATTACAACCATGCTATCAAATTAGCACACTATAGAAAAGATGAAGTTAAACAAGTTTTGAATGAGGTATTGCTAAGGTCCATGAGACCTTCTTGCTGGGTTAACAGAAAACAACTTGGAGCAGTCAAAAATCAGAGTTTTAGGGGAGGGGTACCAGAAGACCTTTTAGAGAGTAAAAATAATATGGTTTGTATACTGCCTGCTCAGACATGCTGCACTGCAAATCACTTTATACAACAGTCCCTGAGTTCACACGCTGACTATGAAAGATGAGATACAAAATATATTCCAAGCAAACTGTAAAACTGAGCTGATTCTTGCAGAGATTTGCTGGGACCGCTACACTGGCCACCCCCTTCTACTGCAGGGCACAGCTTAAATCTCAACACATTCCCTTCATGCAGCTCACGCCAGTTCAGCGAGCGCAGGAGCTGCAGCCAAGACACTTCCATCTCGGCAGCAGCCCCGGGGCACAAACAGTCACAGGGGACTGACATGGAAACCTCCCCACTTCAGCAGCATCCCTGTATTAGCAGGGCTTTCCTCCTGCAGGCCTGATTGACACAATGGAAGAGGTCTTTTTTTGTTAATGGAAGCCAGAAGGCTACTCATCTTGAACTAGGCTAGGCAGAGCAGCAGGAAAGAGAGTGGGTATTGTAAGAACGGCTCTCGTTTTGGACAGAAGTGCACTAAGACATTATTAACCATCTCTCATTTCTACGCCTCTGTTGTTTTGAAAAGCCTTTTCCCAAAATCATTACAGACACTGGAAACCCCAGCACGCCTTCTGCATGGCCTGAGGCCTGGTTGTTGAAGTGACCCAGAGTCAAACCTTCACTGGAGACAGGATTACGCAGCTTCTGAGTCCCTTTAACCCTGCTCCGGTTTCATCTCTGTGTTTATGCACCTATTCTGGTACATGCAAAATGCCACCACAGGGCATATTGCAGTCACTGCGACAGCATTTTGATAGAATTAAGCTTTCCTTGGAAGGAGGTACATGAGGAGCCACATCTACACAACTCTCTCTACCCACAGAGGCCTAAAGGAAGCTGCTTCGCTAGTTATCACTGCTCATCCTTTGTGGTCTTTAGTATCACACCCCAGACTCTTTCCATGCCCACAACCACAACTAATCCAGATACCATCATTCCCCCAAACAAGTGCTGCCCTCAATCACGTGTTTCACACTAGGCACATAGGTCTTAAAGCACTTACTATTTCTTACAACTACTTGATATAAGTTCTTCAAAGATTTCCTCACTTCAAAATTAATATATATTTTGGAAAAACGATCAGTATCAGGCATTTGTTTCAACATTTACCTACTAACATGCCTCAACCTTCAGATCCCTGAAGTGTTGCTTCCTGAGATAAAAGGGAGATTCCTGTTTGTTCCTCTGCATCTGCAAGACTGCACAACAAGCATGCCCGCTCCCACAGCTGTTTTGACAGCAAATATATTTAAACCATTTGGAAGCAAGAACAACTCTTTTCAGAGCCATTCAGCTATAGAACAAGCTCAAAGAACCAGGAGTCTGCAGTAACTCACTACCCCATCTACAAATAAAAACCCGCACGTTATATCGTACTTGACAAAAACTGCAAGTGAAAATCAACTCCATGTGATTTTTTACTGCATCTAGCCACGGGGCTGGAGGAACCATTTGCTGCACTTGGAAAGCCTGACACAGTATAAAGCAGAAAATACTATTATGAGAAACCACGAATTAAAAGAAAATGCTGATGACTCAAGGGAACAGCAATAAAATGAAACATCTTGAAATTCAGCTTTCAATAAAAGGAAGACTACTGAGATAGCTGAGGCAACACAAACATAAACTAGAGCCTAGTGACAGGTAGCAACTTCACTGACTTCCCACCATCCAAAAGGAAAGGAATGCAGAGCATGATTTTCATCAAGAGATGAGACGTAAGTAGCAAAATACCAGTAACAGGTAAACTCATTTATAATATACAATTTTCACCGTCAATACCTCTTTCGGCAGTAACTTACATCCAACTCAGAAAGACGCAAGGGATTTGCTCTTGCAGAGGCAGCGGGTGATATCAGACAGCTCCCCGGGAAGCCCCGCTGAGACCCCTACAGACAGGGAGGCCTCGGGCTCGTTTCCTAGCACGGAGACAGCTGGACAAGCCACACTGCTCTCCAAAATGACACGCGGACGCAGCGGCTCCTGGCACAGCGAGAGGACTCCGAGTCCCCGCAGCCCAGCAGCGCTTTGGGAAGGGGCACCCCGAGGCACCGGGCGCTTTCCCAGCGCTCCCACGCGGGCCGGGCTCCTCGCGAGCATCGCCCGGAACGCCCCGCTCGCCGCTTTTCCTCCTTTTCCCCTCGTTTTCCTCGTTTCTCCCCCTTCCCCAGCCGCCTCACCTTTGAAGAAGCGCAGCGCCAGACCGTAGAGCTCCTCGAGCGCGAAGCCCCAGCGCCGCTCGGGGCTCAGCGCCGCCGCCTCC
>VZSV01000149.1:1389629-1425083 GCA_013398735.1 Nothocercus julius | reverse complement strand
GCGCCAGGAGGCGGCGCCGCGCACAGGGACATGCGCGGGCACCGCTCCCCCCCGTGCATCTTCCCGTGCCATTAAACCGATAAAACACTCCAAGGGACACACACGACTGGAAAGAGCGCCCTTAAGTGTAGTGGCACGTAGAAGCCACTATACTGTGTAAGCCTGGTGGCTTCATTAACGGAGAAAAACAGACTCCCAAATTCCTTCGCCAAATACCAGCTCCTACTATTAGTGGTAGTACCTAGACCTGCCTCCCCCGCCCTGCCGCTCCCTGCTAGCAGCAGGGCAAAGCCAGTGCCTGGGCTGAACCCCTTCGTGTGATTTCTGAGTTTAGTAATACTTTGTAATATCCCTCCCCTCTTTTCCAAAATGCCACTCACCTTGTCTTCCAGGCCACACCACTTCATTTTCAGAATTAAATTCACTTAAAAAATGACCTGAAACCATCTGCAAAGAAGTTTGTGTTTTTTGTGAAATATATCAACTCTCATAGGTCAATTTATTCAGAGTTACAAATTTCATTGAGAATAAAAGATTTATGCATTTCTTAATTAACAGAACAAGTTTAGCTAAATATAAACTCTGCACTAAAGTTTTGCAGTGGCACAATACCAACACAGAATACAGAAGCATCTTTAAACTATACAAAATTTAAAAATTGAAAATAATCCTGTTTACATATTCTTTATACATTAACATATAAAAGACCTCATTTAATGAGGCATCTAAAGGAATCAAAACCATCTCTACAGCTATCTCTGAAAGTTCTGGAAACAATTCATTACACAGAAGCTTTACAAGACTATTTAAACAAACCAATACACACTTTTTACAAGATTAACATTCCAAAATGTACTCCTAGGCAGGTTTCCACTTTTTTTTTTTTTTTTGCAGTTTACCTCACTGGTTCTCTTTAATTATAAAAGTCTTCATATTTATGTATGTTGGGTATTGTTGGATAGTCGCTATCTAATTTAAAAGTTGTGCAAAACAAACACCAGTTTGGAAAAACAATCTGTTTAACCAGTCCTTTATACAAAATGCCAACTAGAGCATTTTTGCCCTGCGTGAAGGGAAAAAGCAATGACCCACCTGTTCCTGGAAAGCTACCAGTTACATTTTTGTATTCCTTCATTAGACTCCTTATATAAGTTATGATATAAGTCCGAAGGCCCAACAAAATACTGACTGATCGACAGACCTGCCCAGCTACCCTCAGCTTTTCAACCTCTCTTTGCTGTCCACGTCCTGCTGCTGCCTCTGTCACCAGGGTGGCCCGGCCTGTCTGGCCCTACCTGGCGTCCGACGCGGCGACTCACGGACCCCGGCAGAGCTGGAGCTTTTGAGCGCAGAGATGCCACCGACGTGAGCCCTTTCCTCTTCATTTCTAACGTACCAGGAGAGCCGGCGACAAGAAGTGGGCAGAATTAATCTGAACTTCTTCAAAAATTAAGTTCAAATTATATGAAAGCATGTCTTCAAGTTTATTATACTAAATGCAGTTACTAAGAGATTATTAGTTAGCAAAACTATTGTAGGTGAATAACAAATGGAAAAATCTAATGTAATGCTGGCCAGTTATGCTGGTTTTCTTAAGAAGAAGATATAATGTATTTAAAAAGGGTCCTTCTCGAGAGGCCTTTTCCCTTATCTTCTGGCAGTTAGGATATTTGGTGAAGCCTATGCAGAGGAAGAGGATTTTCCAGAACTACTTGATGTATGCTTGAAATAAAGTTTTCAGTCTCTGTTGGTGTTATTAGCTGCAAATGCGTGTAAATTTCCCATCTGGCTCAGGCCACTCTGAATATGTGCAACGTGGATCTCAACGTTATTCTGAAAACAACTACAGGGAGAAGAAAAGAAAAAGAAAAAAGGTTAAAACCCCGTATTAGAGTCACAGCTGAACACTTCCAGACTGAGAGTCAGCTGTTTTTAGTCAAAGTATGAACATAATGTAAAAATTTGGAAGGATTGTCAAAAGGTAGCATGTACTAATGTAGCTCAGTAAGAAACACATTAAAATAGCATTTAAAATAGCTGTGCAAGGTCATTGACTTGTGTGCTTTAAAGCAGACTTTTACATCATCAGAGTTAACAAAACGTATATCTACTGTGAAGATAAGCTAAAATATTCAAAGTAAGCACAGTGAAACATATTTTTAGCAGTGTTTATCAACCTTGCTTTTTGCAATGTTGATTGTGGAAGTTTCACCATTGTTTGCATTTTATTTTTGTTTTTAATAAAATAAGAAGCACCTTAAAACATTTCTGTATCCGTGCCTGTAGTCTTCTATTAGGAAACAGTGAAAGTATATAGAGTATAAAGTACTTAGCATTTAGGTAAGATTTTAAAAGTGATGTCATTTTAGCAGCTATATAATTATAAAAATTCCTGTTCGCAGATTGTAGGATACTGCTCAATACTCAAAGAAAACTACAATCTTGTTAATTTTTTAAGGCTTCCTCAGGCATCTGATTTTGAGTACTCTCAAAGAACACTAGACTAGATAGGCTTTTGATCTGGCACAAATATGGCTGTTTAAAAATATTGATAAAGCAGGCTGGTCAGAAGCTGTAATTGTTCATATACCAGCTTTGGATGCTTAGAGACAAGAAGTTGAATCACATTGCTAAAAAGAACACAGAAGTTGCACTGTTCTATGGTTTAAAGAACTTAAGCAGAAAGCTTTAGAAACTGATAGCACACTCTCAGATGCTCAAATCTGGAAATAGTCTAAAGATAACTTATTAGGTGTCCAAGTGTAAGGTAAAAGGCAGAATAAAAGGAATAGTCTAGTTACTGCTGTATCAACTTAGTGTTTTTTTTTTTTTCTTATTTTTATTCATGTTATTTTGCTGCTAGGATCAAACAAAAAACTTCCCTATAAACTCCCTCTAATAAGGGAGGGAGTACTATTTTAAATGGGACCATTCCTATACACAGAAGTTATGGGATTCAAACCCTTAAATATAATCAACGTTCATCCCTAAAGTACAGTAAGAACTGCTTGCTGGAATGAAATATGTCATTAAGAATTAATTAGTCAAAAAGCAATACCTGATATTTGAAGAATCTATTGAATTCTTAATGTCATTTAATGAATCTGTTAGTGATTTAAATTCAAAGGAATTCAGGTCACCTCCTTCTGCTAGACACTGTAGGAGAAGAAATTACAAATAATGTTCTAATAGTTCAGCACAAATAAGCTGACAACTTCAATAGCATGTATTTGATGTGAGAAATTATATTTTTGCAAACGTATTACCTTAATCTGCAGTAATATTGCTGTAAGTCTGGAGATAAGATCAGTTAAGTTTTCATTTTCCACACAAAGCTGTCCTGTTGTTGAAGAATTTGCTTGCCTGACGATCTCCTGAGCTTCCTCTTCACACCTCCGTCTCAGGTCTGTTGGCTGGTCTGCAGGCTGCAGGCCCTGGTCTGGAGCAAGCTGCACAGATACCATAAAGAGAAATGAAGATCAAAGCTCTCCTTAGCAATTGATGCACGTACAAAAGGACAAATGATTTCAAAAGACAGTTCAGAGATACAGAGCATGCAGTATCTTGTCTGCATTTACGTACAGGCTCATCTAGCCCAAAACTGGCCCTTGACGTGGAAGTTTCTATGTTCGGAGAGAGAAACAGAGAGAGAAGGGACCTGACAGAACTGCTGCTGAAGGCTTCATTTCCAGGCACCCTCCCTAAGAAACTGATTTGTACCTAAGCAGGAACACCAAACACATAGAGGTTTCAAGCAAAATCTTACCTCGTAACAATACTGTTGAACCTTATGCAAAACTTTGTTTAAGTCTTTGTTTAGTTGTTCTAGATCTAGAACAATAGTTGCATATCTCCTCTGAAACTCAATGCCAATTGGCATAGAATAGGATTTCTGTGGAAAAGAGAGAGCATATTAAAGTCATACTGCAATGCTTATGTATGTATCTTCTGAATTCACCAGAAAGAATTTTCATTTGAAAATAGTAGTGAGGTATTTGAAATCTCCATGTTTACCAGAAATAGTTTAACGCACAAAATATGAAAACCTGGCGTCATAGCTTAGAACTCCACCATGATGAGCAGTGCTAAACCCTGCATAGGCCTGCGGTCAGACCTGCTAACTTCTCCAGCAGCTGGGTCTTTAAATGACTTTAGAGCAGCCCTCACTGACTTCTCTCTGCTGCGTGTACAGAATTATCGGGTAGTGGGAAAGCTGCATGGGACAACGTGGTGCAGGGCTGTGTAGTGGGTTAGAGGATCACCTGAGGACAGTGCTGTGGGGCAGACCTTCTTTTCCAAAAGGTCGCATTGAAATAAAATACATTTTAAAAGAGAAACACCATATCCTCAATGGCACAGATGCAGTTATGAAAGGGACAAAAAAGGGTAGAAGGTAGGATAAAACTGTGACCCACTAGGAAGGTAGGTATCTTGTCCCCCCATTTCATCAAGGCAGCCTAGAGAAATAACAAAAGTTCCTTCTAACAGTTTCTTTACAAAGCAAACAAGGCAAGAATTTCAAAGGTATCTCAAAGTCCTTATCTATACTACAACTAAGCTAAAATGTAGAAAATTTAACATTCGTTCCGGGATCTCCTCCTTTGCTATCATTTCTTTGCTTTCACAACTTTGTTATTCTTGTTGCTCTCATTCCACAATAAAGGTAATTTATGACTCAGTAGTGGAGTGCTGTGTTAATGTCTGTATTCCTGTCAGAGGAAACCTTCTGAAACATCTGTCTTTCCTGTGGCTGGTTTTGTCTATGCAAAAGTACTAACAGCTCAGTAAAAACAAGTTTTTTTTTTTTTTTTAATTTGTTTTAAGGAGAGCTGGTATTTTTTCAGTATCAGAGTTACAGGCTACAATAGTGTGTTTTAACTTTGATTCTAACTGCGGTAGGAAGCAGAGTGACTGAACATACATGTGCACACAATGACTGAAGGCATAAAGGAGGAAGTCGTACCACAATAAATCATTTGCCTTTCAAATATTTATCTGAACAGTTCAGCATTTTTGGTTTCAAGAAGCAAAAAGAAAGCCTTTTTCTCTCCACAAACCTCTGCCCTTCTTCTGCACACTGCAGAGACAACTGGCTGCAGAAGGCTGAGACTGATAGCTCTCCACTTTCAGTTGACTGATAGCCAGGGGCAGTAGAAGGAGCATTAGCATCTTGATTTACTGACTGATGATTAGATAAAGCCCACAGAAAAACCCCTCTGCTGCTACTTGTACTGTAGCTGCTCTCTTACTGTAATTTTAAATGCAGGTCAAGAGCACTCAGAGCTTTAAATACAAAAACCTCTGAATTATTGTTTTACATGGCAAGCTAGATAAATACCATCTGCAAAATAAAATTATGACAAGTGCTTTACCATTTAGGCTTCAATCTAAGTTTCTTTAAGATTTCTAAGCACACAGAATAAATTAGCCAACATGCCAAGGAAACACTATCCCAATGAGAACTTTAATCTCTATTTCCGAAGCAAAACACGTTTAAAAGTGAAATTGTATTTGAAAGAACTGACCTCCCTAACTTTTTTTTTTGTGTATCATTCTTTACATTTATTTGCAAGAAAACTGTTAAAGCACATGCTGTCTTAAGAATTGAAAAGAGAACATTCTCACCAGCTTTTCTGCTTCTGTATTCATCTCTCTCAATTGTTTGATGTGTTCTTTCTTGATCATGAGGATTTTTGACAACCTGGTCTAAAAACAAAGGAGCTATTTTTAGGATGAACAGGTCCTTAAACATTTTTGAAATGCTATAGAAATGCAACATAATGCCTTTTTTTTCAGGCTTTATTAAAAACAAAAACACCTGAGTTGTTCATCTTATTAACATGCAGAAATAAAAATTACGTAGAAATAAACTATGGATTTTCGAAGAGATTTTCAAAGTATTTTCAAGTGTCCTAGATTGGAGAAAACTAAAACCAATCAGCTGAAATAGCCTACAGGAAGACCAATATAATTTATAGAGAAGATGATGCTGAAATTTTTTTTTTCCCCCTCAAGCCTAAAGAAAAGCTAAGGATATGATTATCACATCCAACAAGTAATATCACTTGCCTTACTATCCCATTCACACACAGTTCTAAGCCTGTTCACAGCTGTGTCCTAGACTGAGCACCAGCACTTTTTCTATACTCTTTGCTACAGAGTGGATATATTTTAAACAGAGGGGGGGAGGGAAAAAAAAAAAAAAAAAAAAAGTGCAAGGCTGCACTTTCCATTTCCTTGCCTCTTTTGTAATGAGAATATCCCCTTTTTGCTGCTTTTTTTGCTGCCTTGGGACCTAGCAGACTGAAGAAGGAATCACTGGAAATACTTTCTTACCATACGCATAACTTAAAATTGTTCACACTCTCCTGGGCCCCTGGGAGAAATTCTAGCTCCACTACAACCAGCAACAGTTTTATTACTGATTTAAAGAGTGCTCTGATTTCAGGTTTTATACATTTCTAAAGGGCTAGCTACATCCTAGAAATGAGGCACAGTACTGGGAGATGCTCTTAAAAGCAGCCACGTTTCTTGCCCTCACAAATTCTAATGGAAACTTGTTCCAGAACTTCAGTCAGCTAACTCTGAATCTTCTTCTAATTTCCAGGTTAAGGGCATTCTTGTTTCCTTCACCACGTTTTGTTCTTCTGCTAAAACTATTTTTCAGCTTAAAAACAGGTTCTTATCTCCTTGGGCTTTCCTCTGTTCATTCACAGGCCATAAAAGTACCTCTTCTTGGCCATTCTTTCACTAGACTAATCCACTCTTCAAGTCTCCTCTCCCATTAAAGTCTTGCTTTTGTGCGGCCCTTTCTGCACCTTTTTCATTCACTGTCATCTTTCTTGACAGTGACAGGAAGGTCATTTTACCTGTAAAAACACTCCAACACTTCCCTCTCCACGAGGACACTGTGGCACCCCCACGTTCCGAACTGCTGCCAGGCAGCGGTCCCAGACCGAGGCGGCGCTGCAGCCGCTCCTGCAAGGCTGCGCGCTCGTGGCCTCCTTGTGCTGTCCTTCAGTGCCCACGTGCTCAGCCAGCACACGCATTTTGCAGCGGCCACCCGGGGAATCCGATCAGGAGACTGATCAAGATGAACAACAAATCCAGAAAAGGAAGGAAAAATATTTTTCAATGGCTACTTTTGAGCGGGATCATCTCACTGATCTAATTTACTATCACCGCCACACAAATGCTTGTGTTGGCAAAAAGCAGCTGGCAGGAAGGAAAGCACTGCACGCCGCCTGACACTGCTGCCAAAACGCTGTGTGTCAGGCCAGGTCCTCCTCGCCACCCTGCAGCAGCCGGATGTCCATCTCCTTGCTGGAGCTGCCAAACTCTCAACTCGGTGCAGAAGCGTCTTGTCTGTCCCCAAAGCTTGCAAGGTATTTGGTGCTTGGATGTCTATATATCTTCCCTATGAACCTTGATTATCAAGTTTATTACCTTCGACTTCGTATTACCTTCACTCTTTTCTAAAGAGCCTTCTGGTGATAAGTTATCCTGACTCTTTCTCCATGACACTCAGACCTTTCATGTATTTATGATTTCTACCAATTTCCCCTCATTGGTACGTCTTAATATAAGGACTTCCATTTTCAACTGCCACCATCTGCAGCAAATGCTTTAAAACAGAGCAGCTGAACTGCTAGCTACTTGATGCTAAACTGGAAAAGAGTTTTCAGTGCAACACTCCTCTATAAGCAAAAGTTCCCCCCCCCCCCGAAAGCAAATAAGGAGGAACAACAGCCCAAACAGTATATTCAGATTTATACTTTGTATTTCATTTTTAAGTCAATAGAGTACTTATAAGAACAAAAGCATTTTAAAATAAGGCGTGCAATAGCTTTTTAATATGGACTATTTTCCAGACTTTTCACGGATAGAAATCCGGTATCCATTTTTTAGATTTTTCTTGCTGCATTTAAGTTGAGACAATTTTCCTTTTCCCCCACAGCAATCAGGAAGATTGATTCACTTTTCTAGATGTGCTGCATTAACAAACTCCCTCTACTGGACATGCAGCAACACTGCAAAAACTCATTTTTGTCTTGGATTTTTTCCTTTGCAATCAAAATGTAATCTTTTCCAAAACAGACCTAAATAAATAAATAAATAAATAAAGGCTGTGGCTAAAAAACTTTGGAGACTTTCCTCTGCAGGAAAAATATCCTTCAGATTTTAATACTGCCTAGAAGTAGAGACTGCTCTGAAAAGGATGCTATCTATCAATTTTCACCTGCAGCATAGTCTATAAAATATATAATGACACATACGATATGCAAGGATGGCTGAGAGATTTTTTTTGTTAGTTTATTATATTTATTACTTGCTTCTTGTTGATTTTATTCCAGGTACAATACAGATGATGAAGTCAACCTAATAGCATCAGGTTTGTTTTTGAGACTAATGCGCATATCTTTATACATAGTAAAAAGAGAAAGGACAGTAGTTTCTGACGTTAAAGCAGAGACATATATAAATTTATATAAGGATTTAGAAAAACTAGGAACCACCAATCTAAGACTGTAATTAAAGTATAATATAGTTTTTGCAAGCCCTAATGTTTGCTACCAGCTGCGAGCTACACGCAAACAGACTATCCTTGACATTTATTCATCTGTGCCAAAGGATTCTGGCTACACTTCCTTTTGTTCCCTATTAATTTCAGAACCTGTAAGAGAAAATCAAGAGGCTGAGTGGAAATCTTATTCAACGTGTGGTGCCATTTTACTTTTCCGTTTACTCCAAAACAAAGCTTTTTCATTGGAACTGTTTACTCATGATATAAATAGTAGCCTGCCTTACCAGAAAGTTTTTTTGAAACAAAATTTCCAATCATTTTTCTTTCTGAATCATTATTAAATCAAAATGATGGCTATAGCTTTGCTACTGCACCACTGCAGCAATATATAAAAAGATGTATAGAACATCTTTAGCTATCACCTTTAGCACAAAACTAACGATGGATTAGTGAAAACACTGCAATCCATAAATAGCATCCAACTTCAGTACTAGCCTTTACTTCAAATAAAAATGTTGATTCTTTAGACTTTAGAACAGCATTTATTGAAGGACTGTGTGTTCTTTTTATCTTTTTTTTTTTTTTTTAATAAAAAAAGCTCCTTTAGCATAGAACTGGATGAAGTGTTAAGATGCTCCCATAAACATAAAAAATCTCTGATCTGATTTTGTTCAGGGAGAATCTTTTGGCAATCTTCAAGTAAAAATACTTAGAAATTCAGTATCCTCATAGAATGTCACCATTTCTAATACAAGAGGCCAATACTTTTAAAACTCAGATCTATTTATAAAGAGTAATAATATACTACCAATGACGACTGAGAAATCTCTTAACTTTTAGATTTAAAACACAGAAAAAAATGACATTAGTTGATTGACTTAAGAAAATTGTAAAACTCAAACCACACTTACTCAGTTTGTTTTTAACACAATTTTGTTGACTAGCGACTCCAGTAATACCTGCAGACCCAGTTTAGCAACATAAATATATTTTTGTGGATTTTTATTTTTAACATACTTAACCTTATAGCAGCTACAAATATTGTAAAACTTCTTGGCTAAGCTGAATGACAATATATATATATATATATTTTAAAATTAGCTTCACACAGTAAATTTCTTCCTAAAAAGATTAATGCGTTGTACTTGTCAAAATGATCCATTAGCCTGAATACCAGTGTATCTCATATTAATTAAAGACAGAACTTGATTTTTTGACCATTATACACACTTTAAAACTCAAAATGCTTAGCAAGATTATGTATCAATTCTTAATGCTTTAAACACAGATCATTCCAACTTCCTTTAGCACGTTCAAAAGTTTTTTTGTTTTTTATTTTTTTTTAAAAAAAGACAATACAACATTTGCAGGTTGATTTTTTTTTTTTTTAAACCCAACTGATAGAGCTGGAAAAGTGAGACAATTTTGGAGACGAATCTCTCTTCTTGATGTCTGAAATAAGAGCAGCAGATTTCAAAGCTGAAGACAAACAAGAAAAGTGAGCACAAAAAGTCCTCAAACCCTATTACTAACATCTTACGAAAAGATCCGTTTCTGATTATCACCAAACTGTTCAGAAATCAACAGAATGTCAATTAACTACAGAAGAATTGACAAACTAAACACAAAAGGGCAACACACAACAATATTTAGAGTTTTAGCTGAAACTTACCACTTGAATGAGGAATTCTACTGGAAAGCCACCTAGTGTTTCACTCTCTGTGCCTGAAATTTTGCTTTTCCATGAAGATTGTCCTAATAAAGGATCGTTGTCCTATATAAGGAAGAATGTTTAAGTTAATAGCTTATTTCTAAAGGATTTTGCTATAATTTTTATTTTACTGAACAACTGCAGAAATTAATCTCAAAACTGCGTAAGGTAACAAATTCAAACACCTATCATAAATAGCTTCACTGAGTAATATCACAAAATCAGACAAAACAAACAACTTACTGTAATCGGAGACTGGAGTGACGGTGTATACTGCAATCGGGGAGGGGTCATAAAGAACCTAGAAGGCCGTTGTTTCTGTCCAAAGGCAGCAATTGGCATGGTTTCATGGGGCTCGTTGCTCTTTAACACAGAGGTAAAAAACAAACAAACAAAACAACAAAACAAAAACCACTTCAGGTGTTAGCCTAATCAAGTTTTAAGCACCTTTGAAAAACATATTTACTTCTCGACTGATCCTCCCCACTCTACACCTCTAAAGCTGAAAAACATTAGAAGAGCAATGACCTACCAGCTTAGAGAAATGCAGAACTTTCTGAAAGACTACATTTAAAACTTCCTTTCCTTTCCCTTTTTTTTCCTCTCTCTGTTTTGAGGCCAGTAAGAGCTTCAAAAACCATATTTCACTGCTGCAGCTTACAAAGTGATAAGGCACAACATCCAAAAATCCGCAAGAACTTGTACTGGAAAGTTGTACACAAATCATAATCGAAGAGGAGTTTGGCAGAGCTCCACACTTGGATCAAAAAAGGTTAGTTCTTAAACATGTTCTAAGCCCGTAAAAGACTCAACACCAAACAAGCTATCTAAGGCAAACTGCTCATCAAGAACAATTCCTAGAGATCATAAATTGGTAAACAGGCATATCAAATAGGAAACAAACCCAAATTATTATTTGGCCAAGAAAATTCCCTTATGGGTAGTTTCACTACCATAAAAAGTAATTAAAAATGAGATTCAGTCAACATACAGCACTTTCTTCCAGCTACCATACCAGCTTTCCAGACAAAACAATAGGTTTTCTTGAACATTTTCCACAAACAACAGGACTCAACTGCAGAATTTCCTTCAGGAACTTATATCAGTCATTATTTCTCTTCTTATTAAACCCAAACTATTATAATAACCTATAATAGTAGCTTTACTAAACTATTTCAGCCTGAATGATCATGAAAAAAAAGTTATCCAGTTATGTTAAATCATAAATAGTGGATGCTCATTCCCCTGGGAAACCACAATTATGAAATCACGGGGCTAAAACTAATATATAAAACACAGCCCTCAGATGCATCTCCCTGAAGAGTTGCATAGACCTTCATAAATGCATGCACTCATTTACAAAGGCCATTTCCCATGAATGTTATTCTTACTTCTCCTTTATTGAAAACACACTTGGACTTTATTTTGAATCTTCTTCTCTGATTAAAGCATGAAACTGTTTTGTCTTGTGTTCCAGCTATTTTAAGGTGTTATTAATACTTACAAGAACTTCATAATCTGGGACCGTATGTGTTCCAAGACCTGCTCTGTCAAAAGTCACTCTGTACGTGGCATTAAGAGTGTCGACAGCGTCTATCTGTCCGGTAAACAGGCCATCATGAACTCCCCGCAACCGCGCTAAAAAAGAAAAACAGCCCCAAATGTATTACTGTGTTTTGTCACCAGTGGACAAAATACACTTCTCTCCCAAGTAAGCCTGGCATCATCCAATAGAAGAAAATACATCTCAAATGAAAACACGTAAACCCACAAAAAGAACTGTATGTAACAGAAATACTACCTAATTTCTGACAAAATTTTTTTTTGCAAGTCAAGTACTTCCAAAATGTAATTCTTGGCACTACGTTTACATCTAAACAAAATACTATTTAATACCCAATAATTTCTGACAGACTTTGGACAAAATCAATTTATGAGTGTTTTTGGGCACTAGTTCTCTTCGATCATTACGACTGATGACTGCATGTTTAATAAAGGTAAGCAGCTCAAAGATCCTGCTGCAGATGTAAACGTGAGAGAGACTGCATGCCTGCTCGTCAGCAAACTTTCAGGCAGAGACTCAATGAACTGAAAGCTGAAGAACTCAAAAAGCAACTAACAGTAATGGGAGTTGGGAGATACAGCATGTAAGTGAAAAATACCTACATCACAAGCAGACAGGATCCAGCAAATTCAAAAAAACTAAAAATTTTAAAAAGCAAATACAACCTGCAATGTTTTAAACAATAGTTCTTCAGTTACGTGTACGTTTTTGAACAAGGTAAGGTCATTTTTAATATACACATCCAAATACTGTACCATATCTATTCTTCATATGTTTCTAAAAAGGTATTTTTATATTTATGAAAAAATAAAGTTTTATCTTAGTCTGGATTTTAAACCCGCAGATAGCACTCAGCTGTCTGTATTTAAGAATCTCACCCTCCAAAATATTTTGGATATATTTGAATTAAAAAAAAGTCAATGATAAATTGGAACAGCAGCATGAATAAACCCCATTAAATTCGTATCTCTAAACTGTGTCACTATTTAGCTACCCCATGCAAGTACTTCCTCAGTAAGTGAGCAATAAAAACATACAGCTTTTAATGTTCGAAGTTTTATCCTATGTACAGTAAATATACTGTGGCTTAAAACACGAGAACAACAACAACAACAAAAAAAAAACCAAAACAAACCCCCATGTGTTTTGCAAAAAATTTATTAAGATATTACCTGTAACTTTTGTTCCTATTACGAGTGGTAACGGAATTTCTTCTGGAAGATCTTTGAACTGTGAAATATCTGCAACCTTCCGCTGCTGCAAAAGTCTTATTTTCTGCCGTTTCTGTTTTAATGCTGATCTTTCTTCCTCAAAGAATGCAGAGGAACATCTATAACATAATTAAGCAAAACTATTCTTAAATTCAACACTGAAATGAAAACATGCATATGAAGACATATCAAATCAATAGGCATATTCTACAACACAATGAACAAGAAAAAGTAAAAAGCTTGAGGTAAAGCGTTCAAGACAGAAACATTTCAGTCAGCTTTACTTCCCCAAATTACCACTTCTGAGATGAGATTTATTTAAAAATAATACCCAGAAATGCTAGCTACTTGCATGAGTATTTTGTAAGTGTATTTTTTTTTTAAAACAGAATTTTTGCTGGTTATAGGGATTCACCAAAGCTAAAGTGGGTGTCACATCCAGCCTATCCTCAATGTCCGTTCAAAGCAAGTTATTAGGGCTTATGTATGAGGTCCCTGGCTGACTATGTATGAGGTCCCTGGTTTAGTTGACTGCTCAACTAAACCAACTGGAATAAACAGATGACTTTTTCTTTTTTTTTTTTTTCCCCTCTCAGTTTAAACAGAACAGGCTTTATTTTATTTTTTGAAGTCTTATAGCTCAACTAAGCTCACTGATTTACTCCCAAGGCACTTGCTTGGTTTTACGCATTTTCATTTTACTCTACTGAATAGATTTGATGCATGAGGAAGACTCTGAAGGCAAAGAAGGCCATTAGGACATTGTCGTTCCTTATTAAGAAAAGAAATGTTACATCATCTTGTGGAAATGGAAGTCCTCCTCTGAAAGAGGAATAACGTAGGTCTCTAATTGCAGAAGCAGTTATTTATCAAATAATTTACTATTTTATTCATTGTTTTACTGCACTTAGGTGCAATTTAAACATTTTCTGTATAACTCATACAGTTATATATTGATTACTGATCGATTAAAGCTGCTACTTTATGAGACTACTTTAGAAGGCATGCACTGATAATTCCTCTGCTGATTCTCTTTTCTGTACTGCTGTGAACCATATATTTTCCCTTTTAAAACCTTTCAACACTCAGTTATTTCTTTCTCATTCAGTACTGAGCAGACAATTCCTATTTCCAAGTCTGCTTCGACTACTCTCTTATTTTATGCTGAAATAAGCACTCTTATGCTTTCTTCTGTATACTCTGCACTTGGGAAGAGTTCCTCAAAACCATTTCAGTATTCTCCAAATCTTCTCTTTGGTGCCATGGATAGAAAAAGAAAACCACTAAGCAGCCAGGGGCTGAGACCATTTCCTTTTACGCTGGTCATCAGTTTCATACTCCTTTGCATATCCATAAACATCAGTTGTTTTCTGACTTATTTCTGCTTTATTAGTTAAATGGGTCATGGACCATCTTTTTGCTCAGTGTCTAAGGTATTAAACACAATGAAATCTTAGCCCTACACATAAAAAAAAAAAAGTACTACAGGAATGAACTGAAGCTGAGATGTATTTCTGTCAAATCTGAGGAGCAGTGCCCTTGAAAGTTCCTTTATGAGGTGTTTAAATCAGTATCATTGCAGAAGTTATAACTGCGGCTCGCGTCGTGTATAAACTGTATTGCAGATAGAGCAATTTATGTGCATGTCCCACTCACCAGTTCACCACTTACTGAAGAGCGGAATGTATTTACCTGGAGTTGTATATTGCTTAAGTGATCCTCACTAGGAGTTCAAAATATCTGGAAAGGGATATGGTAGAGAGGTAGACAGTGGTTGGGAGATGTATGCAAAACTTCTTCAGAAATTCTTATTTAGATAAGTTTTGTGTGTGTGTGTGTGTGTGTGTGTGTGTGTGTGTGTGAAAATTATTGCTGGGGAAAACAAGTGTGAAACAATGCTTGTATGGGCTGTAAATATGAAATAGCAAAACACAGGTCAGAACTTCTCAATGTCATTGAGGTAAACAGGGTGACTATTCACAGTAAGACAAAAAAGGAAAGAACAGACTTTAATGTCAGTCCTTCTGAACACATCCAAGGTCTTGGATCAGGAGCATCAGGTACTGTCTGATGGTCTTTGACTCATGGTCTTAAATACATGCTCAAAAATAAATCGCCAAACTTGGAGGTTCCTATCGACAACAATACAAACATTTCACTAAAAAGACTCTGCTCCATATGCAGAGAGTGAGATAGAAACTATTTGCAGTGTGTTTCCAGCTTCTGTCATAAGAAAACTCTAACCCCTCCCCGCAAATAATAAAAGTTGTCTGATCTTTGCACCACTGCTGTAAAAAACGAAAGATGAAAACCACACCAAATAGATCACATTGTTCAACTTCTTAAAAAAAAAAAAAACAAAAAAAACAAACAAAAACCTCTACAGAAAGTAATGAGGTTGCAGACTACTTGGTTTCCACTTGGTCAAGAGAATTTAAACTAACATATATGATTCATTATCATCACACCATGACAGGACAGGAATATCTGATTAACTCATATCCACTGCTATTTCACAACCCCAGTGAAGTTTATGTAAGAGTACACAAGACTAACTATTACCTCTTCCTTTTCTTGGAGCATATCTTTTCCCCAGAGTCTACTGGAATCTTACAAGTTTTGCAGGCTCCCAGGAAGAAAACTGTTGTGTCAATCACCCACACTGTTGATGGTGTGATAGGACATTTAATTTAAAGTTGCAGCAGACATAAGAAAATATTACAATATAGTTAAAGCAATACGAAAGTAAAAAAGACAATCACGTGCACAGCTATCATATGGAGATGCTGTTATCCTCTGCCATCAACACTGTGGATGCAAAAAATCTTATTTTTTTTCTCTTCCTACATGTGGAGACATTGGTATTGCTATGGTATTTATCTTACTTGCATATAACAAGACAGAGATAAGTTCTGTTTCATAGAACGGTAACAAAAAAATTGTTCTAGAGGTGAATGAAGTCAGTCTTGAAAATTTTCAAAAAGATTCAAAAGACTTAAAATCATTCAGAATCTACTGAACTGAAAAAAGTTATTTTAATTAAGAAAACAAGGAGAGAGTGTGTGCACAAGTGAGGGGAATCGTTATCTCAGTGGTGCAGCACACTGAGGTGAGTTGATCTTTTCTACTGATACCCACTTTCAGCAGAAGTCAAATGGATAAATATGAAGACTAACTGATGAATGAAACTTCAAAGACACCAAGGCCCTCTCAGGAAGGGCCTTGATTTTGTCTAATGTAGACACTGTGCTAGACAAAAATCTAACCTGACTCAATACAGTAATTTATGAAAATATTCAGTGCTTTAGTTCTCATATTCAGGATTTAAATTCTAAAAATAAGCAATTGTATTCTGCACCATTCTCTATACATTTTTCTCCTTGATCTTACACCATCGTATTGGTTCTGTAAAAACACTGAATTGAACTGTCAGTTTTAGAAATTATGAATTCAGTTCAGTTAGGAACTGAAGGAAAACCTATGCCCTTGATTCAGTTCTGAATTCTTGCCTACAATGTCCAAGATTCTATGGACAACATTTAGTTGTCTCCTTTTTAGTAGCCAAGGCAGGAAAAGTTGAGGATCTATAAAAAAAATGGTTAAAGATAAATAAATAAGTGAAACCATAACACACATTTATTCCTCTGTGTCATGTGTAGTTAAAACAAAACAAAACCACACCACCAAAACTTTCCTGGAAAGTTTGCCCAACCTCCATGCCAGGCACTACTGAAGCATGAAAGATATTAATGTATTTTTAACATATCCTAGCTTGTAGGATCAGTTATCAAGAGCAGAAATAGAATATTTCCAGTAAAAGCTCATTATAACCACACTGAGTGGATATATCCAAATAAGTAATGGTGGGGTGGAAGGGGCATAAGTGCAGAAAATACTTCAAAAACAACAGCAACAATTCTTAGCTATTATTTTGCTTTACTAACAGTGGTTTTAGTAAGAACAATCCAGAAAGTCACAAAACTGTACACACAGTTATTAGATGTAAAGGGGAAAAAAGTTACCTTCGTGGTTTTCCCATCAGTCGTCTGATTTTTCCCCACTCTACTCTCGTCAACTTTCTAGTTTTCAGATTTGGGAAGGATTCTTTCAGGCACACACAGAAATCATTATCTCCTTCAAATAACGGCCTGTTAAAACACAATTTGCCCTCTGGTAAATGAACTTAGTAAACTTTTGTCACAAAGTTCTACAAAGCAATCATCATTGAGTAAGAAAGTAAATGAAAAAGAAATTTATAATCAAAGAGAAAAATTAACCTGAAATCAATTCCATGAAAAAGCAAAGACAGAAAGTTTCCAAGACTACTGTTACATTTGAGCTTTGCCATCAATCTTTCTGACTTTATAATGTTCAGCAGTTTTCACCTTACTTGTTCATACATGCAAACACTCATCTTGCTTTACAATGTATGCAAGGGCACTGTTGTAACCAAATGAAACCCAAGTAAAAACAATTAAGTAAATGCAACGAAGAAGCTGCAGCTCACTGAAGGAAGCCATAAGGGTGCAGTGAGGTATTAAGAGCAAAGGAAGGGACAAAAATTGTATGCAATGCACTAGCAAGACATAGAAAAAATAATATTCCTTTCACCAATTCATTCAATTATAATGAAGATTCAAAACAAAAGGTTCCAAAAATCAGTAGATTGTTCAATCTTATCATTAGCTACAGTTACACAAGAGAAACTTTTATTATATCATTCCACGACTCCACAAGAAAGGAGAGGATGAACATTAGAGCAGTGGCAGTTCGGAGAACCTACCTACACAACTTATGAATTTCTGTTTGATGCTATGACCTGTCTGTATCCATATTTTTTATGACTGCCCTTCACTTTGTGGTACCATGTTCTTCTTGTGCTGAGCAGACAAGGGACCAGCAATGGATATGCCTGTCTAATAGCAGGGTAATCACTAAAGACTACATGCAACTGAAACAGATCTCACCTAGTGAGAACAAAAGAATAACTGCATCCTAGATAAAGCCACTTTTGCCCCCAAAAACCTCTGCAGGGTGCTAAGGTTTTATACAGGAAACTCTCTAAGTACGAACCAAATGATCTTGGAAACAACATAGCTCTCGACTGGGAGTATGGGGTGGCAGGAGAAAGGAAAGGTTCATGGAGACAAGGCGACTTAGGCAAGAACAGAACAGAATATTTTTCCAGTAGAAAGACCTGTGACTGTGGGAACAAACTAAAAGGAAACTGAAGAGGAGTAAAGCAGAGGTTAGAATGGGGCTCAGCAGTTACTGAGGACCCTGACCAAACATGTACAGGATGATCATGGTGTGCAGGAAACAGGCAAGAAAGTGCTAAGCGTTTTATTTTACTCAGGTATACATAAATATGTTAGCCACAGTAAAGAATAACTGCTTTTTGGAGAAAAAGAATTGGTACATGATTGCTTTTACTATCACTAAGTTGGCAAAATGTAAACCTCCAACACCACCGAGATTATAAGTCCTGTGAAAAAGTATAAGCAAGTTGCAAGTGCAACCAGATAAGCAGATACCTAGAAGTGTCAAAGGATGTCAGAGCAGACTGTACATGATCTACTTGAGGGAAAATGGGGACTTCACAGAAAGCAGTTCCACATATAGCAATCTAGTGAGAATCTAACTGAAACAGCTTCAATAATAATCTAATAATTACAGACCATAGCTGCAGAGAAAAATACTTTTAAAACTTACAGTAAAATTATAGCATCTACATTGATGAAACCAATTTGGAACACAACAATTTGAATATTTTGAGACTTGTAAATTGAGGGTTTTTTCTCAGCTGATGGAGTTAGCTCTATTATTTAAACCTTTTTATGTTTCACATTAAGTCTAGATCATATGATTCAAAACAACATCAATCAAAATTTATCTTTCAAAGTTCCATAATCTCATAGTAAACTATTTTATCTTAACATGAACATATCTTACTGGTATTACAAACATACACTAATAACTATATCGAAGAATTTTTCAAAATTATCTACTAAAATCAAATTCTAGCTTACTGACCGACCAAAAGCTATGCAGATGATTGAGGATAAACTAAAAAGTCTTAGG
Organism: Nothocercus julius; assembly: GCA_013398735.1. Classification (NCBI taxonomy): domain Eukaryota; kingdom Metazoa; phylum Chordata; class Aves; order Tinamiformes; family Tinamidae; genus Nothocercus; species Nothocercus julius. Next base: position 1,405,992 of record VZSV01000149.1, on the reverse strand, counting down.
AAATTGGAAAAACAGTATTCTCATATATGTCATATATTAAAATTATTACTATGAATAAACAATTGTTTTCTATTAAACAGTTGCCTTTTGTAAGAACAGAAAAGGATTCAAAGACTACTTCTTTGAAAAGAGCTAAATCCTACACACAAGAAAGTCCAAACAAACCAAAATGGATACATAATTCTGCTTATGATGGCATATCCTAAAATGCCCCCCCCTCCTTTTTTTTTTTGTTAAAACTGCTTGCTCAATTTAAGGAAAATAGCCTTAGTCAGAAACAACAAAAAGTCATTAATTATTTTGTTATAAATGAATACTAGAAAAGAGCACTTGTCAACTCTTCAGACATCCTTTAGAATACTAAGTGCTAAAATGTTTCACACGTTAGCCAATCAGTGTACCTTTAAGATTACAGGTATTAATAATGATTTTTACATTTTAGAAGATTTGGGTTTTCATGATTAGAGACTTAATTAAAAATGGTCCTTTTAAAAGATTCATCCCACATTAGTAGGTGTATTAACAAAACAAAGGCCAAGTACCCTGAAGCAAAGATTGTCCTAACAGTCTAGAAGGCAAAGTAGGTGATACAGGAAGGATGCCAATATCCAGGAAAGAGATGAATAGTTAAAATCCACAGTTCTATTAATGATCACAATAAAAACAGGGTGATGGGCAAGAAATATCAGAAACCAACATTTATGCTTTTTAGTCAAGTAATAGCTTAAGTAGTGAAGAGTTCCAGTACATATTATTAATCCAGAGGTTCAAAAAAAGTCTAAGGTGTTCTGATAATTTCATACTTAAAAAAAGCTAAAAATATATGAATAAAATTTTGTATCTGGTAGCAGAGGTCATAAAAAAAGAGAAAGTTACTTCCATGGAAGATTAAAGGAGATTAAAGTAGGCTGCTCATCATAAAGGAAAACAAAACAAAAAACCCTTTAAAATTTTAAGAATAAACTTAAGAGAGCCTAACAAACATATAGAAATGTGCAGCTTGATTTCATTTTTTTTCTGCGCTAGTAAGTGATAATTCTATTTAAAAAATACGTACTTATCTATATTTGAATAGAACCATTCATATATGCACCACTTGTGAGCTTTGGGAAGTTTGAGCAGGTTACGAAGCCGCAAACCAATCTTCTGTGATGCTTTCTTGTCTGGTGTTGGCATTGTTGCAGTAAACTTCTATAGAGTAAAATAAAGGAAACTGTTAAACATAGCTCTCAAGTTCTTCAATGTTCAAATAATTAAAATTCCTTTTCTTGATAAAAAAATTGTACATTAACAATCGCTACATTTTAATCACATATATTTTTTTCCATGATAATTTTGTTGCAGAACTATTATAAATCTTACCGCACTATATTGACAATGCAATCAAACATAGCAGAGGGCAAAATACTGGGATCAGTTCCACAAATTATCTCCACACAAGGCTCTTCTATTAGAAATATTTTCCAGCACTGAAATTAAATTATTGGGAACAACAGTAGAGGCTCTAAAGCACACAGAGACCTTAAAAATTAGAGACGCCTTTGAACTTTTTTTCCAGGCTGGCATACTTAACACAGAGGCTCAAATGCCAGCAACGCTAACTGCCTCATTTGTACTAGGGCTTCTGCTCTTCTTAAGCTTAAGATGCAATTAGCACAATAAGGTAATACAGACAAAGCCTTGAACAAAGAGGTGTGGTTTTTTTTTTTTTTTTTTTTTTTTCCCCCCCCCCTTTTTTTTTTTTTTTTTTTTAAAAACAGACTGCAAGAGGAGCTAGCAAGGACATAAGCATATTTTAAACATTACCCGTGTTTGAAAACTACTTCATAAACCACAGAAAAGACACTGTCTTAGATCCTGTGCAAAATACATGGAACTGTGTTAAGGCAAGGCTGAAGAGTTGCATAATTTTGTTCCAGGCCTGGCTATCTTAACTCACAAGGAGAAAATTATTTACAAGAGACTTCAGCTTTGTGGCAGTTTAACTAGGTCCCCAAGCCATAACTAGCTGTTATCCTCCCCAAATGCTCAACAGGCTTTGACTTTTAGTAGGAGAAACAACAGGATAAAACCCCTGGTAGGCACCTTGCTGGCTCCTGCTGTGCTTAACCATTGCTTTCTAGGTCCCCTTTCTTCCACTGCTTCTCCAGGAAACAAGGCCTAGCAGGACAGCAAGACCCAAGAAAAACCGCAGCCATAGCCCCTCTCAAATGTTTATGCAGTTACCACAGGATCTCCTGAACCAGACATGTAAGTACAAACCAGTTGTGTCTAGCACATTATTCAGGTCTTTCTACTCTTAAGAAATCATGGCAGCAAAGAGAGAGAGGTGTCATGGCCCCTATCTCTGATGACATGGATCCAGCAAAATGGAAATTGCCAAGTCTTCCCCATCCTACACCAAACGATACAGTTGAGAAAGCAAAGAGCAGTGTTCAAACACACCTACTTCTGCAGCACGCAAAATTCAACAGCAGTAACACAAATGTCTATCATGGGCTCCAACAGGGAGATATGGAAGTGCTTGGGATGACACAGGAAAGAGAAATCCAATTATCCAACACTATGAAATGCTGTCCTGTCTAGTGTAGCAAATTAAGGATGAGAGAAATTATAGCTATTTTGTGATACAACAAGAAGGAGACACTCAACAGGAGGCATAGAAAAGGGAGTCATTTGAATTAGAGAAGAGTATCCTTACAGACATAAGTAGGTAGAGCTGGCCATGAATACATTTAGGCAGGAAAACAAAAGCAAGTTCCTCATTATTAGAATATGGTAACATTCTGTAACCATCTTCCAAATTAGGTATTCAGTGCAAGAAACCTTGTTAGTTTTTAACTGAAATTTATGCAGATTAGAGGACATGACTGCAGTAGTAAGATAGTCAATTACTCTGGAATGCTTCCTAGCCCCGTATGCTTATGTCCACAATCAAAATGAACATGTACTCTCATAAACAGCTGAGAAACTCCGCTGTGAAAAGAAAACATAACTGTATTTTGAAGTGTGGCTTAACCCTGGCAACAGCTTTCCTCACAAAAATATTCCTAAATTGATAGGGCAACTTGAGTATCAAATGGATCCTAATTTTCAACTAGAACAGATAGGCTTGTTCTTTCTCATAAAAATATCTGCGTACATGCAGGTACCTGTGGAACCATCGCAACCTTCTGATTTCTTTTGGGTGACCTTGTGTTTATTTGTCTGTCTTCTTCGTCACAGAAGAGTCGACTCCGTTTTGAATTTCTGAAGGGCTGCATGTATCAAAATTAACAACGCATTACAAAAGAAACCCGATGCCTCTGCTCAGGCACAGAACTGACAGTGAGAGAAATGGTATGCCTTTCCCCTGGCCACCTATAGGTTTAAGACAGATGGTACACAATAAATAGAGCCTCCTAGCACTTACAAATCTAAGGGCTGAGAGAAGAGAGGCAGGAATTTAAGATTCCAGGCTTTCCAATGCTAACTATAACCCATTACTACACTGCTGGCCCAGATCCACTGAAGTATTTAGAACTTAACTCCCACTTGTTTCCAGGGGAGTTAGGTGTCTAAACACTTGCGTATCTAAGCTTAATATAGTATTTATTTTGGTTATAAGCACATCTGATAAACAGTTTGTTCTAGATTTGGGGTTAAAAAGGGGAGGGGAGCATTCAAACTGTGCTTATTTTCCTATGTTCTAAGTAATAAAAAAATAATTGGATATAAAAGTTCTTGCAAGGATCTCTTATGAATCTAATGAAGTAACTTTTTTATTTTAAATTGCTGAAAGTGCATATATCATATAACGCTAAGAAGGTATAGTCCGATTAAACTAAAATGCTAAAGTTATATAAAATATCAGATGAGAGAAGAACTTAGAATTTATGCTCATTAAAATTTATTGTATGCTAAGACGCTGTAGCTCTAAGAGAAAGCTGACCAAAAATGAAAACTCATACTGCAAATATATGGCATGAAAAAAAAAATCTAATCTTTCTAATACTTCTGCTTAGGTATACCTCAAGATTTCCACCTATGGCTAAAAGCTTGCACAAAGCTCGAGGACAAAACCGTAACCTACGACTACAACAAGCACTGCCAGTACGAAGTCCTCCTTTCATGAACACCGTGGCCCAACAGACACCAGCCACAACCAAAACCTCTCCTCTGTAGAGCCCCAGGACAGCACCCTGCAACGTTCCCTGTAATTCAAACTGTTGACAAAGGTGATGAATAAAGGCAGAACAAATGCAGATTTCACTTCTGTCACTACAGATGGTGAAATAGCTACTCATTGACACAAGTATGAAATCTATGACACCTACAAAGTGATGAATTCTAATAACAAAGAAGTCCTTCGTAGCAGTCAGAAGCAAAATAAATCAAAGTGAAATATAACTGTGCTGGTAAGTATTTACATTTAAGAAAGATTTAATAAGTTTGAGGCTGATCAAAGCACCTAATATGTTTTTTGGGGGGGAAGCTAGTCCCTATAGAATTAATTAGTGATTAAAAAAAAAGTCTATTCCATTTCATGAGACCAGCTGGAGCTTTTCTGACTCAAAATTATACATATATTTATAATCAAAACTACACAACAAGGATACTGCTAAGTAACAATGGTGCTGGAATGCCCAGGTATATTCAGCACATACAATAAGAAAATACTCGTTATTTGAAGAGTTTACAAACCAGGAGACATACACACTTAACAGAGGAACTATATATTAGATAGTAACTAAATGATGCTCATATTATATTAATATAGTAACTAGTTTATCATATTAGTAGTCCTAGATATTTTTTCTCTCTTCAGCAAGATACATAATTCTTTTTATCTTTCATCCCAATTCACTATACAGTCTCCAGAGTGAACTTGTATTTCCATTACAGTGTCTTTAAGCTCTTTTATGCCCTCTCTGATGTCCTGAACAAACCATTAGCTTAAAAAGAAAAGGTCCGAACACTTGTAACTTTTGAGCAAGAGAGCAGATCCATGTTCCTGCCTCACAATAAAGACTCTCAAATTGCTAAATCTTCTGAATTCATTTTTATCATAGCATTCTGCCCACAGGGAAAACAGTCAGGTTCCTATTAAATGTTTTTAATTTTACCCTAAAACTTGATATTTGAGGTGCTGGTTCCAGAACAACTTATTCCTCCAAAAAGTCTACATAGTCTGCTCGATTTTCTGACACTGTATCAGATGAAGAACACATGCCAATACAGGAACACAAATGCTCAGACAACACAAAACTTAAAGAATTCTTTCTTGCAACACTTAACACTTTTTGTTTCTGGTATAAGACGTAGGCAATCTAAACTGATGAAGCAGTTTACCATTTTGGTTAATTCCCTGGAACAGGTTTTGTTAAGGCTTATAGAGCAATCTGCTTGGCTTGTAATATAGCCTCAGCATATTGAAGTGTTGCAAAGAGATTGCTAAAAAAGGTTGGACATTTTTGAAAGATTTTCAACTAGCAGTACTACACATATTCAAAACTTACAGTGTTTAGGAAACCCAAATTAGTATAAAAGATTACATTGCATATCAACAGCATGGGCTTCTACACACCTATGAGTCTATCCTCTGTGCTTTATCCCAGCTTTCCACGGGATACTGATTCAAATTCAAAGTCCTGCTACTTATTTTCAATACTTAAAGCCAGCATACCTGAAGTTTTGGTGTATATATATTACAATTAGTGATTTCCATCCACAGCCGCATGCAATCTACTGAATAACTGCTAATGCTGATTTTGGTCAGAAGATGAATTTCCCAGGCGGACAGCTGGAAACTGTGACTAACTCCCACAGAAACTGAGGGCTATGACAAAAGTCTCTACTGTCTAGAACTGTCTTCTCTAGCATAAGCACTAGCAACATGTGTATCTACATTTGCATGACTCTTACCAGAACAAGGTTCTTTTCTGTGTACATTTCTCTCTACAGGGAGAAAATCCCAGAAAAATTACACTACAGATGTTAGTCACATTGCTTAAAGGGTTACTGGATGCTGATCAGGTAATTTGATTATATGTAGAGCAGGCAAGTAACACTTCCCCCCAAATAAACAAGCTTACTACAAATAAACAAATAATGATTCGAATACAAAACAGGTGACTAGTTCAAAATTTGGTTGCAGTTATTGGGAAAAAGGTGGCACAAGAGGAGTGTGGGAGAGAAGGTCTGCGTAGCAATCCTGAGGATGTCATAGGAAAGAACAAGCAGTATCGCAGATGTGGACAAACAAGGCACGGGGTAAAATATAGCCCGTAGCATAAACGGAACAAAAATAGTTAGGAAGAGGCAGAGGACGCTGAGAATAATCAAGAAAAGCTTGATTGTGATAAGGAAAGAAAGGACAACAGAAAGTTTGAGAGAGAGTTGGTCAAACCAGGGACGATACACAGGATCTTGGAGTCTGCATGGTCACTGCTTCTCACTCCCTGCCCCAGCGCAGTTCTTTAACTTAAGGTCTTCTACAAGTGCTCTCAGAACACTGCGGGACACTTCTCTGCCATTCCTTCCTTTTTAGTAAGATATTTCCCCCCATTGAAGGCACAATGATGGAGGTGCATTAATGACATTTCTCCTTCCTGTTCTTTATGCATTAGTTATTAATCAAAATTCAAAGTCACGTATTATAAAAAAAAGGAGAGAGAGAAAAAAATGACTCAGAGCTATTTTAACCAAAGTTATAAATTTATTTTGTTTATTTATTTCTCAAATATGCCTTCATTTCACACCGGAACTGCATAGCGTACTTGTGAAGTATAGAGTTTAAAGCTCCAAAAATGTGAAACTATAAATCTCAGGCAAATTATTCAATACTTAAATTTGGTTCACCTCTTTTTTTCCCCCTCTCTCTCCTCTCTCTTCTTGAAACATATTTATTTCTTACCATTTCCACAGCAGAACCAGCATTCTTGCTTTTCCAAATAGGTGTTTTCTGCAGAGAATTGTACTTTTCATTCCACGTGCTGGATAAACTTCCCTCTGTTGTGAAGGGTTCATATAATTAATATTTTTGTTAATATACCTACTATCAAAATGTTAGCATGACACAGTCAAATGCTGATATATTTTTTACACTTGCAATATTTTCTTTTGAATCAACTATGAATAGATTTATACCCCAATAGTTTTATGAAATTGCTCTGAACACTCAAAAATAACAAAACCAAAAACTTAAAGAGGCTTTCAGAACAAGGAAAACCAATAACAAAGTCTTTCCTCTTGACACAAAAGTGTAGATTTCATGAAATCCCTCTTTGCAGGAATCTGTTACTTCCATTGCCAAAGTGACAAACACCTAGATAGCTGTAGCATGGCTGTGACCGAATCTTGAAGAAGGTAAAGATCCAGGAATCCTGGTCTCCTTCTGGCTCTTAAAATGACTGAAGGGGAGGCGCTCAAAAAAAATCAAATTTAACCGAAACAAATCTACAGTGGTTAAAACACATTCAGCCAACCATTTCTTCCTTTTGCTTAATGCAATATATAAAGAAACTTCTGCTTGGCAGAATAAAGGCATTCTTCCTCCCCTCCGCACCTCTGGCCTTCCACCCCGGGTAATGTTAAGATAATTTCAAAGAAAAAGTAAAAAAACAAACTCAAATGTTTTCTCCCACTACTTCCTGATAGAAAACACAATGCGATTATGAATTTCCTTCCTATTGCAAATTTTCACATGTGCAAGTTGCATGAAGATTCCTTTCCTCTCTTGAGGATGAGATAGAGGATTGCATCAATTTTCTCATCAAACCTGACACCTAAACAGCACTTTTAAAGGAAAAACACATTTCAGAAATGCCACCCAAAAGAACAGCGTCTAAATACACCACAACATAATGTAGTTTCAACTGCTGAGTCTCAGTCAACTGAAGTGACAAATATCCACAATAAAAAAAAAATTAAACAAAACCCTCTTTAATAAACAGTATTTTGTTGAAGCTTTCAAAGCCAGAAACTCAGTGTATCTGAAAGTCAAATTATCAATTTCAGTTGTACAACAAGTCAAGACATTAATATCTTACCTTTCAAGCTCACAAGTGCTTTTGCCGAAGAACCTGTAATATATCAGAAACACCACATAAATCACAAAGTATTTCAAAGTCCACATCCTAGGTAGTCTACATATTCTTAATTAATTCTTAGGCAGAAAGGGCAATTTAATACCAAATCTTTCACAGCTGAATGAATAGATCCCGTACACTCCCCATGGCACCAGTGTTACCTGTCTTTGACCCAGTAAAACCTTGAAAGTATTTTCACTTGCTTTTTTCTGCCTTTAGTTTAAGATTCACAGAACAGTTTCACATCCTCAGCATTTTTGTTTAACACAGAAAGTTCTGAAAAAGCTCTTTTCAAACCGCATATGTCCACACAGCTGCTAGTTTGATGCAGCTGCAAATACATTATACAACTTACTACAAACTGTAATAAGGTCCTTTGTGACTAAAATCGAATCAGAGTTCTCCAGGATCACAAATACTGTGCTTGTACAAATACACGGGGTCCCTGCTATCCACCATGCATGCAGCCCCAAATTGAAACACTTACGTGATCGCCAGTGAAGCAGTATCTGTCCCTCAAAGATTAATGCAAGGGATAGAGACACGTGTGCCATGATTAACAAGTACACACAGTTTTAAAACATGGGAAAAATACACACATTGCTGAAGATGGGCAGGCAGAAGCAGTATCATGAGGACTGCGCAAGGAAGAAAGTGCTGGATTTTCAGAATGGATTGCTCCTCTGAAAGCTCTCAGGCTCCCATCTCTAATGCTGTTCAGTGCCCTCTTTTGATCCATCTGAGAAATGGATGGAAAGTTCAGCAGTCTCATTCAAGGGCCAATATGACAACAAAAACATAACAATGCAGCAAGAGGCCGCAAAGCCTTAGGCTGTGGGGTAGTTTCACAGGTGAAGTGCCCAAGACACTTTGCTGAGCATCAAACTCAGATGCTCCATGCGACAGACTGATGACGAGCCAGCAGAGCAGCCCTTCCACGACTGGCAACAGACACCGCAGTCAGGGAGGAGCGATGGACAGCAGGGTCACTGCCCTATCTTCTAGTTTTATAAGATCTATGCTCCAAAAGCACCTTAGCTGCCTGCATGGGGTAGGTATGAATCAGTAAGTTGACCAAGAACCACAAGCCTCAGCACGCATGCCAGAATAAGAGTGCTTAGTTATTTTTACCCAACCTGCAACTAAGGTAATGGTAACGTTCTGGTTAGAAGAGAGCATCTTTACACAGCATTCGAATAGGAAACTCCAATCTGAGGCTTGTCTGTAGTGAAACTAAACCACTTTAATGTAATAAGTTGCAAGAAATTACCAGCACTTATTTCTCTGTAGTCCAAAACATTAGAATAGATTTAGGGCATTAAAAAGAACGTACAGATGTATACAATCTTAATTTTACCTTAAAGGCAATAATACCATGGGTTTTCTTGTCAAGTTCAATTATATGGATCTACTTGTAAGAACAGCAAACTTAAAAAAAAAAAAAAAAAAAAAAAAAAAAAGTTCTTTTTTCACTTCTGTTTAATTTGGCACTATTTTATGCACAACCAGGGCAACATAAATGGAAGCTAGAATGATCTTCTGAGAAATAATTGGTTAAAATAAGATAAAAACAAACAAAAAAAACACTCAATGAAAATTAATAAAGATAAACATATTTGAAAAAGTATTAAAAGTGCCAAGTGATTCAGGATTCAAGTCTATTAGAACTATCCTAATTTTTAATTAAGTGTTAGTTTACTAGTATTCCAGCCTCACATTAAATACCAGTCATTTTGTATGCAGCTTTCATTCTGACCAACAAATATATAAACATAGACAGCCTTTTTAAACCAGCACTTTAATTACAAAGAGATTAAAACAAATACATATACACATGCTTGAATGCAAATATCTGTTATGACCATGACACATATTTCATTGCTACAAACATCGTTAATGTGCATTAAAAGGAATGGATGGAAAGGAAGAAATACAGGGTCCGAGTATCACTTAAGATGTTGCAACCAGAATTGGTTCAAGATTCAGAAAGTCATTGAGATGACTTTCTTAACAGTGAGAATAAAATGCTCAACTCCGGGAAGAAGTCCAGCTCACTAACGACAGAAGAGGCTCAGAAACTACACTCCTACTGGGTGCTGCTTTTTGGTATAGCGTTAGTAGTAAATAAGTTACTTCAATGTGGTATTCACACTGGACCAAAAATTTGAAAAATTGGGAGAAAGTTCAGAGCTGAGCTAGGAGGAAAATGTGAAGATCTAGCAACATGCCCTATTGTGAGCAAGTCAAGACTCCAATCCTGTTCTTCTCAAAGAAGAGCACAAGTATCTACAAAGGAAGAGAGTTTAGGTAGTAAATAGCTCTGAAATCTTCTTTCACAAGGTAAAATATGTTCTAATCCTTTGAAGATGCTGGATATGTTCAGGTTAGCAAGGAATGCAAGAGTTAAGCAGTTTTATATAAATCATGCTAAGAAAGGGTGTGACCGGCTCCCTATCAAAGTCAAATCAAGCTCATATGTGCTTTTAAAGAGAAAACTGTATCTGAAACAGGAAACATGAAATTGATGCACAGAAATGCCACGAATACAAGCGCTGTTGCACACTTAAAGCAGAAGTCTGATAAGAGGATTAAACCTTTTCTAGAGGTTTAGGTCTAGAGGACCTTTTCTAGACTTAAAATCTGTGAAATATGCAAGAGCAGTAAAAAGGATCATATTAACAATTGTGAGGCATTTACTAGCATAGCAAGAGGAAGCCTGTCAGTACTTAGAGAACAGGAATAAGTGCATTTCTGTGTTTTGTGTCCCTAACACGGAGCAATTTGCAAGGAACTCATGTAAAATTGAATGACAAACACATTAATAAACATCCAGTGTTTAGTGGGCAAGGCAAGCACCACAAGGAGCACGATTCTCTGGGCCAGACGCGCTGGGAATTTCTCTACGGCTGCTTGTTGCAGCTGGACAGCTCCAGGGGCCCTGAGCGCCTGTGTTAGCGAGTGCTTCCAGAGCCTCACCGGGAACATGAGCTACAGCCACCACTTCGCAGCATGGACAGAGCTGAACTGAAAAAAAAATGTCGTTAATTCTCCCCCTAAAAAGTAATTTTTTAGGTGGAGAAAGGCTTTGAGGCACGGGAAAAATAATCCAAAATCTTCTATTCAAAAAAGTTAGAGTCACGTTTAAGTTCAAAATAAGCACCCACTCTCGTCCTGCTCTGAAAATACCATAATCGAACAAAAGAGAGCATTGCTGCAATTTAACATGGGTAGTTATGGGTGCCTGGAGGCATATTTTCAGTGTTAAAATCTAAACTTTGTTTCATGTTAAAAATCAACTGTTGAGAAGCTGTATTTCACGTTCAGCAGAAATACCAACACACACAATAGAGTTGTGAAAGATTTTTAAAATAAATTGTAACAACTGATCATAGTTTGGAAAATGAAGTATACAAATAACTAAAGGGAAGTTCCGTAGCTACTGATTTTACTGACGTGACAGCACAAAGAGGTGTCATAAGAGCAAAGAAAAATCAATACGGGAAATTATACAATTCAGATGAGTAATAATAAAACCCTTCTTGTCCAGATCATAACACACTTCTGTCTAAATTCTGCACAGATCATCAGTTACTTTAACACTGGTTGTGCTACACCTCAAAAACAGATGTAATTAACTACACGGATGGCTCCAAAATGGAGTGACAGAACAAGCTTGTGGAGAGGCGAGGGGAAACATAAGCCTTTATTACAGATTGAGCCATTAATCCTGCCAGAGATCATTCATCTATACAAGCACGGCACAAGTGGATTTAGCAGCGAGGAAGTGTCTCAAATGACTGTCCATTAAAAGCACAGCTCATCCAGGCAAACTTGGAAAAAGAAAAGCAGGTATCATCAGAAAAATGGAGTGGCAGCATTTAAGTTGCCTCAAAACTTTGGGGCTTACTGAAGAGTTAAGCAAACAAACAAGAAAGAATGATAACTTTTAACTTCAAGCATGGATCAGCATTTCCCTTAGGTATGAACCCACTAACAGACTGATATTCATGTAAATCTAAATCCTGATTTAACTACTAAATAGAACTTGATTTTTTTCATCTGTGATCTCTACTACAGGACTCGTGTAGACAGTAAACAAAACAACAAAACACTCTTTTCCAACACTACTTTCTCAAGATGAGCAATACACTAATACTATAACAACACTGTAAGTCCAAAGGTCTGACACACAAATGAGGCCAGAAGTATCCACCGTGGGGATTCCTTAGCACCCATGAACTGAGCGCTGTCTTGCGTGCTGAATCTCACGTGGTTCTGCCAACCTTTCACCTCAAACATCTGGAGTAGGGCAGTGCTACCTCCACGACCCCGCTGCGCTTGCTACATATGACTTGGAAACTGTGCTCACTAGTAGCTTGGTGCTTTGCTCCTGCTGGCTGGCTCAAAGGCAGGATTGCGCTCCGCTCTCTGTGCAGTTGATGCCACCACTCCTCCTCTCAGAGTTACTTGTGCAAAAGAACACACTAATAGGCAGATGTGCCCGCAATGACAGCCTTCTTGTTTAATTTGCAGCCACCTGCTTTTATCAAAGTCTCCCCCCAGCTTTACTCCCTGTACTTTACAACCAAATAAACTTGCTATGATTTGTAGGAAGCAACAAGGCTATTGGAGAGCTATGCGCACTCCAATACAAACAACTACTTTTCCCCTCTGAGAGGAGGAGAAATAGCCATCTGGTTTAGAGCAGTAAAACTGCCCACATTTACCTCCTCTGCAGAATCTCCTGGAGATAAGGGGGGACGCACCATCTGAAACTAGTCACGCACTGGGCGTGAAGCCTGCATAAACAATTTTGTCTCCAAAACAGGAACCCAGTGATTTATTGTTTAAAAATGATTGATTGCTCTGCAACCAGGACCTTTAATATTACGTAAATTTTGGTTACAGGACATGCTCTAGAATTGCTCTTTCTTCACAGAACTTTGCTCCACACAAGACGAAGATATTGCTATTCCCTTTGAGCACTAGTGGGAGCGGGCCTGAACTACAGGAAATGCATGTGAACCTGAATGCTGCCACCTCCTTGGTATTTCAGGCTGTCACTGGGATCCTCCTGATTCATTTCTACAGGATGGCACACCAACTTTGCAAAACAATGCAACAGTAATAAATTCGGCAGACCCAACAAGAAAATACTACAAGGGGCAATTGTGTGCCTTGCATTCATCCCCCTCCCAGGCAGGGAAATATTCACTGCTCAACTCATTACGGAGATGGTCAGAGGGCAGGCAGGTCCTGCCAAACTCCTCAGACACGAATTCCATTTAATCAAACGTCAAATTTGAAAGAGAAACTACTGTATAGTTTCTACCATGCTACAAAGTTTCAGTTATCTGGACACTGAGTATATTTTGTTTAATCGGAAACTTTCTAATGGGCTGAGCTATGGTTTGCTAATTTACTGTATGTTAAGTCAGAGAAAATTCTCAGAGATTATGTATAAGTCTGAAAGCTTGGTAGTCACAAGGTAGTCCAACTTTCTTATAAACTTATTATTACACCACTATAGAAGATTCCAACAATAATTTTGTAAAGCTCATTGTTAGTCCCCCTTATAAATTAAGTTGCAGACAGAAAATCATATGAAGTCAACAATCAGAGCTAAGTTTATATCTTTTTTTTTTCTTTCCCCTCCTCTTTTTCCAATTCTATACTTAGGATAAATTGCATATGATCATAACCAGAATGTAATTAGAACATATCCAGCTCACCAGAGCTGGAAAACATAGGAATGGGAGCACAAGACAAGCGTTTTAAATTTTCATGTTTCCAGCAGTTCACCAATGCTAAGTAAAACTTGCGATTCTCTATGTGATGAGAAAAAAGCAAAACACGCCTTACTTGCACCAAAATTAAATAGACACAAACCTTAGGGGCCATGTCAGCACAGCAGAAGCACACTGCCTTCATCAACACCTGCACTCTGTGGCTGCCTCACGAGTCAGGCAGATGTTGTAGCAAGGACTCGACTCACAAAAATTTGCATTAAGCACAGGCCTGAGCAAAACTGAGTAACACATTGTGTTCTAGGATCTGTTACAGGAGAAACAACAAACCTGTTAAATCTCACTTACACCTCTGTAAGCAGTATGAAGGTGGCAAAGAGTAGAAAAAATATTTTTCATACCTAAAGGTAACTTCTGGAAGCACTGGTGTCTTCTCTGCTATGGCTAAAGTAGGAACAATAACTCACACATTCTCCATTCTTATGGATGGGGAGCACAGATCTGTAATCAGTAAAAAGCTTCTAACTAACAATTAAGAGTTCTCTCAGTTGGCCCATGGCTTGTATTAAACAGTGTCTAACATGGTACAGTGGACATGACTGAGCTGTGCCAAATTGAAAGCGTCAGTTTTATCTTTGATTTAGGATGAACTTTCATAAGTATTTTTGATTAAAATGATGGTGTTGGATATATAGGGGTATTAACTAGTTTTTCTCCTCACAACTGTCAGAGTTGTAATAAAGAACGAAAGTAGTTACAAGCAAGAAGATATGATGTTAAGATAATTACCTATGTTAACATAACTTTCAATGTGATCTACAAGACTATAGGGCTAAACCATTGAGGAGAATCCCCTTGCCCACCAAAATCCTTCTGTGTCCTAAACAAGCGAATGACAACAGATTCTATGCACAAATAGTTAAAGTGAAATCTTAATGCAAAAGCAGTAAAACATACTTTCTCCTCTCAGAAGGATACAGGCCAACAGCTAAGAGGGGGATGCTTTTCTACCAGATCTTACCCTACTCCATAAATCACTGCTGGCAAGAAGAACAGCTCTCTGGAGAACTCCTGTGAACATATAGGTGCATATTCATCCAGTGTCTTTTTCTCACTGAAACAGCTGACCAAATAACCACAGGGAATCCTCAGAACTAACAGGGCTCAAGATGACTGCCTGCCATGTGGTATTAACAGAAGCTACTTGATGTAGCATTTATTTTACCATATTAAATGAATTATTTGCAATATGTACTTGTTCAGTTTTAATTGAACACACACAGGGCTGTGTTCCATGTGTATAAGTGAATGCAGATGTACAGTATATTGCAAAATGCACCCACCATACAGGGACTAATTTGCAAATGAATCTTTCCGCATGTACTGCTACAAATATCACGTAAAAGCCCACAAAGACATTGCATGAGCATCTTTTAAGTGAATGCTACACAGATGCACACGTTTTGGAACAGGTGAAGGTGCTACACAGAAACCTGTAACAATGATGTCATACCTTGCAAATGTACCAAAATATTGGTCAAATACTTGTGTAAATGGTTATATACAAGAACTTCTCTAAGTATCCACATGCATGATACGTGTCGGGTGCGCACCTATATTTTAACCGATGCCTTCACACTCGCTTAATTCTTTCCACCTCATACATTACTTCCATCTTGTGTGCCATTATGAGATAAGCAGTCTTAGCTTTCCAAGAGGCCTCCCGTGAACACCTTCAAATCCCTTTTTTCTTCCTGTCATTCTCTGAATGACCTTCTGGTTACCAGAACTTAGAACACAGCAGTGACTATGAGAGTCCATGGAAATACTGACTGCTGACTTCATGCCTTCTCTGTCCTGTGGTTCCTCACACTAAGGATCTTGACTAGCAGTGTTTGAAGCAGAAGGGATCCAAAACATCTGTTACAGGGTAAAGACTGCAGTGTGAAAGGGCTGGGGTTTTTTTTGTTTGTTTGTTTAAGTCAGCTTAGGACTTTGGTCACTTTTCCAAAAGCGGCTTAGGTGTCTTGGGGCACAGGTTTGCAGTCAGCCTGGCATTCACAGCACGCAGAAACCTTAGACCCTAGACCACAGTCAGCTTCTCCCTTACATCCCCTGTACATATTCCTATTTTCTCTTTGATATACTTGCATCTTCATCAACTTGCTTGTGAAACTTCTGTCTTCCTAAGATCTACCGCATCTGTTACGCGCTCTACAGACGTGCCATCTGCCAGGTGCGGTTACGTTGAATCATTTCCTCCCTAGCAGTACTCAAGTACGTCAGGTATGAATCTACATACACAGCAAGGTGTTTTTGTCCCAGCTGTGCCCGAGTTTCCACCTCACCCCTGCGCGCATTACAAGCTGCCTTCGCTCAAATCTTGCAGGTGCCAAGACGCACTTTGACATTCCCCTCCCGCACAGGGCTGCCCCCGCGGGACCCCCGCGCTCCCCGCGCCGTTCCCGGCCCCACTGGGCACAGGCAGCAGTGCCGGGACGAGGCGCTGCCCAGCGCGGGCGGGCGCAGCGAGTCCTCGCCACCCCC
>VZSV01000149.1:1366526-1379529 GCA_013398735.1 Nothocercus julius | reverse complement strand
GGCAAAAAAAAAAAAGAAAGAAAACAACAAATAAACCATTGCCTTTATGCAAATAAGCAGATGGAAAAAAGAAAAAATCCTCAATCACGAATATAAAATAACCTGCTTAGGAAAACCGATCTGAAAGGTATTTAGTCTTTGCATTCTGCTATGTCATGTTAGCTTTGAGCACACCATACTTACTGCTAATTACTCTTCCACCTTCCTACAGGATTCTCATGAGATGTAGGTTTTCCGGAAAATCATCTCAGGAATTAAGCCTCAGTATCAGAGGGCAATACCCTCCTCCCATCCTTTCTTTCAGGCCACTTAAAAGACATGCCAAAAGCAAGACACCTTGGTAAGCTCAGGCTCATCTATTTGCCTAGGCTTTTACTATCCTTAAGAGTCTGTCAAACCATTCTTTTAACAAGAGAAACTTGAAAAATTATGTAAAAAAAAAAGCCCTCACAAATAGGTAAATTATAAAAGTTGAATTTTACATAGTGAAACCCCAGTATTCCTCATTCTTCCAACACTTACATCCACAACTTTGAGGTCATATGCATTGTGAGTAGCAGCATGTGTATTTTTCACATATTGTTTTATAATCTTGGCTTCTTCTGAATCTTTGTCAACTACCTGCAGAGAAGAGAACAAGAAAAATTCCTTTAAACTATGAGCTATCAGGCCTGTTATAACACATGAGGATGTCCACCCTAAGCTCAGGACTCCCCAGTGTAAGTTTTCTCTGTATTACATTGTTTAGGTAGAAATTTACTCTTTGCTGGGGAAATTGTGCAAGAGAGCACTCACACTTTAAAGAACGGTTGAGCCTGGAAGGCACCTCTGGGGATTGTTCAGGCCAACCCCCTGCTCAGAGCGGGGATGACTACAACAGATTGCCCAAGACCCTCTCCAGAACATCCACTTGTCTCAGTTAATTTTTGTGATATCTGCATTTAATACAACTTTTGCATTTAATACAACATAGTTTAGCTGACCTGTTATACTCCAAACTAACTGGTCATCAGCTCATTTTCATGGTCACTGCTTTCCTTTACCTTAATATCAGTTCGGAGCTTTTCGTAGTTGATGTCAATTGGGTCTTTATCTCCATCTTCATTTCCACCTCTGAGAAGGCTGTAGGCCACCTCAATGTCAAGCAGGTTGTCCAACATCTGCACTTTAGCCTGAATAATTTGAAAAAGTTACTTTATTTGTGCCTTTGACATGCTCAGAAGAACTCCGGAATATCCCCAAATTATAAAAGCATATGTAAACCATCTGCAAAGCACTGCCAGGTAACAACACTACGTCTTGCAGTCATCCTACCAAAGGAAGAAAAGGGTTTGGTTAATACAAGGAGCTCAGAGCGCTTCTGAATATTAACAAAGTAGTGGTCTTTGGCCATAGCAACCACACGTTGCCATTAACGGAGACTGACAATGTTGATAATGCAAAGAAAACAAGCTTAGAGGTCTAAGTTCACTGTATACAAGCTTGCTCTGCCAACATAGTCTTCTGTAGGGTTAAAGAAAAAAAACGACAACCACACACCAAACAAAAAACAAACCAACAAACACTGAAAGATGGTTTTCTTTCTGTAGTGAATTCTATAGCAAAAGAAAATCTTATTCTAGCACCTGTCAGTATGAGAATTCTTACACACATACAGCCAGGCTGATGGAAAGATCTTACAGCAGTGTTATTAGCAGTGGACAGGGTTTCCTTCCAGCATCATCTATCTTCTACAACACTATTATTTCCTTCCTTCCTTCCCTCATTAGGTTTTATTTAACTAGGCCACCTGGCAGAGCCATGCACTAAGAGCATGGGAGCCCTCATTACTCAGGACAGATTTTTCACGGTGCAGTACCTAGTTTCTCAGCTGCCACCCTCTATATAAAAAGGAAGCCCGGTTTGCCAGTGACTTCAAATGTGGGTCGCAGTATCTCAGCACTTCTGGTGGAAGCGAAAATAAAGAAAAAAAGAAAGAATAAATGCACAACAAAAGATTTGGCTTTGAAACCAAAGCTCTGCCTCAGAGGAGTGCTAACGGGTTACACCCAATACACAGTAAGGGTGAGTTTAGCCCAGAACCTCTGTAGATTCCAAGATATGTTTCTTTTCAAAAGGTGACTAACCATCCTCCATGCCACTTTTACTGGCATAAGGAACTTGCTTATTTGCTGATACCAGGAATTGTATTTTAAATATATATGGCAGATATTTTTATATAGAGAATATATTTTTATATATAAAGTATTCTGGGAAAAAAAGTTTATTCCTTTCACGTCTCAGGAATTCTTCGCATTAGATGTCCGATATGAGGCCTGCTGACTGCAATTAACATACAGTTTCGAGTTGATACCTGAATGTATTCTAAATTATTTAGGAGAGGTGGTTTCTTCATCCCAAAGTCATGCGGAATCAGTGTATAGAAGCGGTTGGAGAGATCCAAGATCTGGGATTCAGAACCACTGTCAGAAACTGCCTAGAGAAGACAACAAGAAACAAAGGGAAACCCTGAGTACTGCAGAACAACTCTCCATAGCAACAGATGCACACAAGATACTTGAAAACTAATAAAAAGCAGCAATGCAAATAGTTTTAATGCTGAAACTCATGTAAGACAATGAGGGGGCAATACTTTTTTATATATTAATTCATAGCATAATATAGCACAAAATATACATAATTTCTGGTATGAGAAAAAAAAATCTGATGAGGATTATGTCTTCTACAAGGCAGAAAAAGAGATTCCAGGTATGAAAGGGTGCACGTGTTAGGCTGTTTTAACAGTTCAAAAAGCTTCCTGTATCTACGCCTTACACGGGCTCCCAAGGCTATGCTGATACACTTTTGCAAGCTGTTTAGGGAATAATACCTAGTGTTTCTTGGAACAGGCCAAGTCATGATGTGTAACATACAGTAATGTCATCAAGCCAGATCCTGCCCTGCTTCAATTCAAATTATATTCTGACCCCCAGACTTCTCTGGGGGGGCACCACCAGCATCCCATTTATGCCCGTAGCAGGTCTGGCTCAGCCACTTTAAAGTATAAAAGACAAAAATGCTGCCCAAACTATTACAGCAATGAAGAGAACTAATAGCTACTTCTTGAAACCGTGTCATCTTCTCCAAAGTTTAACAACATAGTTCTTTATCCAAACCAATAACTATTTAACTTTCAATAATAAGGCTTTAAGTGTGCACCCTCTCCCTGCTATCTCCTAGGTTATGCCAAAGAAATGCAACCTCTAGTGCACACACACCCCATAATTAGTCCAGAACAACTTCTGAATTCTGCCCCTGTGTGCTAGCATCTGCCTCTGCTCACCTGCTGGACCTCGTTAAGGATGGAGTACGCACTCTGGATCTGCCGCTTGCTCAGTTTTCCCAGTGGCATCTTCTGGAGGTCAATCTGATGGAGATTTAAACAATTAAAATGGGGTTTCTACTACAGCAAAACCATCATACCAGTCCTTGTCTGGTTTCTAGGATGCGCAAATATCTCTTTCCTGGCAGGATTCACCATACAAAGAATGGAAACACTTAAGACTTGGTATTAATCTCTATGCATCAAGGAACGATGTCAGAAGGACGCTGCATGTTACTGAGAAGTCTGCTTATAAATAAAGGAATATTGTAATAGGAAACAAAACTAATGAGCTAAAGCAACACAAAAATAGGGTAGAAAGTATCTGACTAGAGGTTTAACCTTAGGCTGAATCACTTCAATAGTCGTACATTTCGGGATAACCATTGAATGAAATAATTCTTCATAAGATATAACAAGCTTTTGTGAAGATTTCCTCTAGATAGGATTAAGAGGCTCTCTTCCAGACCTTGACTTCAGTCTAATATTACTAAAGGCCAAAGCCAAAGAGGTTACAAGATGCTTCCTACCCAAAAGTGAAAAGAATAACACCACTAAATTAAAAGTGATGTCCTCATTGCCTGTATTTTACCCACTGATTTGTTTTAGAAAGTGCTGCTGTTTTGCTAAGTCACCAGCAATGTAACATTGCTCCCTCACTGGGCAAGCAAATGGCTCCCCAGTCTTAAATCACAGATTCACCCTGCAGTCACTTTCTGGTTCTACTGATTTTGCTTTTGCACTGCTAGAATTTGGGACACTTCCAGATTTGCATTACATCTTCTTGCACAATCCTTCTGAATGCAAAAGCATGCAAAAGAACTCCACTCCAACTGAAGGTTTTACAGAGACCATACACACACGCTCTGGACTCTTAACAATATTCAGCATAAACCTTGCAGGTCCAATGAGTGCTTGCTTACAGTGATTTGTTTAAGATTCAGCTCAAGGACAGGAGAACCTAGGAAACCTGGCATATCACCTACCACTTGGATAAGCTCCACATTATTTGTCCATGGTGAAGGCAGGAAACCCAGCTGTATGCCAGTCCAACACAAACTGATCACAGAAAGCTACAGAGACTTGCTGTGAAACCTCTGAAGTAACATTATGTGAAGATTTCCACGCTGCGTTAGGTGTAGGAGAACTTTCACCTTTAACTGCAGCTCAGCATAAATATAGCCAGAGATAGAGAAAAGCTGAGATGAAGTAGAACAGAGAGGACAGGCTTCAAAACTGATGTGCCTTGGGACGCTTTTGGAGAGGCACGAAGCAAAGTTTAATAACCTGATGTAAAGCAACTTGTAATAGACTTGTAGATCCCCAACTTCAGGGGCTAGCAGATACTGCTAACTACCGTGTTCCTCCACCGTGAGCTGTAGGGACAAAGAGCCCTGCAGAGCTCATCTGCCACATGAGGCTACGCTGCACCCAAAGCTGCACCATCACAGCAGGCAGAAGAGCCCAGCAGCGAGAGGCTGAAAGAGCTGCCACATGTGCTGCCTGCAGCATGAGGGCACCTCCACGGCACAGCCGTGTGCACAGGTTGCCACGAGGGGCAAGGGGGACGTTCACCCTCAGCCCAGGCAAGGGCAGCACCGCTCCAGAACAGCGCAGACTCACCCACTAAGCAGCTCTTTCATGCAAGGCAGTGACATGGAGAACTGAATGAAAACTCTCTACACTCGGCGAGAGAAAATTCTTAAAAGCTGAATTCAAAACGGGAAGAAAAGTTTATCAGCAAAACCTACTGGCATGTACTGGCAGGACTAACAACCTGCTACAGTCCTGGCAGATACAGAGTGTGCCTGGATAGAGTGAAATACTTGAGATCCGGCTGATTAAAGGAACGAAGCAGCCCTTTTGGGAGAATGCAGAGAAACACCTCTATTTAAGAGAAACATTATTTCCTCTAAAGGAAAACAACTGTTCACCAGCAGCAATACAGGAAGACTGATCTAAGACAGCCCCATCTGGACTCCCAGGTCTCCTACAGATTTGCAGCTGGTGCAAATTAACAGAATTTCAAAGATTTCTATAAAGTCAGATGATATCAGATCATCAGTTCAGAGTCTTTAGACAGTTCCAATTATGAAGAATTGCTGGTTTAAAAGACTTGGACCTAAACTATCCTGTTTAGATACAGGATATCTTGTATCCAAGATACAGGTGGACACAGTTAATTGAAAATAACACAAAACATAAGCAAGACATTTGGAAACGCTCAGGTACGCTGTACAAAATACGGTGAAGCTTGTTCTGAAAAGGAGATATGCAAAATGCTGACATAAAGAGCAGATAACAGCTCAACAGCTAACAGCTCAAATAACAGCTTCAATATGAAGCCTTAGAGCAGGATAACTAATCTGGTTAAGAAAACTGAAATTTTTATTTTAGGATTAAACCAGTTTGAATGGCTGCATTAAATAAAAATCTGCAGAATACATGAGAACAGTGAACTTGTTTCTGTGCAAGGAAAGAGGCAGCTAATGCAACCAGACCATTCTTTGAAAGCCTGTTCTAAGCACAGACCAAGAATTATGGACGAAACAAAAGTGGAGGAAAAGATGTTATCACCAGAAGAAATCAGAAATATTACAATAGAAAAATCTTGAATTTGGCCCAGTTTGGAAGAGGAAATGAACTCTGAGGAAGTGTATCATTAGCGCATGTATCAGCTGGCAGCATATCTCAAGTCTCAGCTACCTGCGCCTTTGCCAACTAAATTAGTGGCAGTGCAGCCCTCCCCTGCTAATTTTAAGGCTGTTCTAAAACTCATGCTGATTCCTGGCAAATCTGTTGTACCCTGGATTGCAAAGAACTTGCTGCTGGTTGTGGTGTAAAAGCAGGAAGCATGAACATGTGCAGTCACCTCAAATTCCACCATTGCTTTCTTCATGCTCTCCACATCAAAAATCATCTTAATAAGTTCCTGGATCGGCTTCGCAAGTTTTGATTTAGTCCCAGCACCCACTGTCAGTTTCTTCACAGCTTCTTCATCCTGAGAGAAAAAAAAAAAAAAAACATCAGAACCATCAAAACCCACAAAGGATAAAGGTCCCAAGCTGGCTGCCATGGTAACAACTCAAAACCAAAGTACTGTATGCACACTATTACTAGCCTCAAGTTCACAGGAAGCATGGGACACTGCTCTGACATTTAAGGGTTTAAAATCCACGTATTCTGTGGCTTGACATATGTATTTCAAGAGGCATAAAAGTAAAATACAACTAAAATTGATGTAACATGAACTTTCACTGTACATCTTTGCTTCACCTCAGAAACAGTATTAATTCTTTTTTCCTTGAGCATCTGGCTCAAGGTAAAAAAAGTTCGGTGTTTTATTTTACCTCATTAGCTTTTATGATAAAAAGTAACTAAGTATTCTGTCCCCGTTTTAAATAAAAAACTGTTATAGAGGTGTATAGGCATCATCATTTGCTCAGTATTATCTAGATGCGTCCATGGTTAGTGTTTCACCAAAAAAGCATCTGCCAGATGCTTCAGAGCACCACTGTATGTGGTAGTTAAACAGACATGTTGAATATTGTAAAATATTGCATCAACAAATTGCTAGAAATAATGCTAAAATATCAGGTGCTTCACACAGAGACCTGACACCCGGTCACTTCACCACAGAAAAATGCAGTGGCTAGAAAATACTTTCTCTGATATCCTCATAACCATTGACAGTACTCAATTATTTTATATCGAAAAGATAGCTTAAGTGAAGGATAGGTCTTTAAATTAGCACAAACACCCACTGGGCAGAAGGAAGAGAATTCTTATGTAGCTTAGCTATCTAAATAGCCAAATCTCACCAGCAATGAATAACTTCTCTGTTTCAGTCTGTTCAATATGTGCACTGAGCAGAATGCTGCATAGGATTTGCTTCACTATTTGGGAGCATTTTTGATGCAGAAGACAGATAGAAAGCATCTATTTTAAATAGAAGAAAATGGGTTTGCACAGGGAAGCATGCAAAATTACTATTAATTTCAAATTAATGATCTTAAAACTATACAGAATAAACAGAAGCAAGTCCTAAAGAGGCTTTTGACTTGACATGATAAAACTGTTCAGTCTTCAAAGAGCTTTTTTTCCCCCCCTCTTCATATACTTGACTACTTCCATCTGATTTTCAGCTCTTCCTGTGGCACAGATTCTGCAACAGCTACTTTCCTAAAAAACATAACTGAACTAGTAAGAACCTCAATATTTTGGCTGGAACCATCTACCTCCCTTGACTGCACAGTTTCTTATATAGCACTACAGTTTCTTACCCACAGAATAGGGCATACAGTGACATACTTCTTCTAGAGGTCTCCCCTGCTGGGCTTATGTAGCAAACACCTGCACTTCATTCCACAGGTTTAGTAAAGTGTGAAAGATTCAACAGTGCAGAATACAACAGATAGGAAAAGAGCTGAGCAACGTTCCACCTGGAACGAAGTTATTTTGGAGTTACCTGTCCATAATCAATTTCCAGTGGGTAAAATTTTTTTGGATATTTAGTGAAGTTCTTTGAATGCCAGGAATTGCCCGTTTTCTCTTCGTACAAATTTAGAAAGTGCTCAACGGCGTCCTCTTTTGATGGCATCTGCTCCAGCTTGTTACTCCCGATGACAGTGCCCACACGACCCCAAGATCTGAACACCCAGTATCTAGAGAAGCGATATGCGATAGAAGAACAGATGTAAGATCTCTGCCTCTAGATCTCGGTCCAAATGAAACTGATCCTGCACCAACCATGTGGATAGATGTTCTCTATCAGCAGCTGCAGGAGATCAACGACAGCAAACAGCCACCACAAAGCATGCGTCCAAACACTGGGGTAAAAAAATAAACCAACCAACCACTAGCAACTCAATGGAAACACATTAGACCAACAGTCCTCAAAGTAAATACATGCACAGCAGGAAAGCAGAGGCTCTAATCTCTTCAGTCAGTGATTATCAACAAGGCAACCTGCAACTAAATCCAGAGCTGAAAAAGCTCTCAATGCCAAAAAGAAGTCTTCATACAGAGCAGGGATCTCCCTAGAAGGACTTGGTTTTTTTTAATATGTATGTATATATGCCTTTATCTGTTTGTCCTCAGACATTTTTACTCACACACAATCCAATATTGGAAAAAAGAAATGAACAAAAATATTTCTAGGGAAAACTAAACTTACCTGCTCTCTCTGTCATCCTCCAGCAGTTGCAGTTTATAGTAAGAATTTGTTCCTTTCACAATATCTACTAGCCCAAGGGTTGCACTGAAAATCTTTCCAGCTTTTTCAAAAACATGAGCAGAGTCCTCCAAACCTACAGACGAAAAAAAAAAAAAAAAATTAGAATGCAGAGGAGGTTACAGCCTTAAACCTCCTTTCTGAACATGTATTCACCCAGGTATTTTGATACAGGTGTGCAGATCTTAACAAAAACACTAGAAAAATAACAACCATATGCTCATTTTACACTACTTAGAAGTTTTTTTTTTTTTTTTTTTAAATAAATTGCAAGCATGCACTTTTGAGATATATGAGAGTCAATCTCAACTCCAACTTGAGGAAAGGGGATAGGGGTATAGGGGGAAATCAGAACTTTTGGCAGAAGACAATCTAAGACAGTTAACACTGCATGACTAACTGGAGACATTCTTGAGTGCTTTGCAGGTATCCCTGAAGAAAAAAGACTGAGAAAACTAGGACTAGTTACTATACTATTCATAGTATAGTATGAATTCTCAGAAGACCTGCTGTGCATTGTAGGTTTTGCAGAGTAGCACCAATTGCCCTCCAAAAAGCCTGGACCCAGATGCAGCTTTTCACACTAGACCTGCAGCTTCTGCAGGCAGAACCTTCATTCCCTCTACTGACAGGTGCTCATTAGCTGAAGCAGGTGCGCTCCTTAGCTTCATCTGTCCTGAAAACTGCACTAGAAAATCCTGCAATATTCAAATTTAGGTGTTAATCAATATTCTTACTTTGACAGAAAGAAAAAACAGTTTAAAAAAAAAAATCAGCTTCAACTTTTACGATTAGGAATCCAAACCTTTTACCCTTTTTACAAAATACATAAATAAACATACATTTTGCAAATAATCTTCGATTCTGAGGACTACAGTGCAGGCACAGCCACTTCTATCACTCACCAGAATCAGGATCTACTGCTGCTCCACCCTTAACCGTTAGCTTCATTTTCTTTTCGGACTTGCTAGGACCTGCAAGGAAAGAGAGTCAAGCTTTTTTTCAGGCACATAACACAGAATTTACAAGGGAGCCAACATTTACATTCTCAATTTGTGCAGTTATTGCCTGAAAAGGGTATGAGATCAGGTTCCTTGTATAAGGAGAGTAGGACTTCAGTGGCTCTTCACCTTGCTTTAGCAGCTAATTCACAACCTCCCCATCCCATATTGTAATTTAAATGAAAGACAAGACTCCCCAGGCATTAGCTGTTCTCTCCCTTTTGGTCTAGAAGGGTGGACTCTACTGCTCTTTTCATCTGCATGGCAGATAAACAGAACTACAGTTATGGGTGTTCAAGTGGGATTTAAAAATCTTGCACACTATGTAGGACATTCATGTCCCTTGGAGATCCTACTTCTCTGAGACAGCCTGGTAGTAACACACCCAGCTGCAAGACACAAACCAAAGCTTGGAGGACCTGGAGAAGCATGGTTTCTGAACAGAGGTGAGCAGAAGATTTTGTTCACTTCCCATCATTAAAATGCAAACTTGCTATAGCTTAGATGAAGCTGGTGCCGCTGGTGGTGTTTTTTGCCCCCTCCCCATTAATAATATGATTTTTTTTTTTTTTAATGTTTACACACAGTAGAGCAAAGATTCATTGCTCTGGACCCCAGCATTTTCTCCTTTGGGTGCACTCTCATAGATAACTTCATGACCACTTAAAGGCAGTCCTGCCTTGGGGTTTCATTATTAAAATTAAGCATAAAAAAGGGGGGAGAGAACTCAGGAAAGGGTGAGGCTGGATATATCCAGGGGTGCTTTGTATATGCATCACTGGCCTGTGGAAAAGCAACCACTTTGTTAGTCACCTTGCTCTTCTTTGACTTTCCCAGCACTCTTCATATTTGATGGCTTGCTGCACTTCCCATCCACAGACACCTCCTGGTGCTCCATTTTCACCTCTGCACCCCAAGGCGAAAGTGCATGGAGAGAGAGAAGCTCCTGAAAGCCCTTGCTGGAGGATTTCACATCCTGAAGAAATTCCTCCGAGACCACACGGACTTTGGCCTCCTTCACTTCTTCCATCTTCTTGTTCATTTTCTCCACATCCTCTGCAAAGGCAGGATGGAGAAAGGGGGGGAGGGGGGGGGGGGGTGGAGAGTCAGTTTTCAAACTCTAGCCTCCACCTCTGGCCATATTTTATGGCCATGCAATACTCTGCGAGAATGCAATTTCACCACATTTTGGATTCACCACATTCTTTAGAAAGCAAAAGCCCCAAGCAGCCTGCACAAACAGGAACTACCATATTTTACCTTGCTGGTCTAGGTATTGTCCCCTGTTGGGACTGCGCTGGAGCTGCACAGCCCTCATGGGTTGCCTGGCAAGGGGGAGCAGTTCTGCTATCTCAGACTTGAATTCCAACACGACATGAGAACACGGCCATAGCTACTGGCAGAAACCCAGCGCAGACACAGAGCCCTGCTCAGCTTCCGGACTGCTGCCCTCACATACCCACAGCTGCCTCCAGAGCTTTTCATTGAATTGCAGAATCCTTAAGGTTGGAAGGGACCTGTAGAGGTCATTTAGTCCAACCCCGCTGCACACGCAGGGTCACCTATAGCGTGTGGCTCAGGACTGCATCCAAGCGGGTTTGGAAGATCTCCAGAGAAGGAGACTCCACAACCTCTCTGGGCAGCCTGTGCCAGTGCTCTGTCACCCTCACTGTCAAGAAACTTCTCCGTAAGTTCCTGTAGAACTTTTGGTGCTTCAGTTTGTGGCCGTTTCCTCTAGTCCTATCGGCCACCACTGAAAAGAGGCTGCCCCATCCTCCTCACTGCCTCCCTTGAGGTACTTCTAGACACTGCTCAGGTCTCCTCTCAGCCCTCTCTTCTCCAGGCTGAACAGGCCCAGCTCTCTCAGCTTTTCCTCACAGGGCAGATGTTCCAGGTCCCTGATCATCCTTGTAGCCCTGCGCTGGACTCTCTCCAGCAGCTCCACATCCCTCTTGTACTGGGAAGCCCAGAACTGGACACAGTACTCCAGGTATGGCCTCACCAGGGCAGAGGAGGGATCACCTCCCTCAACCTGTTGGAGACGCTCTTCTTAATGCATCCTAGGATCCCATTGGCCTTCCTGGCCACGAGGGCATACTGCCGCCTCACGATCAACTTGTCATCCATCATAACACCCAGGTCCTTCTCTGCAGAGCTGCACTCCAAAGCAAGTGTGAGCAGCAGCCCCAGGGCCTTTTGTCCCACTAAGGGCAGCCACATTCTGTGCAGAGCGCTGAGCTCCGGCTGTCACAGACCTGATAGAGCCCGAGTGCACAACCTTGAAGGATCAAAGTGCTGACAGACTCAACCAGCACACATCTGCCTACTTTTCCAAGCACACTGAAAATGATGTGTGCACACAAACACATGCCCTAATCCAAACACAATTCAACAGAAAGATAAGGACAGCATGTTCTTTCTTAATCCAGTTAGTTCTGCTACTAAACGATGAAGAAAAAAAAAAAAAAAAAAAAATCAAGGCTGCTCACTCTGTGTGCTGATGCACAAGGTGGCCTTGTTAGCGCTTCCAGTCATCTTTCCTCCCAGGTCCTCCACAATGCTCTTCACCTCCTCCTTGGTTTTGGACAGTTTGCCGAGAACCAAGACCTTCATGTTTGTCAGTGGTTTATCTAGGGGTTTGGAAGCAACGCAGTACATTAGCGGTGGGAACAGAGCCCCCCCCAGACAAATCACAAGTATTGCAGAACAGAATGCCGTAAGCTCAGGAAGATCAGCCCAGCGGGAAGAGATGGGAGTCCAAGTACTAGGCAAGTGGGAGAACAGTCCCCTTTCACATAGGAAAGGCTACAACCCAGCATCTCCCAACACACAAAAGGGTTCATACGGAATGGGTGGAAGATATGGAAGATGGATATGCAGCTGCGTTATTTGCCTGCATCGTTTTCTAACAGTCTGCTTTAGTATGGCGCTACTAGAGACCCTGCACTGTTTCTCTCTTCCTTCAGCGCTTCTGTTTTCAAGGAGCTGGAAAAGAAGGATTGTCTCACACAACACCGTGTTCCTGCATGTGACATGGTATCTTCTCGTCTTGATGTTGCAGCTGATGTACAGCCTTGTGCTCTCTGAATCGTGCCATCTCCATAGCAAGTCAGGAGCGAACTGGTAACCAGCTGGGGCTCCATCAACCTGCAGTGTAAACACTGACGCAATGAACTTTGCGACACAGGTAGCCTCAGGACACTGCAAGTGCCTAAGAGCACATCTGCACTGCTGAGCATAACGAAGTATTGACTCTGGTTTACAGATTGAGTTTCTACTTGCTTTTTAATATAAATTACTCAGGCTGCTAGCAACCAAATAACGCAAGTTTAATTCTGGTCAACAGCTTGAATTTTCCTTTAAGACACACTGGGGTTGAAATCAAGTTGCTAATCTGAGAGAGGGGGG
>VZSV01000149.1:1352815-1366386 GCA_013398735.1 Nothocercus julius | reverse complement strand
CCTAGGCTACTTTGTCTTCGTGGCTAAAATACCATAATTTGGCTAAAATTGGTGGAACTCTCACTCTTTCACCACAAAAGAGCTCCTTGCTCCCCAAAACTGTGGCCAGGACTAAATAAGCTGAAAACAAAAATACCACAGTTCTTAGGTGACAGGTCACATCATTGAAGCAGGCAACTCCTTCCAACAGCCTAGGTGGAATTGCTGGAGCCTGACCTTTTGCCACTTTGCAGAGTGAAGACAGCATATCTATTTTGCAGAAGGGAGGTCAGTGGTTACTAAAGTCAAACCCAGATAGAGGATTTTAAATAACCCCTCTTCCATAAACCTGAACACTGTGGATATGGAGTACCTGGCAGTGTGATGTTCCCAGAAGAAGGTAAGCAAGAAGGCATTTCACAGCAGCGCCCACGTGAGACACATTTTGGAACAAGGGCCTCAAGGCTTTTGATTCGTTGCACATCATTCCCTCACCAAGTGATGACACGATTTCTAAGATGGCAGCCGGGATCCTGAGCGCATATCCCCAGAAAACACACCAACACAGGGAATCCAAAAATTCACCAGTGCATTTTCCTGTCCATCAGGTCTTGTTGCTAGTTGCTTACCTGTGGGCGCAGATACGGTCTCTGTCATAGGAGCAGACACGGATGGAGGAGGAACAGAATTCACAGTTGCAGCCTCTGGAGGGAATATCCTGTCCTGCTTTTTACACTTAAATTTCTTGAGATAGGGAATTTCCCGAAAGTCCTGTGAAACAGAAGCACCGATAGAGTTAACACAAACAAACACTACTGCAAGACTTAAAGATTAAATCTAGCATTGGCCAGATCTTGGCATTTGCTGCAGCTCTCAAAAAGGATTTCCAAGACATTCATACTAAAGTAGACAAATACCCATTTTACTGACTGAGAAAAACAAAACTACAAAAAGAAAAATGATTGGTTTCAAGCCAAGCAAGCAACATCTTTCAAATCAGCATCATTTTGCTGTTTATCACTGGCTTTCCCCACTGCCACAGCGGTTCACAGCTGCAGCAAATTCTGCTTTCCAGCACTCAACACTGCCTGTTGCTCACTCAACATTTTTACAAGTAACATCAGTTAAGAAACGCATTTTATATCATCAAATTCACAGTAAACACCCACCTTTGGGATTACCCAGTCTTTCCTGTTGGGCGTCTGTGTTTTAGCAACACACTTTGTCCAGGCAGTAATATCCCCTGAACAGTAGTATGCATCACTCTTGAATACAAACTGCCCCTTACACTCTTCGCAGGGAAGCAGAGCTCCAAATGCCATCCCATCTGCTACTCGGTCCAAAATCTAAAGCAACAAAGAATGCAAAACAGGTCATGGCAGAAAGAGACTGGAAGCTTGCACACTACATTATGCTGGATCTGCAACAGAAAAAAGAACTGCAGGGCTGTGGGCACACACTTCTTATCACGTGTACGTTGCATATAAACCAAGAGTGTCAGAGCTATTTGATTTACAGTGTCTTAAAGACATAGCATTAAGTTTCCCCCATCATGTTGTACCTGCTCACACCTTTGACTTGCAATCTCCCAACTGGGCTTTGCAGTTAAGACAGCAACACCTACTACACTGCACCTGACCAGGCAACAGTGCAGAAACAGCAAAGGAAGAGACCGGACATTGCATGTGAGCACACAAGCACTCAGGAGGACAGGTTGGTTCTGGCAGGCCCAATTTTCCTACCTAGAGAGTGCGTGCTTCTTGACCGTTTTGTGTCTGGACATTTCTCACACCCCATCTCAAACTCCTTACACAGAGTCTTAGTAAGTACATACCACAACTAGCTTGCTCTTGAAGAGCCAGCAGCAACAACTTATGGACCAGTTTGTGCATGGCAGAATAAGGACACATCACTAGGACCAAGGAGCTGAACTGGGCATATAACCACCACATGGCTCCTTAATGAGTAAGTGTAGTAGCAACATCATTATTCTAGGGACAAAAGGACTGGGTTTTGCACTCGATTTTTGTCTGCAGCGTGATGCTAGGAAAGTGCTTCAAACCTGTGGACCTTGCAGCAATGTGAGTTTGGGTCAGCTTCACCAATGCAAGGATGCAACACACATGCAAAGCAACTACGCCTCAACTCACGGCATTCTCCCCAGAAGGCACTTCCTGCTTGTTGGCGATCAGAAGCTCTTTCAGGTCATTAGTGGAGCAGACCTTCCTCAGCTCATCCTTGATGCCCCAAATCAGCTCTGTCTGCTCCTGTTGACAAAAGGTGGCAGTTTAGGCACTTGCAGTCAATTACCTTTTAGGATCAATACTCCTGAAAAAGCAGTATGTGAGCAAGGTTTTAACAAGCCCATTGTATCTTAAACAGCCGTGAGATGAGAAGTACCACAGATCAGTAGCTTTACTGAAATGGAGTTACATGTTTTACTCCAAACACCTGAAACAGGTCGTTAAAGTCAAAAGTTTCAGATTTCAAGACCACACCATGGCAACAACCCATCTCGTCTCTTCTCAAGATCACATATGGATAGGACAACCTGTGGGATTCTGTACATACTGCCTCTGTCATGTACACCAACAAAAACATCTCGGAGTACCACTTATAACACTAGTCCAACAGAAAAAAAAAAAAAAGATAAAAATCATACTAACAAGGCAGCCAGTTTTCAGGTACAAACTTCTACCTTTGGTGAGTTCTCAAAAGCTTTTGCAAATACCACTTAACTAGTTTACACCGTATAAAGCAGAGACATTGCAGCCAAGCCCTGCAATAACACAGGAATAACAAACAGTGATAGCTGCTGTCCTTGTTTAAGTCAAAGCGCAACAGCTGATCCCCAAATTAACCTATCTATCCTAAATGCCTGTATGACAGCATCAAAACCTGCATAACACCTCACTTGTGCTTTGCTAAAGATTAAGCTACCATCACACAACAAAAGAAAACTTCAGTTCAAAGGCAGATGCACCAATTTTCCTCAGCTCCATTAAGACTTTAATTTTAACAGAAGCTGCTGTTCATTTTTTCTTGGACAGTACCTATTCAAACTTTGCACAAATACAAAACTCTTGAAGCTCCCTCAGATATTCTTCCCCCAATATCTAGAAAACAAAAGATAGAAGGCTGTGATATATCACATGTTCTACTTAAGAACTGAACACAGTTCTCTAAAGGATGAAAAAGGTATGACTTCTCATTAATTTAATTAACACTCTACTTCTGTTTAATTCTTGCAGCAAGCTGTTTATTTGTTTCCCACCCCTTCCACAACACTCAACCTCCAGGTAAACCTCCAAGTTTCAGCTACTACAACCAGACAATACAGGAAGTAGCACAGAACCATCTTCCCTGAGAGAGAAGGTTCTTAGCCTAATCTATTTGAATCCAATAAACACAAATCCTAGAATTTTCGTTCCTGATCTTTTGGTGATGGCTGCAAGGAGAACTACCTTCAACAAAGCCTTAATGAAAGGGGATCCTGTGTGCCAGAACACAAGGTCCAGCTGCCCCCTGTGCTGCAATCCTGCTTTAATTAGTGCCTGTCACTATGCTCCAAGAGGCAGTTTCACAAATCTGATCAGCTAAAACTCACCTTCAGCATTTTCTCCTGCTTTGATTCTTTCTCTTTTTCTTTTTTCTGCTTCTTTTTTGCAGTCACATTTCCATCAACCTCTTCTCCTTTTCTCTTTCTAATACAGAGGGGAAAAGAAAAGAAAAGAAAAGAAAAAAAAAAAAAGACATGAAAGGGAGGGAGTATACAGCGGTTACCAGAGCTCACTTTGTTGTGTCTGCAGAGGCTTCACTACCCTGAATTTTGGCAGGCAAGCCCCCCCCCCCCCCTTTTTTTTTCCTTCAAACTCCTCAATGCTGGATTGTAGATATGTATTTATATATTTACATCTGCAAAGAAAAAGCTTTCATTGGGCTGGGCACACATAGAGCTATTCCACAAGATAATGGTTTGATCTAGCAGAACACCAAGTACTGCAACATTTGGACTTTCAGGAATATTCTAACTTGTATGAGTTAATCCAAAGGCATATTTACAAACCATAGACCACATCTACACATACCTCTCAATACAACCTGAGGAGCTATAGCAAGGCAGGTTAAGAGACTACTATACCTTTCAGCTCCACCAATAGCTTGACTTTTCAGTTCAGACAGTACATACTTTTGAGATCAATGACAGCAAACATAGTAACTTTAATAGGCCAGCACACTGGGAAACTAGGTTATTTCCCAGATAATTTCTCTTTAGATAAGAGTTCAGTCTCTGATATCAGACAGGAGGAAGTATCTGCTCGTAAGCTACTTCCAGGTTGATACTGGTTTCATGACATCCTGTTGAGCAGTATTGTGTGAGGAATTTTATTGTTACTAGCTGAGGCCTTAGAGCTGTGCAGGGAAAATTTTAGAAAGCTTTGCTCAAGAAAGGCTGGAGAGAGGAGGAAGCCAAATGAAAGCCAAGAGAATTTCGACAGATTTCATAATTACAGAAGATCTCAGTAGAAGATCTCTTATGTTTCCAGGGACAGGTATTAAATTCTTGGTCTGCCTGGTTTCAAAATACATCAACACCAATAAATGAAATCAGTGAGTGTTTTCACTATGAGGAAATGAAGGGATGTTTTACCCCATTGAGGCAGAGCATGAACAGTGCTTAGATCTCATGCTCAATTTTGAAAGCGCTGCTATGACTTCTGAACAGCAGCCAGAATAACCTGTGCTCAACTTTGTCTTAACCACCAGTCACTGCTTACAAAGTTAACATTCTTTGCAACTATTCTACAGCTTTAAACATTTCACCTTCTAACTTTACTACCTTTAAGACTGACCTAGTACTAAAGTTTCTAAGCTATAAAACCACAGGATGATATTAACAGCCCTCTCTTTGAAGACTCATGCATTAGCAACATGTAAATTCTATAAAAACTATCCCGGATCTGAAGCTGGGCCAAATTCTAGTTTTATTCACAACTGCTACCAGTAGCCCCTCATTAACACCTCCACCCAAGAACAACTGAAGTCATTTTGAAAACCCTGAAGGTGCTAATTTTAGAAGATTCCTTCTTTCATCTGTCCTCCTGCAAGGTCCCACCATTCTGAGGTGGGGTTACACTGCAAATGACCCTGTCTCAGCAGACACAAAAGCAGCAATTGCTTGTATTGCATAAGAAAATATTGCTTGCTTGGGCTGCAAGTGTGACCCAGGGTAGCAATGGTGGGTACAGCTCAAATGCAGCCCTGCCTTCAAATATCTCCAGAATATGCAAATTGCACTCCCCACTCCTTTCCCTGCTCCTGTGCCCACAAGGTGCAAGCCCAGAGCGTCTGCCAAGCCCACAAGTAGAGCACGTTAACCACAGGGATCACGTCCTTGCAACATTTAAACCTGTAACAGGTACCCAGCATTACTCGAGAAAAACATTCCAGCTGAATCACCGCACGCTCTGCTAAGCCTTCCCAAGCCAGAGGGTTTCATGCTATAAGCATCTGTGCTGGGAGCTCAAGTGCAGCGTGGAACAGGCCCCAGTGCCCAGGGCGCTTCTTTCTCGGCAGCCCCAGAAGCAGACTGGCCCCAGCAACATCCACTCCTAGGCACTAATTTGCCCCTCTTCGAAAGCAGCCGAGACAGCAGAGAAGCCAACACAAGTCACTTCTGCTCACCAACACAGCAGATAGAGGACTACAAATTTAATCTCAACTTGAAGAAGCTGAAGAGGGAGGCAGACTGACCCACTGCAGACTGGCCTTTTCTTACCATCTACTCTGTTCTTCATGTTCCCCTCCCTAAAATGGAGATGAAGGGGAAGGGAGTCACATGGCAACCCTGAGTAAAGCCAGCAAGAACCATAAGGAGGAACAGGAACTCCCCTTATCTCTTTAAAGACTGATGGATTGCTCCTGACAAGAGTATTTGCACTTAATCCAGTGCTGCATGACATTGTCTGTAGAACAACACTTACTTCTGTCCTTGGGGGAGCTAATGAAAGACAGCAACTCTACCCAGGCAAGCAAGGCCAAAATATACAGGAGTGTTGCAGCCTGCAGCAGGAGGACCAAACATCCTCTGCCACAGCAGCAGAGCCCCAGGGTGCCAGCAAGCCGCTCTTGCAGTTCCCACATGAGTAGAGAGGCACCCCCTCCCGCACAGCAGCACCCAGCAGGGAGGCCAGAGCCTCTTCCCTGGCACTGCAAAGGGCTGGCACTTGGGCAGAGCAGCTCTCAGCTGGGCGAAGGTAGAGGTGCCTCACCCAGAGCTGGCTACAGAAACTAGGACCCTTGCAGGAAACCGTCCTGTTTTTGTCCTTTGGGGGAAGGAGTGCCCCAACGTACTCTAGATGCTCAGTGTCTCTTATACACAACACACACATAGCACCACGGCCCTTACAGAAAGGGCTGACAAGAAAGTGCAAAAGTCTTCTGAGCTCCTCCATGGAGCATGGGCTAGGCATGCAGAAGCAGCATGCGAGTTTGGACATGCAGTATCCCAGCTACAGAGACAATACTTGAGGCAAGATATAACTGGAATAGGCATAGACATCTTCAAAGATCACTTTTAGAACCTCACCTACAGCAGATGCTGTAATGTCATTTCTGTAAGATGCTGTAAATTCTGCCATTAATTTCTTTTATCTGATTGAAAGCACAAGATGAATCATCAGAGATATCTACATCTTAATTTTTTTTCTTCCTCTTTCCCTTCCTCCCCTTTCTTCAGAATTCCTATGCTTTCTTGACAAACAATCACCAGGTAGGAAGCATATTACACTTCTTCACTTATGCAGTTTATTTGACAGACAACTACACTTTCAACTGACCCTTAACAGCTTTAGCTCAAGCACCCAGCCTGAACAGCAAGAAAAAGGTAGTGGGGCATCAGAACCAGCCAGCACCTTCATGGTTGAAGGGCTCGCTTACACAAGGAAGACGAGAGGTCTTGCTGCTTTTTTGGCATGAGGTCCTGGTTTACACTACTTCACCTCACCAATCTAGGCTTTTTTCCACTGCAGTTCTAGGCTTTTATTTACACAGTGACTTGGCAAGCTACACTGTGGCCTATCTCTACAAGCCTTCATAGTTTGAATAGCATCCCAGCAGCGGCCCAGGAAAGGAGAGGCAGGGTGGAAAACAAGCCCTTGCACAGTCACATTTCTAGTGCTCTGCCAAAGACCTGGGGGAAAACTAAAAATATCCCTCTATAACTCTCGTACTGCTCTGGGACAAAGCACAGCACTCATCTCTGCACAAAAAGCAGAGGACTATTTGAAGAGCTGCAAGCAAATTAAACCACTGAACTTCTATTTACAGCCTGCAACATGCAGAGAAGCAAAGTGCCCATGTGAAAAGATGGCAGGTTGCCTGGCAGCGACTGACAGTTCTTCACACTCCGAAGGATAGCAGCCTGCAGTCCTTCAGCTGAGTTAGCTGAGAAATGAGGCACCTGACAGGGCTCCCTGAGGAGCACTTGCTCCTGCAACACCGCAGGACTCTCTCTGTGGCAACTTCACCATGCCTGGATGTTTCTGGAGCAACTGTTTCCAAGATGAGCATAAAGTAGAAGATTAATGGCAGCATTTCAGTGATGCTCGAACAGCTGAGGATGACATCAGATGGACATGAGGTTCTAAACTGTACCCTGTGCCCATTACACACATCTGGAGGGCCAATGCTGAGAAAGACTGCGTAGTTCCGAGACACCTATGTTTGCTCAGAACCCAACACTGGCCTCAATGGACATTTTCACACTGAATCCTGGTACAGTTAGAGCTGAATTCAGTCTACAATGTATATGCAGAAGCCTGAGATCTTAAAACACAAGCTCTTTTCTCTTTGTAGACCCCAGCAAAACCTCAGGTTCCCTCCTCCACGAGGACTATGCAACAGTTGTTTGAATTATGAATCTTAAGTCTTATCTAAGTCACTTCATAAACAAGTAACAAAACCCTTAATTAAAAGAGAAAAATTGATCAAAGCTAAGCAGAAACCTGGAAGTACTTTTCTGTCACTATGAGTTCTGTCAAGGGCCTCTAACTAGAAATTTTATACAAGGCAATGACTTTTCAGTCTTAGCATAAAAGACAAACAAGAACATCCAAGGGCCACACTACTCAGCCAGCACATACCATTACCAGATTCAGTGCCTGTCACAGATGAGCAGCTCACAGGTAAGACAAGTCAAGTCAATTCTCTAACAAGTGGCTAGAGCATGGAAACCATTACTGATAACACAGGATCACACAGAAGACACAAAGCCCAGCATCCATTGTATAAAACACACATTGTCTTATGGCTGAAAGCCTTACATCAGTTTTCTGAGTCACAGCTGCTGGTCTCTATGCTTTCTTTATGCAGTCCCTTGGATTGAAAACTCCCTTGGATTGTCTGTTGTCACCTGCTTAGTACCATAAGAGCAAACAACATCTCCTACAACCACTATTCATTTTAGGAGACAATAGTAATTAAAAAAAAAAAAAAAAAAAAAAAAAAAAAATCAAAGACACATTTGAAGACAAGTAAAAGCTCCTTTAGACACTATGCACTTCTGCATTCCGTACCTACCCTTCACTCTTAACAGCTGGAAGCTGCTTCTTCAGAGTTTCTTTGTCCTCAGCTTTCAAGATCCCGAAGCCCAGGAGCTGAGAGGCCCCATATGTCGGAAGGAAGCCCAGCTCTGCTCGGCGGCTCACGAAGCAGTCCGGGTGGTACCAGTTATCTATCATTCCCAGCTGGGGCTTTTCAGGATGCACCATCTTCTTGGAGATTCGGATCTGGCCCTGAGGCAGGTTAAACACAAGAGCAATCATTAGAATGCCCTAAAAAGAGCAATGTGTTAAACTCATTACAAATATAATGCCTAAACAGCTGCAGAACTGCAATGTTCCCTACATCAAAATCTTGAACTTTCATTACAACTCTGTCACTTAAGTGCCTCTGTTTTTCTGAATATTTCTGAATTGAATCTCTCCACACATTTCAGTTTGAAAGAAATGATCTCAGCTGAAGGAAAGTTGAAAGCCCAGCATTTTAAGTAGTTTTCTACTCCAGAAACCACTCCAACAGGTAAACTCCCGCAGCCTTTACTCACTCAACTCCCTGACAGTAAAGTTAAAACAAGAAAAGCACACACGACCAAACCCTATGCAGCGAACTTCAAAATCTTTACATCTCCTAACACTGAACAGCAGGGCTAATAAAATCCAAAAAACTGAAAGTTTCTCATCACATCTGGCTCAAGCAAGTTACTTTGCAGATTCCAACAACTACTTGTTTCAGGTGTTTTTTTAGACCCCAGTCCTGAACACTCCAGTATGCATATATCTACACAGCAGTCATCAACGTCTCTGCGGAAAGAAAGATCCCAGGACTGGTTTTAGAGTCACACAGGTGAGGACCGTTCACATCCATCAGTACAGAGAGGCTCCAAGCTTTCTTTGGCCAGCACTGATTAAAAGCAGAACACTGAAACATGCTCAGCTCCAGGGCAGGATGTGTCGTTAATGAGCTGCATCCCTGCATTTGTATGGGGAGTTAATACAGATACACTGGTCTTGCTGAGTGGGAGGTAGAAGTTGGCACCCTTGACACAATCCAACAGGCAGCAAGAGCTAGAGTTTGTGGGGCCCTTCTTGCCACAGAAACGCCAGCGAGGACTGCTACAGTCTGCTCCAAGCGCAAAGAAATGCCAGCAGGTTTAAGACCCATGCTCAGACTGAGGATGCAGCCTTCACTGCCAGGACGCAGCTGCTCTTTGCAAGCAGAGGTGCAGCTTGCAAGTGCCTCCCATACACAAGAAGGACAGGAAGCAAGCATAAAAGTCACTGCTTGAACTGGGACTGGTGGCAAAAAAGACAAGTTAGACAACTAAAGAAAAGCTCCTCACCTTTTCTATTTTCTGTTCACAGCCTTTGCAAGTACTTCTATTAGACTTAGCATATTCTGCAGCAAAGTCATTTAAGCTCTTCTCAGCCTTGCCACCTCCTTCCTGGTCTCCTCCTTTTCCTGGAGCACAAATACAGAGTTTGGCTTTAAAAGACATTATTTTATTATTATCTGTCTCAGATTGTTAGCAGATTAATAAACCTCAGGGAACCATGTGTCAATAATCTGAATACAGAATAGATTAAAAATAAATCAGTCCATGTTTAAGAGCACATTTTTTAAGCAACCAACTACAACTGTAGATGACTGCTCACTGAAGGATTTTTGAAGACTCTTCAAAGAGCATGGAGCTGACCTTTTTAGCCTCTTTCCTAGAGAGGTATAAAATCAGATCTTATTGAAGAATTTAGTGTATTCACAAATACATTAAATAGCTGTGCTTCAAAACACAACTCTTCCCAAGTACCATTTTCCTTCTGTTGTCACATTACTACAACAGGTATTGATCTAAAACAGTATCATCAGCTTATACAGAGATTGGGTGGCTCAGTTTTAATTCAGGACTTGGTTACAGCTTCAGTTATGGACCCAGATCCTTCCCACTGGCTTCCCTGACTCTTTAGCTCACTGTTTAACAATTGCAAAGAGCCACCAGACCCATGTGCTATAGTGCAGATATCATTAAAATAACATACTGCAGGAGCATTTGCTAACGTTAGGGAACTGAAACCAAAACACACCAGTCACAAAAACAAAAATATCTGTCAAAACATGTGCCAAGTGTCTTGTTCCTTGTTGGTTTCAGAGGCTGGACCAAGCCGCCAGCTTCCTAGTCTGCAGTGAGCAGCCACCTGAGCAATTCTACTCATGTCACTTCCTGAAGGGACGCAGAAATCAAATAAGTGCAACCTGTCAATAGCTTGAAGAGAGAAAGCTTCCTGTTGAACCTCTGACACACAAGGACACTGCTGCTTACCTCCTCCAGGCCCTCCAGTTTCAATGGTCTTCTTGATTTTCTCCTGATCTTCCCATCGGAGCTCAGGGAAGCCGTCGATGTCTGCATGGGACACAATTCGAGCCCGCTTCCAGAAGCAGCTGTAATGATGCCAGTGCGGGACTTTGCCATCAAACATGGGCGACTAAGAAGGATGAAGTAAATCCAAATCACAAGGGAAGGGGGGGGAGGGGGGGCGGAAAAAAGAGAAAAAAAAAAGCTATGGATAAACACAAATAACTTTTTTTGGGGGGAGGGGGTTGTTTGTTTGATTGTTTTTTCTTCAAAGATGTACCTGCAATTGAGGACAAAGTCCAGGATGAAAACCAGCATGACCCACAAGGTGCCTGAAGAGAGGTCCCACCAAAGAGGGCACACAGAAAGCATTTCCCCAGGTTAAGCAGTTTGCCCCATTATTGCTCAGCCCCTTCATGTCACTCAAAGCCCAAAGCTCGCACCCGCAGCATGGCTGTACCCATCCCGAGAGAGCAAAGAGAGGTTTCTTCTTAAGGAGAACCAGGCCATCAGCAGGGATGAGCAATCAAAACAGAGACAGCAGATTAAACTCCCCTAAAACAGCACCGGGCTTATCTTCCACAGCCTCCTGCCAGGGAGCTGCAGAGGGGAAACTGAAGGGAAGGCTCTGGAGCGCAGGCCGTTCAGCAGCGGGGCTCCCCCACGACCTAGCTCCTTGCCCAAGGAGCAAGCACAGAGCGCTGCCTCGCCGGGATGCTCCGTCGTGACTCAGACACGTGCGGCACCGACCTGGCATCGCTCCGGCTACCAGGGAGGCAACACAACCGCGCAGCGGTTTGGCTCCCAGTGCCGCGCACGAATAACGGCTGCACCAATAACACACACCGCCGTGTTATTAATAGGCGGTTAACGAGCTAGGAAGGTTTCTTATCTAACACTTACGGACGGGAGCGTCCATCACGCGCAGGACGAGGAGGAAAGGGCCGCCAACGGCCGCGGGGCGGCACCGGGAGCCGCGGATGACCCCCAGCCACCCCCGGAGGTCGCAGCCTGGAGGCTCCGCGCGCGCCGCGCCTCGCGAACCAGACCGCTATCGGCCCCCTACCCCTAGACCACGGTCTCCCCAGCAAAGCTGGAGAGGATCCTGGATCCGAGTGGGATCGAGGAAGGCCCGGGGGGCAGTACCGGTTAACACGGGTGGTTGGACGGGGGGGAGGTGTGCAGCCCCCTCGGCCGCCCCCAGTGGCGGCGGGAGACAAAAGGCGGCGGCGGCGGCAGCACGTGCAGGCCGCGCAGGGCCGCCCAGCCCCGAGGTTCCTCCTGCCGCTGCTACCGCCTCCGGTTCCTCCTCGCCGAGAGGAGCCGGGCCCGGGAGCGGGAGGGAAACACCGGCCCAGGGGCGGGCTCCGTACCTGCACCATGAGCGCGAGGCGCAGCGAGTCCTTGGCGATGCTCTCGCCGCACTTCTTGCAGGAGGCGCGCCCGCTCTTGGCATACTCGGCCCGATACAGCTTCTCCGACGGCTCCGCCATCGCCGCCGCCGCCACCACCACGGCCCCCTCTCCAACCGCCGCCGCGCACGCTCCCCCTCCGCGCGCTCCCGCCCGCCGGGAGCGCTAGCCGAGCGCCGAGCAGCCCTCCTCGCCCGCCCCGGTCGCCTGGCAGATCCGTTGCTCGGGCGTCGGCTGAGAGCGCCTGGCAGCGCCTGGAACGTTCCGCTTCGCGACAGGGTATCAATGGGGGGCGGCGGCGCGGGTCTCGAGGGGGCGGGAAGGGGCGGGGTGTGCGTGTGCGCGCGTGCGTGGGTGTGCGCGTGCGCGCGTGCGTGTGCGCACCCGTCTGCACGTGTGTGCACGCACATGTGCACATATGTGCACATATGTATCCGTGTGTGCATGTGTAAGGGGGAAGCATGTATGCATGTGCCTGAGTGCATGTGTGTGTGAGCGCATGCATGCGTGTATATCTGTGCATGCGTGTGTGGTCATATGTGCATGTGAGGGTATGCATGGGGGTGTGTGCACACATGCATGCGTGTGCATGTCCAGCTGTGCATATGTTTGAAGGGGGGTGTGCATGTGAGTGTGTGCAGGTGTGTGTGAGTGCATGCATGGGTGTGCATATGTGCATGTGTGTGTGCATGCATGTGTGAGGGGTATGCCTGTATGTGTGCATATATGTGTGTGTCCATGCGTGTGCGCATGCATGCATGTGTATATTCGTGCCTGTGTGTCTGTGTACATGTGTGTGTGTATACATGTCTGTATATGCGTGTGCGTAGGTGTCTGTCGATGTGTGGGTGTGCATGCCTGTATGTTCATGCATGTGTGCACGTGTGTGCATGCCCAGGTGTGCATGTGTGTGAGGGGTGTGCATGTGTGTGCATCTGTATGCGCATGCACGTGTGCCTGTGTGTATGCGTGGGGTGCAGCTGCCTGTGTGCCTTTGTGCATATCTGTGTGTATGTGTGCACGTATGTGGTGGTTTGCGTACATGTCTGAGTGTGCATATGTGTGTGTGCGCCTGTGCATGCACCTGCCTATGCATGCCACCCTGTGCACGTGCGCTTGTGTGGATGTGTTGGCACGGCTCTGTGCATGCGCGTGCCCGTGCCGTGCCCGTGCCGCCTCCGTGCGCCCAGGGTGTGCAGGTGAGTGCGCACGCGCGCGAGGCGCGCCCGAGTCCCGAAGGGCGGGCGCAGGGAAGGCTGGGCGCGGGGTCC
>VZSV01000149.1:1318294-1352545 GCA_013398735.1 Nothocercus julius | reverse complement strand
GCGGCCGCAGGGCGGCGCCGTCCCGCGCGCCGGCGGCCCGAGCGGGGCTCTGCTGCCGGGAGGTGGGCAGTTGCTCTCGAAAACGCTCTTCAGCTTGTACAACGCTTAGTTACAGAGAAGGAAGTCTGTGGTAGTGTTTCCTGCTGCTGGGAAGCTTCGTGGGAAAGGCAGCAGTGTCTGAAAGCCACAGCCCGCGGTCCAGGGAGCAGCAGGTGTCGGGAAGGGATCACCAAGAGGGCTGCAGAAACATGCCCAGGCACTTGCAGGCACACAGGCGGGAAAACATGACGAAGTGACAGCGACAAATGCCTGCATGTGCACGGCCTAATCTTTATTTGGCTGTGAATGAAAGCCACTAAATTAATGCTATAAGGAATGGGGTTTTATTGGATTTTGTTTTTCTCCTTTCAAAAGATGTGGACGCTGTGCTTGGAAAGAGCAGGCGCAGGGCTCTGCCTGCCGGAGCTGTTCTCCCTGCTTCCGCGACGCCGGGCGCTGGAGGTTGCATAGCTATAGCCAGCTAT
Organism: Nothocercus julius; assembly: GCA_013398735.1. Taxonomy (NCBI): domain Eukaryota; kingdom Metazoa; phylum Chordata; class Aves; order Tinamiformes; family Tinamidae; genus Nothocercus; species Nothocercus julius. The sequence goes on along the minus strand of VZSV01000149.1, from coordinate 1,352,021 downwards.
AACTCCTTTGAAACAAAAGCGTCTACAAAAGGAAATACACTGCTACGCTTCCTGCTTTTTAGTGTGGTGCAATTTCCTCCGTGGACACACTGTGCTCCTGCTTTGCGGTGCTGGAGCATCCCACCGCATTAATCCCCCTCGTAAATCCCTTGCTCTGGCCGCACACGCAGCGCTCAGCACCTCCGCTTCCCCCGCGCACCACGAGCAGCAGGAGGACCAAGGCACCTCCCTGGTTCCTGGCAGCGCCGCCGATGCCCGGGTTTGCTAGAAACCAGAGCCGGCTCTGGCGGCAGCCGAGGGAAGCGGCGCCGGCCAGGCTGCTTTACTCGGGGACCACCCGTTCAGTGAAACCCGGCATTTTGGGGCGCGTGCCCAGGCACGCGGCCGAGGGCGTCACGAGGCTCTGGGCACCTCCTCGGTGTCCCAGGAGCCGGCGCTTCCACTTAGGTTGTGCCGGCGGTGCCGCCGCCGTTACACCTGCTGCTTCAGGCCGTGTGACGTGCAGAGACACCCTTCTTTGGGATTCCCGCCCTGCCGAGCATCCCGCCGCGAGTGAGTGAACGTTGGGCGTCTGCAGGGAGCACTGCTGCTTATCGCCCACAGGGGAGCCAGCGCGGTTCCCACGCGCGCCTCCCGCCGGCCGCCTCCTCGGGCTCCTCTCTGCCGGGTGGTAACTGACACTGGCAAGCTCGCCGGCTGCTTGCGCAGGGCTCCCGCGGGGCGGAGGTCAGGCTTCGGTGCCTGCCTTCCTCCTCCGGCCTCCTTAGCGGTTTTGCATCGCAGACCAGCACAGAGCTCTGCGGGAAGCAGCTCTGATGGAGAACGGAGCAGTTCCTCCATTCTTCAGAAAAAGCTGCTTTAAATAAACCTGCTTTTTTAGCTTTCCAGATGCCTGGGGGGGAAAAAAAAGAAAAGCGGGAGGAGGCAAGGAAGGAGGGGGCAGCGCAGGAGAAGCTGCATTTCAGACGGATGGGGAGCTTAGCTGAGCTCTCGCCCCTCAGTAACTTTCGTGGCACAAACCGGCAGTGTGATGGCACGCGCCGGGCCTGGGAAGCACCACACGGTGCAGCCGGGACAGGTGGCACCCGAGCGATCACCAGGCACCGGGATGTTCCCTCCTGCACCGTCCCTGTGCGGGAGGGCCGTGCTGATACCCCTGCTTTACTGTCCTCGAGTGGCAGCTGAGACACGAGGGCCTCTCTGGTGAAATTAAAGTCGGAAATTAAAAAAGGGTAAAGAGCAAATTTGCTCTCAGGGAAGGTTAAACAAACCAGTGACTCCTGCTTTGCCCCATGACAAGCAACCTACCGTGGGACACAGGAACACGCCTCAGCCATGCCCCCGTCTGGGCAGCCTCTGGCCCAGCACTGCTGGCCATCTGTGCCATAAGCACAGGTGCTTATGCAGCACGAGACAGCAACTAGGTACAACTTACAGGTTTGTTCCTAGAAAATGAAAGGAGAATGCACGGAAGCAGGGTAAGCAGCGCTGTGCGAGCGGGCTGCAAAGGACAGCGGTGTCCCCGCTGCCTCGGGTGCACTTCGGGTTAGACTCAGGCCCAGCGTTAGAGGCTCCTTCCGCAGGCATCGCCCGTCTCTGAAACAAGCCCATCTTAGCCGTGAGGGCTCCTTGTGGCATCCTGCGTGCTGCTGAGGGGCCATGAAGCTGCACGAGGAATGCACACTGACTTACCAGCCCCCATAGCTTAGCCAAAATCTAAAGCCTGTCTATTTTTAATAACACTGGCAACAGGGCCCTTGCTTTGCCAGCTCAACAAAGACGGGCTTTTCTCTCTGCTCTGGCTCTTCTTGTCCGCAGAGGGCCCTACGCGTACCTGGTCGGGGACGCTCCGCAGCTCCGGCCAGGCGAGCAGCAGGATGACCCTCTTCACCTCTCGCGTCTCCTCAGGCACAGCCCATGCCGAGCCCAGAAACTTGGGCACTCGCTTCTTGCTCAGCTGTCAGACTTCCTCGAGATGCTCCCTGCTCGCAGGGCCCGGGGCCGAGCTAAGAGCTCAGCTTTGCCTGCAGCGCGCACCAGAGCTAAATATTCCTGCCTGGGTCACAGCTTGGTAAGAGGCCAGGCAGGCTCTGCTGGAAGCAGCTGGTTTCAGAAAGCCACGAGCTGCCTGCATTAAATTCCACAGCAGGGAGCAGTGACCACTTATCTGATGAAGCTGCTGCCTCAAGTATTTCTCAGCTCTGACTCTTACAGAGACATGAGTTCGTGACAATAAATATCTCCAAGTATGGATTTTATCTTGACAGTCTTCTTCTAAATTGCATATTCCTGATAGAAGTCCTGGTTTCTCATTGTGACTAGTAACTGCTGGAGGGGCGCTTGAAGGTTATTTGGATTCTCGGTAAGAGAGACAGAAAGACAGACAGACAGAATGAAAGAGAAAGAAAAGGAGCTTTTCTAAGGGCATCAGAGAGATCACAAACCTGAAAAAAATCCAGCCACTCATCACTTCAGTGCTGCTGCAATAAAAACGCCATGTTTTTTGGAAACCCGTGCATGAGGCACCCTGTGGAGTTCAGTCTTGACTTGCAGTGATAATATTTGGCAGGTACCAGCCCCACCCTGCGTGCGGTCCAGGGTTACGCTGCAGCAGCTGCTTTTAAAAAGCCCCCGGTCTCCTTTGCAGGGTCACTTCAGGGGGACCAGCTAGCTGTGCGGAGAGGCTCTGAGAAATCAATGACCTCCGCAAGAGGCTCTGGGCTGCTACGGGCTCCGGCCTCCCGTGCTGTGCGCGTAGCCGCTGATTTGCTACCTTGTGCGCGCTTATTGCGGTTGCTGCTCATTAAGTGGGAGCCATCAGCATTCCCGCTGATGGGAAGGAGTGCTCAGACCTCCCGCTGGAGCGAGAGCCTGTAGGAGGCGGTGGGATACGGTAACTTTCATTGCCTCCTTCTCCAACAACGAGAATTCAGTGACCAAAACGAGCAGGGAACACGTAGCAGGGAACTTGCATTTCCAAGCCAAGGGAAAGCATATGGAAATCTATTATCAAGGGAATGAAACGCTTGTGGTTCTCCCAAAGGAAAATACTGTTTAGTTTAATGGTTCTGCAACTAGTCTTAATTAGTTACCATGTGTCATCTTTTTATTCACAATCCTGGGAATCAAAAGTAGGCCAGTATATGTCTGCGCACAGTTCTCAGAACAAAAACTCCCCACAAATTTATGCACAGCAGCACCTTGGTGCACACCAGCTGTCACTCGGATCCTGACAGTGACATGATCCTGCATGCCCACTTTGGCCGCTGGTGCCTCCGAGGTGAGAGGATCCTGCACAGTGGCTCTTCCCCGCACACTTGGGAAAAGGAAATCCAGCCCCGAGCTGCTCCAAAGGAGTCTAGCACCAGTTTAGCTGCTTTAATGGAAATGGAGACCTTCCCAAATAACATATTCTCTAGTTTTCAAACGCTGTTGATTTAAAGAAAGAGAAGCTGGCAAAGCTCCCTGCCCTTTCTAGCCCTGATTCTGCCGTGTTTACGAACTCGAGTCATGTGCATGGATTTTAGCACATGCCAAGAGTTAAATATACACTTAATGCGTCTTGCTGGATTCTTAATCCTGAAAACCAACACATTCTTTTATTCAGATCCTTGTATTACACAGCAATATCTCCAGGATACTGGCACCCCGAAAGCCTGAGCTCCAAACAAGGCAATAGACTTAATATAACTGTACAGATACTTGAGAGCACAGTTCCCAAGAGACCTCTCAGACATATTTAAAGTTTCCTATTTCCCACATGTTATCCCTTTGATCCCACATTGCTGTCATTACCATCAGCTGACCAATATTCTGAGCCAGTTTCAGAGCTGACATTAACATCTGAGCTTATTGACAGAATTGCAACCTTTTATTCTGACTTTGGTTTTCACTGATTTCACCAACCATGCACCAACCAGGACCTCCCCTGCTATCTACTGTTACGGCTAGTGACTAGTTTTATAGCAGGCAAATCCAAACTCCACATCTGAATGTAGGTCGGCAGTGGGGAAATGTGCCTGTGAGGCCAGAGGGGAAGCTGTGGCCTGGACACACGACTTACCATTTGTTGCAAGAGGGTCTTTTTTTTTTTTTTTTTTTTTTTTTTTTTTTTTTTTGGTGCTCTGGAGCTGAATTCCATTTTTTTTTTTCTTTCTTCCTGTGGCAAAGATCAAATGGGTTTGTGATGAACAGATGGGAGATGCATTACGTTAAGGGCCAGTTCCTCTGCTCTTTGATTACCACTTATTAGCTGTATCTCAGACTCCTGGAAACACCAGCTTTCTATCAAAAGGAAATGTCACTGCTTTGGCTAATAGACTTTTTCTTTTCCCTTGCAAGAGGCTCTAATTGACTTTTTTTCTTTTTTTTTTTTTTTCCCAGTTGAGTACAGCTTTCAAAGGGAATATTTAATGTCAGGCATTAAAGTCTTCACATTGGCTTGCAGGGGAAGCCTTGACTCACACAAACACTTGTGGAGAGAAGGAGAAGGCACAGACCATGCCTCCCTTCCTCCCATGTGTCGCAAGGCTTCGTCTTGGCTCGGCTCCCAACTGCAGGGACAGTTTTGCACCCAAAGGGAGCACCTCCCTTCCAGGCTGGCCTGGAGGGCCCCGAGCAAGCTGAGGGCTACCTTGGCACCCTCATGTATCATTCTCCAAAATGCTGAAGCCAGCAAGCCCATGGCTCACTTCTGCCAGAAAAGAGGGAAACATGCCCAAGGTGGGCAAACAGTGGCTTGCATTTTTCCATGTGAATAATTCCCCAGCCTTACAAATCAAGAGACATTTTAAAATTGCTTTATGGTACTGAATGCCAGACCCTGTGAAGCAAACAGAGGACTCGTTACAACAAATCTGTTGAACACTTGGTTCAATTCTGTGCCTGTGCTCAAACTCCTCACCGAAGTGCAGGCTTAAAGCTTTAGCACATGCTTCGTGCGATAGCTTTCAATTCAAATATTTGCAGAATCAGGGCCGCCTGAGACCTGTTCGTGCTACACTGCAGCCTATGTGCTAGCGAGCTCACAGCCACCTTCTGCCATCCCATGGCAGCCTGATGCCAGCCTCACTTTAGAAGTCAGTGTTAATTTTAGTGACGGTGCATGCACTATGTGACACACTGAGCTCCGAGGAGCGACGGTGCCGGCCGCCCCTGCCCTCTTCCCTGACACCAGCCCTGCGGTGGCGGATGCTCACGAAGGAGCCCGCGGCACAGCCTACGCAGCAGCCACTGCTGCAGACGCACGGGCAGGTTTGCCCTCTGCACAAGCCAGGAAATAATAACCTGACCTACAGAAAGCCCAATAATTACCTCCTTTCGCCTACGCGAGCCGGAGAAAGCATGGAACGCTGCAAGCGGAAAGCAGGCTCGGACTGCTTCCCTCATGCGGTAGCACCAAACCTTATGTCAAAGTCTGATGCGTTAATCTGAGATTGGAGCCAATACCGCAGCCTCGAGCCTTGCTGGGGACTCCTCTCTGCCTGTCCCAGGGATGTTACGGGGTCACTATTAGGGACACTGGACAGTACACTGCAAAGCACAGAGCACCACAAGCTGCAAAGCTCCTGTGGGTTTCGCAGGGGGCTGGGCTTGACGGAAAGGGCTTGCCAGGTGGGAGGAGACCAGAGCCATCTGCTCCAGCACCTTCTCTGCCTGTGGGATGTTTCAGGGAAAGTTCTGGGATCGCGAGCTCAAAGGGGTGATGGTAACGCAAAGCGGTATTACAGTCTGGGTAAGAGAAAAGAATCAGCAGGCAATCTTTGTGATGGGAGTGACAAGTCTGAACAGGACGCACCACGATTAGAGTCCTCCTTGACCCCAGGTGAGGATCAGCTTCTGCTTGGAAGTAGGAAGAAATGGCAAACGCTGCTCTTATCCAGAGAAATAGCTGATCCTTTCTGGTGATCTACTAATCCATTTGCTGTCTGTGAAAATCATGAAAGGAACATTTGAATGCAGCTAATTGCTAAAAATAACCCCCTTTCCAGCAGCAGAAGAGCTGGCAGTTCCCTCGAGTCATGTTAAAAATACCGCGCTAGCCCGTAGAGCGCGGCCACCTGCGTGCGCCGGACCCACGGCCAGGGTTTCCTCCAGCACGGCACCTGCCCTGGCCGTCCCACTGCCCAGAGAGAAGCGAGCACGTTGCAAGGCCTATAAAAACACGTCTGCGGTGACAACCGAGTGTCTTGGGGCTGCAGTTTCTTCTTGGTAGCTCAGCCTTTTTCTGGGCCAAACTTACAGGCATATCTCTGGATATTAGGTCCAAAGGAGCAAAGAGCTACTACTCATTAGGTAGGAGCTTTCTGCCTCCTTTGGTACATAAGCCGGGCGGCATGAAATCGTGCTGGTTACGGTGTGGCTGTGTCTCAGTAGTGAAGCCTGGTTTTGAAGTCACTCTGAACTTAAATGGTATGTATTGGCATAGCTCTCTTTTGCACGCATGGATCTTGAGAACAAAGGAAGAGAGCTTAAGTACTGAATATACTCATGGGCTATTTAAGACAGTTCATCTGGAATAGATTGGGGATGCAAGAAGTATGAATATGTCCTCACTGTATGCCAACTGCATGAGCATGTAGGCACATCTACAGTGCTAAAGAAATGATATTACAGTCGGTGTGCACAAGTGATGGTCAACCACCTTTTGCTAACCTACAGCTATATCTCAGTACCTCTGGATTTCTCTTTGAATCAGCAAATGGATGGAATCAGTCGGGATGGAAACATGAGCTTTCCCTGTGCTCCAAGTATCAACCAACCCGTCTCCGGAGGCCCAGCAGAGCAGGCGGATGCCGGTGCCAGCGCTCTTCTCAGAGAGCCAGGCCCAGCCTGCAGGCGCAGCGAGTCTTACCCACTAATTCTGGCTGCTCAGAGAGGACAGCCAAAGAGACCTCGCTAATCAAAATGAACCAGACTCAAATACCATATTCTGTCCTATTTAATTACATCTAATTCTGCTTTACTGCCTTTGTGTTTTGCTTACAGGATAGCGGCCAGCGAGGCAGCCATGAAGTGAGTGCTGGAAGATGGTTCCTCCAGCTTGTGCCAGTTCCCAAGGGCAGTGCGGGAATCATCTTGGGAGGCCTAGCAAAGAACAAGGTCTCAGCGAGACCTCCCGTGCCACCAGGATGCACCCAGCCTCTGAGCCTCATCCGCTTAGTTTAAGGATAAGGATTTTTGAAATATCTCCATTCGCCCCCAGCAAATCCAATATGCTCTTTTCTGGTAAATCCTCCCATGAGTTGAAGTGACATATTGATCACCAGTTAAACTTAATGATACTTGTTCCTGTGAGGTGAATAAAACAGAGCTACCCAACCTGAAGGCTGCAGGAACACAAACCACTCCTGCTCCTGCCACAGGAACCATTTCTCTAGATTTAATGTATAGGAACATAAAGAGCTGAATATTCAAGCTCAAGGGATTAATTCAGGGGTGTTACATAGAAAGCGTACAGCAGGCAAGAATTAATCTTCTCTTCCAGTGCTGACTTGCTGGGCAGTAACTCCGTGTGTGCTCCTTCCCTGCCCCATGGCCCTGCGAGCACTCCAGCAGGATATCAGACCTGCTTTAGCTTGTTATATTTCAAGAATATGGCATTGCTTCCAGGAATTTAGCACTCCCATTGCCGCCGTATGCATGCAAAACATTTCCTAAACTTGTTTGGGCTGCAAAAGAGAGTTAGATTGAGACAATTAAGTAGGAATACAAAAAAATCCATGCAGTTTCGGGCCTGAATAAAGCTCTCCATCAATATTGTCTAATTTCTTCTTCCTAAAATTACCCACCTTGGACAAGCCCACCCTAGAGGCAGCAGAGCCACCCAGGCCCATCATGTTCCATCAAGGGATCTCAAAGCACTTGTGCACATAATCTCCATTTCACATCCACTCAGCAGGGCCACATCAGTGGTATCTGCTGCGAGGCCCTAAATCGGAGGGCAAGGGCCCACGGTGTGTCCATGGCAGGGGTCGGGACCCCAGCCCTCAGCCCTTGCTCCAGCTGCTGGCCCAGTTTCCGTCTGGTGACCGTGTGGTTGCATATGCGCTATGCGATGACAAAATTATATAAGCACAAAACAGTAGGATTACGGGTGTGGGGGAGAAAGATCTCCTGGGGAGAGGGGACATTTTGCATCAATCACTCCCTCCCCCACACCCACCCACCGACTGCAGGGATTTTTTTTTTCTAAAGTACTAAAGATGATAGTGCTTGGTACATTTTAATCAGCTTCTTACCCCATGGAATGACAGTAGGAAAGTTGCTCAGGAAAAGCCGACCCCATGCATCGAGGGGCTCTGCAAGCTGCACAGGTGCCACATGCATGTGACGGCCAGAGTGTCCAGACACCACAGCCAAGACCTGCTGCCTGGGGCCCCTGTTTCATCTCCTGGGTCGGCAACTGTGCCAACTACTAGAACTGCAACTAAGAAGTGACAGCAATGCGAGTGCAAAGTTGAGCTGAGAAGCCTGAAGAAAGGCTGGGGGAGTGGAAAATGAGATGCAGACGTTTTGCAGGGGGGAGTGAGGGAAAACAAGTTCTGCTCAAGAAGAAAGAAAGTTTGAAGGAAGAAGACTAGAAGAATGATGCTCTGATCCTAGATTGGCACTCAAAATATCCTTGGTGCTAGAAGTCAAGTTTGTGCCAGACCTCGTGAAGATACACTACAGCTTGGGGTAGACCAGGAGGAAAGAGCAGCTCAGTGGCAAGGCTGCACCCACACTGCATGGAGCAGGGACGTGACCTGTCCATCGCTGGGCTAGCGGGAGCCAGGAGCTCAGCTGAGGGCTGTCTCTATCATACAGTGAAAGACTGTTTGGATCCACTCTTCTCAAGTTTTTGAACTCCCCTAATCCACAAATGGCCAGATAAACCAGTGCAGAACTCAGAGTAGCCCAGCTGCGTGGTTGTGCAGCACCCCAAGCTGCGAGGTGTTCCTAGAAGGTACAAAGATCTCTGTCCCCACCTCAAACGTTCAAATCTTTCTTGTCCTTGCCCACAGCCATGGGAAAGAAGAGAAGGTACAAATGTGGAGAAGACAGGGAAAGTCTTTGGACTGTGCTGTTTACCAGAGTATTCCATTCTGGGCCTCAAATCTATTATATCTAGTTTCAACAGACTGACTGTGTTCAAGAGCTGTGAAATACAATATCATCTGGTGTAGCCGCTGAACCACAGAAACGTGTTTTATTTCTCTTAGTCACTGAATAAAAGCATCAGAAATACCCTACTGGGTCAACAGCTTGGTCCATCCAGCCCATCCATCCTTTCCTAGAGCACATGAGCCTGGCCAGTCTCCATGGTCCGGTCGCCGCTTCCTCCCTCCGTATCCACAACTGCTGCATTTGGGATGCTAGAGGTTACACCTCTGCTTACTCCTTTAGTCCTGCTACGGACCAGCAGTCCGTCTGTCTGTCTTGGCACTGCAACCAGGGCATCCTCTGGCAGTCAGGCACAGCAGCTCAGGCTCCCCTGTGCAGACAACTCCTTTTACCTAATCAAAATCCATCCACTGCTGGCTCCATCGAGCATCCCCAAGCTCCTGCACTGGCAGATACAGTGAACAACAGCTCTGTGCTCACTTTAACCACTGTCTCCATGCAGCTCTACCAGAAATGCCTGTAAGATGCCCAGGGAGGGAGGGCTTGAGGAAGCTGGGGATGTGCTCTCTAACCACCAGCCACAGGACGATTTTCTCCTGCTTTACACTAGCATGAGCCAAGCAAGGCAGAAAGTTTCTCCCATAGGAACTAATCTTGGATACCCCTGTATTTTCACTACTTTGAATTATAAATTGTTGAAGTTCTGTTTTTAATTTATTTTTTGCAAGGGAAATGCTTGTTTCTGCAGAAATCCCTAGCAGCCCTGCTTGTTCTGTGCTGTGCTCCGGGAGACAGCGCTGCACGGTTATAAGCAGCAAAAACAACAGCAAGCGAAGCCCTTTCCCTGGCTGCCTGTGACACAGAGAGAGGGAGCAAGAGCCCGGCAGGGATGAAAGGGGATTTACTTCCACTCCTCCTGGGACACGGCTGGCGCCTCCTGGCCTTCTACAAGCAGACAGCAAGGGACTGAGGCACTGATATTTTATCCCTGACATGGAAAACACAGCAAGGGGAGGAACAGATCAAGCAACAGGCTCAGCCCATTTGCTCCCAGCACTTTGGCATTGCAAAATTAGGAAAGTGTCCTCATGGTCTGGCCCAACAGCACATAGCAAAGGGTACAGAGGCTCAGGTCCTGCCAACTGCTCTGCTGCCAGCAAAAGTAGGGATGGAGATCCAGCGATAGAGAACAGTGAGGAGGCTCCGTAGCAGCATTTAGAGCACATGCTCTAGAGCAAAACCTCTTCCTACGTCTCCCTATCAACAGCAGCAGTGGTGCAAGGGCGAAACGCAGGCTCCAGGGCTCAGCACTCCTGGCGCCAGCAGCCCCCGCAGCTGCTGCCTGCGCTGGGGGGCGAGAGGAGCAGGGGCCCCAGCGCCCCATTGCTCTCTGGCAGAAGAGTGAGCATAAAAATTCCAAAGAGCATCCAGAGCCCAAGCCAAGGCGAGGAAGCTGGGGAATGAGGCGGCAGGAAGGAGACAGCGTCAGGGCATGACCCTCCGCGCGGCGCGGCTGGAGGTGCCCCCTCCCTGCCGTCTCTTCCCACATACGACTGAACTCCTGTTTACAGCCCTTGAAAACCTGCCAAGGCGGCCTCCTGGCCTAGTTTTCACCTGCCCTTTCACTGAGCAACTTTGAAAAGCTTTCTAAGAAACCTGCAGCTGGTGGGACGTCTGTGTTGCAAGGCAAAGCCTGCCAGCCAGGAGCAAGTGTCCTTGAGCCAGCTCTTGGAAGTAGCACGAAGGGGAGAGTGGACATCAGTACAAAATAGAGGAGGATGCAAGCAAGACGCATATAAAACGCAGCTACAGACTTCTGTCCAAGTTGCAATTTTTGTGTGCCTTTATGCTGGCAGCATATTACCCAAAGAAATACGCAACTTGGGGAATAAATGGTTGAGCAAAACTAAAACAACACCAGAAGCAGGCAAGAGAGAGGAAAAAAAGAAAAAAAAAAAAAATCTCGAACTGTAAATAAGACTCTGATTAGAAGTGGCTGAAAGTTGACCCACAAGGCTTAAAGTGTGGGAACTCTCAGATGTCCACGGCTCACCACGACTCTTTCTGTAATCCATCTGTTTTTGGGAATAGGCCAAGGACAGGCCCGGGTGTCGCTTCTCCTGTTCCAAACCTTCCCCCGGAGCCAGGGAAAGCCCTGCAATACTTCTAATTGAGCTGCCTTCACTTCATCTGTGCTCACTTCCACCAGCAGCCTTGGCTTTGCCACCTGTGCTTGTGTTTTATTTCATTTCCTTACCCCTCCCAGGCTTTAAATCCCAGGATTAAATCTGAGCGAGCTCCTTCTTGGCTTTCCTCGCCATTCCAGTGTCCCCAACATTTGATGGAAACATTTCCTTTTGAATTCTTACAGAGAGAGAGCACACTGCAGCAAGGAATGTCATGAAACGAAGGAAAATTGGAGAGGATTAAAGCAGTCAGAGGCAACATTGAAAGGTGGCCAAGTTAAATGATAATAGAACGAGTATCCCAGGTAACATTAATTGAGCTTATCCAAATGCTTTGAGTGGAAGACTTTTCAATGCACAGTATGTTGTTTTCCTAGAAATAGAGGCTTTACAAAGTGAATAACAACAATAAAATAAAAGGTTTGCATAAGATTTGCTCTTAAAAAAAAAAAAAAATCCCCTCCTTTTAAACAAAGGAAAATTGTGATAGTGCATGTGGAAATGAAACAGTTTGTAACACATAAAAAGAAAAAAGAAATAATATGCACAGAGTCTTACAGCTAAGAAGACACTTGTAGCACAGGGTCTTGGCTATTTCTAAGACCAAGGCTCAGGTAACTGTTTGCTGCCTGTTAACTTAGCCCCTGCACATCCTGCGCCCTTGCAACCTCTCCACAAGGGCAGCTCCCTTTTTTTCGCCTTTGGCTCAGGGTGATGCAGTGAGACAGTGTCAAGCAGGAACCTGAACCCCCGTTCAGGGGGGCCCCAAACCGCCCCCAAACGCGAGCGCTTGCATGAACGCCCGATTAGCAAATGCAAGGAGAAGCTTAAGGCAAGGCCGAGGTGGAAGCCACAGCAAAGAAGTACTGGAAGCCATGAGAGCACTTGCTCATCACCAAGACAAAGAAAAAACCAGACCCTAGCCCCTCCAGCTGCCCCACAAAAACCAAACATACTGTCTCTGTATTTCTTCCATAACAGCTCAGTGCTCAGATCTGCTCTTCTTCAAGAGAGTGCGCGTTGATGGATTCACACTGGCTCGTTTCAGCTGAAGGCAGGCGCGAGGTCAAGGTCAGACACGAATCAAAACAGAGTTTTGGGGCTGAATCAGTCTGCTGAGCAGGCTGGCCTGTTTCAGCGTTACAGCAAGAGGCTGGTCCTCTCGGGGCTGCTATGAGGGGAAATAGCCTCGAGACACTTCCTCCCTCTATGTCACTAGCTTGTTGCTGCTGCAGCTGATGGAAGCGGCATGGCTGCAACTATTTCAGCGTACCGAACATGTCCCACTTGGTCATTCTTCAGGCACACAGAGTGCTGCGTGCACTTCGCAGGCTGACACTCTATGAATACCCTTAGTTTGCTGTTAAGTCATTTACTAAAATGCATTACTTGAGCATTGCTTGAATAAAAGAATAAATTAGTTTGGTTTCATTTGTTTTCCATTCACTTGTCAATATTACAGAAAAGAAAATTCATAGTAAGCATTTGCTTTGACACCATACATTAAGATAAATCATACAAGTGAATCTGGAACCTAGACCCAATACTTAAATTCTGTGGTCACCCAAGACAGAACAGAAATACCCTCAGACCTTCCTGTCCCAGCAAAATACATCTGAAGTTCACAGCACTGACAAACCAACTGGAGGCCATGACTCATACCAAGAGACGCACTCACAAAGACGACATGCTCCATGATTTTACTCAAAAATACTTCTTGTTGGGTTTGTGAAAAATAACGTAAAAGGTTCCAGATAAATCAGCCATTTTAAACTGAATACTCACAGTTACAAATGGCATAGTTCTGATAAGAATTATTTTCCTCACAGGTAGCAAGAAGAAAATGGTAGGCTAATTGTAGAAGAAACTTAAATAAGAGAACAACTCTATAACTGCACCAAACTGCCTACCCTGTTCTTTCCTAACTTGTACAAGCTTTTCTTATGCCAGAAACTAAACCCTTTCCACAAAGATAACTTACAACTGCATTTAAGCAGAGTTTGCATCTTCATATTAGTTACACAGACAAAAATTCCAAGCATGATACCAATCCACAAGAAAGTCACAAGGAGAGAGAGCAGAAACATCTATTTGTAGATTGCCCAGATTGGATCTCAGGTGCACACAATATTTAATTAGCCCCCCCCTTCCTCGAGAGCTAACCAGTTAGTTCAGAGCAGGCCATTTTTCTTGTAATAACCACATACAAATAATCTCCATTTCCACAGCACTATTTCCCCCCACCCCAAAGAAAAAGGACTGATATGCAGGAAATCAAACCAGAAAACTGTCTGCAGCAGGTACCGGTCGCAGAGCTCCACAGCCCATGCTAAGTGAGCTACTCCCGTGACTAATAGCTGCTTGGAGATGCCGCTGCTACAACACTGTGCACCTAGGGCACGGCCTGCCACAGAGATGATTTGCTCCTTCAGAACCACCTTGTTATTACTGCAATTAAGTTGTTCCTACCCTCCTAGCACAGGGGCAAGCAAAGACTTTCCGCTAGTGTTTCTGCTGGCACGTAGCGTGCAATGAGAATATGGGCCTTTCAGAGTATCCATCAGAGATTTTCCATCTCTTTAAAATGGTTTTCCACAGCATGCATCTCACACAGCTCCCTTTAACCAAATAGCTGCTTCAGGGAATGACTCTGCAAGTAAGACATATGAGGGCAGTTATTCACAGGACTGCACAGCTGCTGCTGTTGCAGCAAAATTCTTGCAAGTTAGAGTCAAATAAAATAGCTTCAACTACAGGAAGAAACACTGAAAAAAAGAGAAATCTAAATGCAAAATAAGTTAAAAAGAGTCCACTGGGGACTTAGGTTGTGATTTTGGGTGCCAGCTGTGCTGATCTCAGGCCTAGCTGCGGCTCAGCAAGCTGGGCTGCTCCCTCCCACCCCTGCTCTGGCACTTGCCTGACGCTGCCACAAGCCGCTTGCCAGAGCCCAGGAGCAGATCTGAGAGCAGACATCAGCTCCTCCTCACAGCTGGAAGAGCTTCTCTGGGTCTGTAACCGTGGAGTTACACTAAGAGGCTGCACCCACACTGCTGCTACCAACACACCTCTGCCCTCCCCAAGATCCTGCAGCAGTAACTGGGGCCAGCTGCCTACAAGTACCATCCCAGCTGGAAAAGCCAGCTGCTGGGCCAGGCTTTTAGAGACACTCTGTTACAACCATCTCCCCATCAAGTGTCTTATTTGCATAACCCGAATCATGAAATTACACCCTAGTAGCTGATGACAACCTATCTTTTTTTAATGAGATTAGGAGGCTGCGTGTGCATAGACAACCTCTAGGACCATGATGACAGCCAGACTCTGTGTCTGAAAGAAATCACGCAGCAGCTCCACAACCAGCTCTTTGGCAGCAGCAGTCAACCTAGCCCAGCCACCTGCCAAGCTGGATCCATGAGGATCCAGCCTAGTGCTGCTCTGGACCTGTCACCTACTGCAGCGACGAGGTCGGGGGGCACCAGGGCAGGCACCTGGCCAACTTCATGGCAATTCAGAAAGAGCAGCCCCAGCACCTCTACTAGGCACCTTCCTACCTGTTTTCTCCACGTATGGAATAGCATTAACTATGTAATCCCGGCCTCTCCTTGGTGTGCGGAGGTTATCGGGATGCCAGGTCACAGCCTCTCCCCTGCTGCACCCTGTGCAACCTGTTGCTTGAAGTGCGACACAGCCCTGTAAAACATAGAAAATAGGTGCTTATACCTCTATATCATGGGCAATCTTGTTCTGAGGCTTAACTAATGTCTGTGAGGTGCTTTGAGACAATCTATAAATCTGATCATTCTGAAAGACTTTCACATACTACTAAAATTGCTGTTTACTACCATTTTTTTCCTGGGGCTGCTTTCAGCAGCACTTTCAATATGTAGCCTGGATTTATTCTTCCTTTGACTATTTAAGTGGCACACACTAAAAAGGCTGAGGGCTCCATAAGAAGTTTCAGTACTGCCAGTGTATTTTATGCGAGGTGGCAGATCTGGCACCTGTGAATTAGTGCAGTGCTTTGTACCACAGTTGAGCAGGGAGGCCCGTGGTCCTGTCAGATCTCATAAACTAAGCAAGGTCAGTCTTTGGATAGAAACCTTAGAAGAACACCCATGTGCTTTGCAAAGTTATATTTCACCTTCTGAATCATCCCTCTCATCCCTGACTCACTTCTACAGCAGGAGCTTGGCTGGATGTCTGGGATACTTTGTTGATAGTTGTTATAGTTATTAGAGCTACCGTCATTCAAAATATGTTCAGAGGAGGCCTTTACCGTCTGTGGTCAACAAGGAGCCCAGAACTTGTCTCCCACAAGAGCAAAAGTATTTATATAGGTATTTATATAGATATTTTGCACAGGTAACAAGCTCTACTTCATCTTATGATATTCTGCCAGCAATTTCATTTGGATCCAGTATTTTTGTCCTCTCCCCTGCCTGGAACCATGACAAACTGCTAAGGGCTTTACTCCTGCCAGAGACTTGTGCATAATGGCTGTTAGGACAAGACTAAGACTAGGCCATCCAACAGGCTCCCACAGCTTCTGGGGGACTTGAGTGGATCTGCCAGCACTCCAAGTTCTTTCTGAACTTGGCCCCAAAGGATTTTTAGTTTTGGGCACATCTGAGTGCTACTCAGACAATTCTCTGGGCACCTCCTGCACCTTACTGCACCTCAGGGCTCCTCCCTGTGAGTGCAGTGAGAGCAGGAGGATGCACTTTTGGGCATGCGCGTTTGCACACCTAAGTGGGCATCATGCAGTACTTGAGCAGGCAGCCTTGACTCCACTCATGCTCTTGGCATTTCCCATGCTTGAAGGTCAGGAAAGAAAAAAAGAGAAGCATAAACATAAGCTTTGGAGAGTAGGCTAAGTCCTCTGTTACTACTACAGAGATGGGCTTGAATTGCAAAATTTCAGCACGTGCAATTTCATAACTAGACTTCAAAATCCTTCATCCAGCATCCCTTTATACCTGGAATCTAGATTTTTAAGGATCATCTCTACTTTTCTGTGCTACTAGTTTAATGAGCCCTAGTTGTCATTGTTGCCTGGCAAAGAATAATGCATAATATGGCCACAAATATTACTTGATATTGCTTTAGCAAGACAAATAGTAGCCTTCTCTTGTTAAGTGTCTGTATAAGCCATAGGAGACATGTTCTCCTCAGTTCATTCAATGATTTGATGGGAGGAATTACATTTTTCCTCTACAGAGCCATTTATAATTTATTTTTAATTTGTATGTATGGTACAGTTTTGTCTGGGGAGCTTGCTACTGCAGATCTTGTAATTTAATATTTCAGGAAGATTAAGATAAAAAATGACTTGGAGAAACTCTATGACAGCTTCATTACTTAATTCTCTAACTATGAAAGTTAACCCAGGATTCTTGTTTCCTGCACTGCTATGGCAGCATTTTTAATTTCTGAATCTGTGAGGGATGTCCCTGAGTAACTTGTATTTATGCAGCCATTTGACCTATTTCAGGTGTAACAGTTTGTCCGCATGGATATAAAATGTGAGATATTTCTGGAAAAATGTTGATAATCAAACATACGCTTGCAGTAGTGACTGCTTATTTATCATACTTACCCAAAAGAGCCTCAAAGCGTTATCAGCGGAAAGCCTGAAAAAGCTGTGTTTTCAAAAACTTGTGAGACTGGGAAAACAGAATTTCCTTATATAAGATTGGTGTGTTGCAGCTTCTGTTATCTTGTTGTCTAACAGACACGATGCTTGTGGTTCTGGCTTCTCTGCTCTGCTTTGCCATCATATATTGTTCACCAGGATTTTTTACTGCCTTTTGTACTCCTCTGACATGAAGGATATCATCAGATAAATGCCTGAAATCATTCTAAAGCAGCTTAAAAGTCACCATGCCTGAACCGGAGATCCCCATCGCTCTGCCATGAACTTGCTAATCAACAGTATGTATAAATATGATGCAAAATGAAGCACCCTCAACAGGACCCTGGGATTTCACATGGAGAGTCCAGGAGTGCATGACAAACAGTTTTGGCTGGAAGGGGCTGTGAGCAGGGAGAGTAAATATCCACACATTCAAATGTACCCAAATGATGTCCCTTCTGGCAAGAAGGGATGTTAGGATGGGCACAGAGGAATCTGGGGGCATGTTTTACAAGTCACTCATTGGTTTACGTCAAACCCAGGACCCTATTTACTTAAACTATTTGGGACAAGGGTTTCTGAGTAGTCTTTTTGTCTTATGAGTCTTTCTTGTCTCATTAGTCTGTGTGTATGTACCTAGCCCACTCTCACTAGTTCCCAGGAGTTTAAAAGAAAAATAATAATATGACTTTTAAGGATCTCTTGGTCCCAAGCTGAGAAATTGCCAGCTCACAGTCCCTCTCCAAGTGACTGAAATAGGAAACAACACTGATGATGACTCACCACCTGCACAGCTACCGATGCGACAAGGTTGGAGGATCTCGGCCCGGACCTTGGCAACAGTGTATCCCAAGCATCCGTGTCTGCCGTGGGCGCTCACTTGCATGGACAAGGCAGGATTCAGCACCAGCACACAGGCCTTTGCAGCACCTCCTTGGAGAGCAACCTCATTTTTATACCATGTAGTGGTTCTTGCCTGGCTGACGTAAGGCAGAGCACTGCAGTGACTTGGATTATACACGAGTTACAGAGCAGAGTGTTCTAGAGCCCCCACTGATGTGGGCTACACCCCTTTAATTATCCCCCTGACAAGGAACTGCCAGGCAGATCTTTGTAATAAATTATCCCTGTCCTAACAACCTATTAACACTGCAGCTGGGACTTTTTCTGCTTGCTGCACTCTCTGCTCCTGTTGCATGTTCCTGTGCTCTGCAAAATGTACCAACTTTCCAATTCCACTTTAAAAAGTTGAACAACATAGCACCTGGGGGCCTTATCTCCTTCTGGAGCGCGCGCTCAGAGCTCCACCGGCCTGCCGGCTGTACAGCAGATTGTTGTGAACGCTCCTCAGCGTTCCTATGGAAACAGTAAAATGGCTGTTAATTTTAAAACACGCAACAAGAGATGCCTTCCAGATGAGTTATTTCATGTTTGATTGGGTTCTTGCTTTTCTCACCTGTACTGCGTGGTTTTGATTGCCTCTAATCTTGCTGGATCGTTCCTGCGGCAAGCCAGGGCAAGCTGGCCCAGACCTCCTGCCTAGCCCTTATGCAGCCAAGGTCTCCACTGGAAAAGTGTGTGCTGGAAGGCTTGCCTGTAGCCATGTGGATAAATCTCCCTGGCCTAATTTCACAGGCAGCTGAGATTCCCAGCTTTGGTCTTCCTCCCATGAGAGCAGAGACCTGTACTAGAGCAGCACTGGGCAGGGGCCCTGGAGGGTCCCTTCTTGTTCTTGGTGGCCTTGGCTCTCTGCTTGCTCCTTATGGACAGTCTGGACTGTGGGCAGTAAAGGGGAAATGGTCCATCCTGCCTCACAAGGCAATAAGACACAGAGGAGAGCCAAGGGGTGGTAAGGAAAGATGGAGAAAATTGGTAAGGTATCTGGTTATCTGAACAGAAGAACAGCTCTTCTTTGACCAGGAAGACGCTCATGAACAGGGGGAAGTGATGAGAGAGAAAATGGCTGGGAACTGCAGACTCGCTAGGGAACCCAAATAGCTTTTCTCCTTTGAGCCCTCCATGGCCATCACTAGCAAAGACAAAGATCCTGAAATAGGATCTGTAAAGCTGCCATGCTGAATACCAGTTTCTTCCCCTAGAATGTCAAACAGGGCTCTAGTAATCTTAGGAGATGCATCGAGATGGCAAAGATGGGAAGCTCCAGAGTCACAGAAAAAGGCTGGAGAAATGTTATTGATTTTCCTTGTTCTTATACTCATCCCGAGGTGTCATTTCTTGGCCACTGTCCTAGGATGGGATGCTGAGCTACACAGACCTGTGCTCTGAGCAGATATGGCCTTTCTGATGATCCCATATAAAGTATGACAAAAGGGCAGTGGCAGCAAGCAGAAGAATCTTTTAATTTACAGCTGACAAAATTTTGTCCGTTCATAATCTGCATTATACCAATCGTTAAAATTCCTGATACGTACATCTGTTTCTGCAATGAAAACAACAGTACTAGTGAAAAGCAAAAATAATAAGAAATACTCAAAAATACCATGACAGATCTACAGACTGCCTGGTAGGGAAATAGGCTCTTTGGACACTGCCTAATCTCTCAGTCTCTCTGGTGCTCTTTTAATAAATGCCATGTGTTCAGTATAATTCCCATGCAATTTCAAGCAGACTTACCATTTCTTTACTCTCCACCCTAAAGTGGAGAGCCATTATATAGTATGGCTGTAATCAATTAGGCAGGTGTCCAGAGCGAGATCATACCTGTGTACCACTCTCTGACTTCATCTGGGTGCTTTCACTTGCAATTAATTACTATTCCTAGAATACAATTTAATCAGGAGTGAAAAGCGTTGTAACACCCAGATGGAAAGGTGCATGTTACGCTAGCTTTTTGACAGCAATGTGAAATGAGAATAGTGATTTGCAAGGACAACTAAGAGCAAACTGTCTCAAGAAGGGGGCCAAGCAGAGAGATGATGCTGCAAAGCATAAAAAGCCAATGATTCTGACCAAATGGTGAATTTAGCCTGCTCGCAGGTGTTGACAAGATGTTGTTCTCTTTAGTAAGAAAATAAAGGTCGATTTTTATAGTCTATGGTTGCTGAAGCACATATCATACAATTTGTTAAGCATTAATGGTCTGAACTTCTTACTGAACTAATCCTCCATAATCAAAAGCTGCCAATTGACAATCCTTAGTTTTACTTTATGGAGTCTTCAAAAAGTTTTGTGCCTTCTGTAAGGCACTTTTTTTGAGGCAGAAATGTCAAAAATTATACTCTCTTTTTTGTTGTTGTTGGAAAAAAAATACTAATTGCAGGTACTTGACAGGGGCAACTAGCCAAGTCAGAAAAGACTAAAAGTCTCCTATTTGAAGGTGTGATGTTTTGCAGCCCAGAGTGACTGCCAGGATCTTATGGCTGAGTTCCACAAAAGCACCTACCTCTCTGTCCTTTCAGCTGAGAGCGCATGCTGAATCACATTTCTTACAGTAAATGACTCAATAGCTGCTGGCCCTTTGGCCTCAGATCAGCTGGCCAAGAGAAACACATTAGAGCTTACTGAGCAAGCTGCTGGAGCGGTGTGCAGGGGTGGCTCTGAAAGAGAAATGCCACTTGTATGGATTTGTGTATACAAGGGCTTTAGGCAGAGACAGTAGCATGGCCTGCCGTTAAAGTGTCTCTTATTTTCCATGTCTTATAATTGCGACACACTTCAGTGATGTGGACTGATCTTTTGTATATGGGCTGGCTAGCTGAGCTCGAATTATTTTCAGATTTATCTAAAATGGAAACAGATTAGAGAAAAACACATAATTTTGTTCAAATTAATGGATCTTTCTCTTGCTTCTGGAAAGCTCTTGCCCAGTCACAGCTCCACATCACCTCTAATGAAGAATATAGCTGAAATGCTGGATTCACTGCAATCCAAGCAAAATCATTGCTAACTTTAAAGGGAACAGCATTTCATTTTCTAAGTAAAAAGCACAATGCTGTGGTAGTTGGGTTTCATTAGCAAAGAAGTAAATGCTAAATTACTTAATTCAGCTCTGTTCTTTTCATCTAAACACAAATAGCCTTACGTCTTCTCAGGACGGCTCAGAAGAGTTCATTGTTTTCTAGGTTAAAAAAAAAATAAACATAAATACTACTTTTTTGATAAAACCTTTGTTTTCTACTCCAAAATTAAAATTTCCAAAGCTAATGATGCCAGCTTTTTTAACAAAGTCCCAGCTTAATGGTGAAAATGGACCATTTGTCTTACAAATATGTTCATCAGAATTTTGGATAACATGAAAATGTTAAACAATTGTTTTTAATTTGGAAGCCATTCAAGCTCCTTTTTTTTTTTTTTTGCTTTGAAGACACTGACCAACTTTTTACTTCTCTTATGTGTAATGTCCCCCATGGAGAGCTTCAGCATTTCCAAGTCTGCCCAGGTGAAATTATGAGCAGACCTTCCCTTTCATGAGCAGGGTAAACCTGATTCTGTAGAAGCCAACATAATCTTTTCCCATTGCTATTAAGAGTAATTTAAATTATGTGTAAAAATGTTCCTAGTGATGCAGTCATATTAGGAAGTCCTTGGTCATGCCAAGTATACTAGAGAGTTAAAGAAAATTCAGCTTATCTTGTAAAATCTCTTAACAGAGAATCACAAGCCACTTTTTTATTTCTCTGGGTTTTGGGGACTGAGCCAAATAATGCTTAAAAAGCAGATGGGTCTCAGCTTGGTCCTCTTAATGTAAGTTGGATGTACTGTGTTGAGCAAATGCCTAATAACTCTGTGGGTGTTTGCTTAGAAGTGGCATTTAGAGTAAAAATTGTTGCAGTGTCTGTACTTTAAAGGGTCAAGTGTTGTTGAATTTGAAAGTGAATGAAATTCAAATACTTCTGTTGGCCATTTAGAAAAGGCAAAACTTTAAAGATTTCCCTTCAGCGAAAACCACAGCAGATAAAGCTCATGAGTGTGGCAACGACAATGTAGCTTGGGCGCTGACCTATACTAGGAGGTAATGCCAACGTGCAAAGGACTGCTCGCATTGCTAAGTTATGTTAAATGAAATTTATTGGTTGGGCTCGAGGTGTGGCTGAAAATGAAGAATGTTTGGTCTGTTGCTGGAGAAATACATCTGTACCCTTAAACAGTTATACTGGGAAGTGACATTAGGTTAATTAACTGGACCTGGAAAGCTCATATTTGGATCCAGCTTTTAGGCAAGCATAGCTGAGATCAGGAGTTCTGATTCAATCTCAGGCCTAAGTTAGCATGACATTGGGCAAAAGCCTTGGGCTGCTTTGGAGCACGCAGATGCAAAAAGACAAACATCGGCAACGGTACAGGTCTGCTGAGAGTCAGCGGCACCTTAATACACTGAAGGCTGTGATGAGGAGATCTTTGTGTCCCATACAGTGAATCTCCTCTTCGCACTATAGGTACTTCTGCCTAGGTATGGTTTTCAAGGGTTGGACATTATGTGTGTTGAACTTAAATAAAAGGCTACTTTCATCTCCAGGCTACTATCAGCTGGGAGTCAGTTCCCCTAGTCCCCTAGAACAATCTTGCTTAGAAGCTCTGTTGTGACAAGGAGATTCCTCTTTGCTCATGACAATATTCTTGAGAACACCGTTCTTACCTTCCCAAGACTGCCTGAGAAATACAATAACCACGAGATGTTTTGACAGCATCTCCTCTGTACTCTTTGGAAACAGAGTTTGCTGGAAATATCTTAAAAAGCAAGTCAGAAATCTGAGTTTATTAAAGGGATTCTTATTCAATTTATCTGTTCTATGCATTTTTTGTAAATTTTCTCTTTACTAATGAAGCAGCAAGCACGGAGGAATGAGCTGGATTCTGTCCTGTCTCTGGCACCACCGGTAGAACTGTCAACGAAGCTCTATTTGTAGATTTTCTCTTACTTGGGTGATGTGAGAGACAGAACACGTTTCTCAATAAGGGAATGAGTTTGTGGGTCAGATTCTGTGCTGTAAGACAGACGCAGTGATTTCGAAGTGAGCGTTATGGCACAGACGTCCTAAAAATGCACCCTCCCTTACTTCTTCTACTCAATGTTTTTCAGTTTAAGCCTTCAATTTTTCAGGCTTAAGAGACAATAGTGAGGGCCATGGGGCCAAATGCCTTGTTAATATAGTTTGACGCAGCACCAGTTTATATACAAATTCTGGGTATTAATCTCTTTTGAAGAGCCTTTCTGTTTTTTTCCCTATCTTATCATATTCTATTATGATCTTATCATATTCTATTATGGCCTAGTAGGCTTCTTATAGTGTTATTTTTGGTTGTTATTTCAACCCATCTTCTTGCTTTCTGAAGGAAGTCTCCCTGGTGTAGGACCCTCACAATCATGTGTAGCACTTTTCAGAACGGGGACCAAACTGGCTGCATTTTAAAAGCACTTACTTGTTTTAATAAAGGAGCATTTATAATCTCAGCAGGTCTGACAATTCATTATTCACCTTCAGACTTCTTGCACAAATGCTGTTTGATTTTATTGCTTTCCCATTTACCAGCTTTGTTCCAGTACCTCCTTTGACACTTTGGCTTCTCACCACAATTTATCATCGATAACTGAGGTAAAGAGATATCTCCCACAAGGTTTTTCTTTCCCTGAAGTTTCATGCACATACATCCATTCTCTCCTTCCTTTGCAATACATGCATTTGATCAGTTTCTCCTATTACTGCATGATGGGCCAGTGGCCCTAGCTCCATGCTTACGGGCTCTCACTCTCCCATTTGCAGCTCAGTCAGACATGGAATAAGCTGAACAAGGGACGTTTTAAATCCTGTATCAAAAAGGGGTATTAGAGTGGCTTACTCTTCCAAGGGAAAAAACAGAAGACTTACCATCTGCTTCTGCAAAACAGCCCAGTATCTGTAGGAATGTCACAAAGTTAACAATTCATTTGCTAAGGGACAATCTAATTAGAGGAAATAAGAATTAGGTCTCTTCCCATTTCAGTCTACTCTCAGTGGTAGCTGCAGATATGCGGTACCTATGGAACACTCTCTCCCCAGAGAAATCAGATACAAGAGACCATCAGTCTAACACGTCGTGCTGTCACCTTGCTGCCGGCTGTGAAGAATTTTCCCTTATAATATAATTCCAACTGCCTTAAAAGCGGTTATTTCAAGTATATTTTGCAAGTGGAAATGAAGGGCGGATATACTTTCTGCAGTTTTATGTAAAAGTCAACATGCTGACTAGAAAATGGGATGGTAGGAGATATGTCAAAGTGCTCAGGCTTAGATGTTGGTTAGATTTGGAAGAGAATTCAGGGTCTTTGTTCACAGAAAAGCCGAAGTCTGAATGTATGAGCCAGGGCAGAGAGCCAGTCTAGGGCTCCAGCTCCGACTTTAAGCTCTAGTTTTGACTTACCAAATACTTTTTATTTCATTATTCCCAGCGGGATGTCCTACTGCTAAGAAAATGAATGTTCTAAATGAAAACAGAAATCTTTTCTTCTCTCCTCTGTTTTATGTGCTAATGTGGCATTAGAAGAAAGTTATGAAAGCAAGGAAGAAACAATACTTCCATTTTGGAGGCATTCTAATTCACTATCAACCTGGCGGCTATGAACAAGTGGCTCTTCAGAAGCTACCGCTACGCTACTTCCCTGCCATCACCATCTATAATGTTTCATAATGTCTTTAACACAATGCCTCTCAGGGTATAAAGAAGCAAATGGCACAGATCCAGGGAAAATAACACACTGATATTTTTCCAGTAGGATGAATCAGGTTAAACAGGCCATTTTAACTCTTGTTCCATCTTCCTCTCATTTTCTCTTGGAAATTACAACGGAGAGTAATGTGTTTTCTACACAAAGAAACTATTTTTTGGTGACGGAAAAATATAACCTAGATATTGGGCAGTAATCATAACGATATTTCAGTCTTTTAGAAAACGGATAATATGTGGGAAATGTCTTAATACATGTAAGGCAGTTAATGTTCTAGCACACACATTGCCATCACTAAGGTACATGGCTTAGCACTGGCGATTACAAGGTTGGGTGCAACACATGGCTCCTAAGTACCCTGTTGTGTACTAAAATCCCTAGGGCTCCTGACACTTCCACAGAAAACATGGGAAGGGACCCTTAGAAACCAACTGAGCAAGCAGTTGAGGTGCAGAGAAAAGACCTGGGATTTAGGTTTTGAGTGGCTGACACAGCAAAGCTCAGCATCTGTCTCTACTCTCACAGCAATCGTCTTCCACTCAACAAAAGAACACTCAAATCAAAGGGCAAGCGCTTTGCCCGCAGCATCTGTGCTTCAGTGACTGAGGTGCTCGCAGGATCTTTCGTTTTGGCATTTGGAAGATACTGTTTTGGTGAAGCCAGAAGAATGGACTTGGCTGCTTATGGGAATAGAGCAGTGTGATCCTACAGATCTCCCCCAGGTAGAAACACGTGTGGAGGTGAAATAATGTGATCCAGACCACATTATCTGCTGGGAAATCTGCTAGGAAATCAAGACCAATTTCACGGAGAACACATTGCCAGAATAAAGCAAAGTATCCAAAGCGTGGACAGCCCACGGAGTGAAACTCATCTCATCTGCAGACTCAGTTTATCTTGGTCAGTGCTATGATGCAGCCATAGGGCAGTATGAAAAGGAGATCTCAGTCAGACCTTGCACTGCTTTCCTACAGCCAAAGCACAAGTGAACCAAACGAGGTTTCCTGGGTGAGAGGACGACAGGTGAGCTTCCTGGCTTGGATGTTAATTAATGATGCCAATCTGTGCAGAAAGCCCAAGTGGGGATCATTAAGAGGCAAGTGCTGGGATGAATGCCATGGCAGCACGCATGTACTTCCAGCTGAAAGCCCATGGAGCCTTTTTCTTACCTGCATCCCATTGCTACAGGAACAATAACCCATTCACTGATAACTGTGTATCAAGCAAACCAGCTCTTGTCATTTCTCACAGTCTGTCTCCCTCTTCCAGTGCGTATAAGTTCATGTTCTTATAGACTCTTTCTCCCCTCATTTTCCCCTCTTTGCGCTAAATCTCTTGTGCTCTCCTTCATCCGGCAGTGAGGACAGTACATACAGAGCAGTGCCAAACCCACCGGGCCTGTGGTTGCTAAGAGACTAAACGAGGAGAGGGGGAGAGACGATGCCCACACAGTTTCCCCTGCGGTTCCCAGTATTTCTGGATTCTTACAGTTGATGCAACCTTGGAACCAACAAATCCATAGAGTTTTTACGGGATGCTTCCTCCTCCTGGCCAGTGCTAATAAGAAAGTTCTGGAATACAAAAAATAATCACTAGGGACTTGCCACCGAACCAGAACAGGCAGCAGACCTCGGCCCAGACAAGAAGGCCTATGTAGACTCAAGTGTGAGGTTAATAAAAATATCCTTGAAAAGCCAAATTTGACAGGGGGTATTAGAGGTCCCAACAATTGGTACAGCGCTAAACTAGATGGAGTCCTGCTCTACTGCAGAGAGTCCCTCCAAATCTAAATAATTATGGTTTAGTTTGGGGTAGTCCTTTAAAAGGAATTGCAGTATTCAGATCATACAGCCTTTTGTTTCAGAAAGCAGGGGAGTTCACTGACACTATTCTGGTAGAAGTCTTTGCTCATGCCTACAGTAAAGACAGCAAGGCCCAAATTATTGCAAAACTAATGACATGGGGAAATTTTGGGGAAAAGACAAAAAGGGGCAAAAATCGCTTTGTGACCTGCCAGTTGGAACCTGGAATTTCTGTTGCTTCTTGGTAAGACACAGACAGACATCTACAAACTACACCGTATTTGAGCTGATTTGTCTAGCTTCACTAGCCATTTAGCTGCTTTTCAGTCAACAGGACTGAAAAGCCTTCCCAACTCTCACATTATTTCTCTTTGCATAAATATCTATACACACTGTTAAAATAAATCATCTGTTGACCTTCTCTTTGATAAATGCAATAAATGAAGGCTTGTGTTCTAACTACTAGATCATCTGAATGCGACTTTAAACATTTTTAGGATTAGATCCATCTGCCTTGGAAAGATTAAGAACTAAATGCACTGCACTTCAGTGGAAAATAACATGGTGTCTGTAGCAATTGCAAAGGATGTCATCACAAGTCTTCTCCTTTCATATACTAGCAGACAATTTGGGATTAAACATCCTGGGCAGATTACCTGAGGTCAGCCAAAACCTATAGCGAGAGACAAAAACAACAAAGGTGTATAGAAGCAGCAAGAGGAGACTGACAGAACTATTGCCCAAATGCTTCCTCTGATGAAGAAAAATTATAGATAGCTCATGAGCTATAGAGAATATGCCATGTTTGAGCAGACAGTTCCTCAGAAGGGTAGAAGGCTAAATTACAGAAGAAGCAGACGCTGATAAAAGAAATTTTTTGCACAGTGTTTATAAGGGAATGGAGAATGTGGAAAAGATGCCAAGAACAGCCATACATTTTCTAGGGAAAAAAACAGAAATACTGTCAAAAGTTGAGATCATGCCAAAAATAGTTATAAAATTTTTTAGAATGTCACAAGGCTGACAAAACATCAGGGCCAGATGGGATCTGTCTCAGAAAAATCAAGCAATTAACTACAAAAATACAGTAGCATATGAATCAAAAGAGTGAGGTCCCTCATGCTTTACCATGCCAGTTTCCCATGGGCAGCTGAGTGAAATAAAGCCCTGTCTCGCCTCAGTAATAAGCTGTGATGAACATGCTGCAGAAAGGTAAAACCCAGGAGAATTAAGGTTCTCATGGGAAAAGAATGTATAGTTGAAGCCAGCTTAATCCTGTGCATGTGAGATGGCCATCTTCAAAGATGACAATGTGCCTTTGGGAACACTCCAGGCCACAGCACTGGAAGTGGTAGTTGAGGAAGAGGGATGCTGATACTATCTCTGGGACAAGAGCATTAAAACCTACACTGAGGAGCCACAGAAAAAGAGAAATTGGTAGGTTGGAGAGGTGCTAGAGCATATTGAGGTTTAGGAAAGATCCGAGAACCAGGAAGAAACCCACAGCTTGACTTCTACATTGAGGGGGCGGATGCAGAATGGAGGCGCTAATTAAGGACACACAAGAATCACTCAGGAAGTTATGACTTCATTAATGATAATGACTAGATGGAGAATCATACTTAACAAATCTGTTGGGCATGGATTTTCCAGTTTAATTGGACATTAGAAATGCTCTTTTAAATGCTGTAAAATCCAACATAGAAGTCTGTTCAACAAGAAAGCACTTAGGGGCAAAAGTTCTCCTATTAAACCCTTTCTTGAGTTACTTGAGAACAGAGGAAGTTCGGAAATGACCTGGTCCAGCAGATAACTATTCAGATGCTTAGGGCAAAATCATGGGACTGGATCTTTCAGTCTCTGGTGACATGATTCGGCAAGGCAGGTCTTTACGACCATGTCATTATTCCAGCTGGCTCAGCCAGCATTCCTATAGACCCCTGGGGAATTGCATGCTGGTGTGAGATTTTGTCAGCTATTTGTGACATAGAGCCCAATGCACATTTCCTGAGCACAGACCAGTTCCCTTGGCCTCTTTCAGTACACAAAATCTCTTTGGTTGCAGGGAGCCACAACCAGCTATGCTCTCTTCATAAAGGAAGTTTCGATGTCCATCTCCAGCCAAAGCAAAAAGCTAAACTAGCACTAAAAAGGCAAGGAGAAATCAGTCATTTTTATTCAAGGGTGAAACACTACAGAATGTCCTTTCCGCATGTGCCTTCTGCACCATTTTCTTTCCTTAAGCTCACCAGTATCCTCTATCCATCCAGCTGTTATCCCTCTTTGTCTGGGAATTAGAAATGTAATAATTCCCACTGTGAGCACCTGGAAACCTTACAGGCTTACAGGATATTCCCTGCCCAAGTTCCCATTGCACTTGACTCATCTCTCTCAATCAGTGTACCAGATTCACCCTTCCCTTGGGTGAGAATAATTCACAAAGAGACAAAGAGATCAATAGATGCAATATTAACCATGTTTGAGATTAAAAGGAATTCATGCAGGTGTTTTTTTTTTTTTTTTATGTCAAGGAATAATTTAAAATAGTCTTCCAAATCCAACAGGAATGGAAAGAAGTGGACAGATATCAGGAAGAAAATAAATATACCTTTGGGATGAGTGGCTTGGACTGACAGTGTAGCAATAGTATGAGAATTCTTCCATAGTTAGATGAATTGTTAAGACAAATGAGAAACCAGACATCACTGGCCTCCTTCCCCACATGGTCTTCCCTGAGGCCTCTTACAGCAGGGCACTCAGTCCCTCTGCATGCTGCTAATATCAGCTATCAGTGCCAGAAAAACACTTTCTATCATTTTTGCCTTCTTGGTTACAATAACCTTCACTTTTGTATTCCCAGCTCTTGCTAACATTAGTTAACTTCATTATGCTTCAGATGAAGCTTTGCCATTTCCTGAAAAAGCTTAAAAACTAGCATTTTTCTCCAACATTAATTCTTAATGGCCATGGAACACTGCTTCGACAGCACTGCTTGGGGAGCTCTCTGTTACTTGTCAAAGTAATATTTGCAAAGTGACCAAGTACGGTCTCAGAAAATTCAGTCCTCTGCTTGCTATATGGGAGATAAGGACTTGACAGTATCAGAGAAGGTTCCTGCTGCAATCAGTACTTGACAGTGCCTAGATAAAACTTCTCCTGAACATAGCCATAGACCTGCTGAAGCATATGCAACTATACCAACTCCAGTGGCTGGAAGCAGAGGACTTGAGTTTTATGTAGTTTTTGTTACACCTAATTTCTCTGTAGCTCACAGGTAGACTGGCCATTCAGTCCTATCCCCACTACTGGATTATGTCATAAAAATGTTTCATAGCCCATCAAGAACCTAGAGAAAGCTTTTCTCAGGCAAAGTCTATCATGTACTCCCATCATGTCTGTTTGAAGCTGTTATACTCCTGCACAGGTATCTGCGCCTTAGAACATCTCTCACTCTTCTGCTAATCACTGCACAAAAGGCATCAGTGTGGACCAAGAGGCCAGGCAGCTCTGTGTAAGATAAAACTTTTTTTATGCTCTGTACATAAAACTCCCACTAGAAATCGCTGAGATGCCCAGCAGTTCAAATGGCAAGTGTTTAACATTTTTTGCCTTTGGGGAATAAGCTGTAATACACAGATGCTTGTTTCTACACTAGAAAGACATTCCCCCAAGCCATTGTTCTTTACTAAAGAAACTGGATGTTTTGGAGAATTGATACTGGGCTACAGACACTTATCTCTAAATAGCTAGTTCATATGTATATCAGGTTGTTTATGATCAAAAGTCTGACAGTCTGATATCTGTTCAGATGTGCTCTATGTCACATCAGCTGATGATTTCAGCCTATTTGACATTACAGAGCTATGGGCAACAAAAAGACAAGGACTGAATAGCTCATGATTTTTGGACCTCTAACTCCGTCTTAAAATCCCTCCAGATCAGGCATAGAACAGTCTGAGAAAAGCATGCATTTCTGCTCTTCTTGTGTTGGTAAATAAAAGATTTCGCTCCCCACAGCTGTCAGAGAGATGGGTACCTTTTTCCAGGATCAAAATTTCTAAGTGCTGGCAAACCAGTCTCTGTCAGCATCACGATTCAAATGGATCTAAGAAAGGGGAGCAGCATATGTTTTTCTATTTCACAGCTTTCTGGAAAGGCTGTCTTACAATACATAACATTTAATCCTGCCTGAAACAGCTTTTATTGAGAATAAAAAATAGATTTTTATAAATGGAAAGAAATTTGATCTGAAGAGTAATTTTAAGGCAGAACCTGATGGCTCTGCAGTAGCTTACCTGATAGACTCAGATGTTGCTTTCAAGTCACAGATCATAATTTGCTTCTTCCAGCCTTAATCTGAGAGAAACAGTCTGTGTATGAAAGGCTTCTGTCTCATCTCACAGTTTTAATGGCAAGTATCTGCAAGAATAATGACTTTGAGGTGGTCAATCCAAGTCTACAAAAAAAGGGTTAAGAAGGAATGGGACATGTCTACTCAAATGTGCCTTATGCTGGGACTCAGACACTCTAAATCTGCTACAATCTGCATGATAATCCATCCTTCCTTACTTTTCAGGATTACTTAATCTTTTAGGTACTGATATAGAGAGCTGCTTCCTTACGCGGTCTGCATATTGCCCAAATACTTAATTTTAGCTGCCCATTGCTGCTCATTGGTACCTCCTGTATGGAGATTGGTGCATCTCTCCTTGCTACAGCTGTGTTGTGGCTTATGTGGGCTTCTGAACATTCCTTAAGTCCCTCAGAGAAGCCAGGATCAGCGCACGAAAAATTTCATCTTCTGTGGTGGCAACAGTACTCAGCTTTTTAACAACAGTCTAGTGCAGAACACATTCATCCTGGAAATGGAAGACACAGATACGCGGTTCTACTTAGCTTGAAGGATACTAATCCATGAAATGTTTGTCCTGTGAAATGTGAGAAGCAGAGAGGATGCCAACTCGAGGAAGATACATGACATTTCCTGTTGGTTCCTTTCATTCTTAACTGAAGAAATAGATGCCAAACTTAATCAGACTCCCTAATTCCTGGCAAATCCCAGGAGCTGCCCCCCACTGTAATAGGAACCTTAGATGCTGTGCTAGATAAATGGGATTGTTCTGTGTCAAATGCCTCAAATTTTGGCAAGGTAGTGCTTTAAATGTGATGCATGGGCCTTGTGGTAGTTCTGGACTGCTACGGGTGGCTCAGAATCTGGCACAAGAGGTGACAGAATTGCATCTGTCTGTTTTGTGTCTTTCTTCTGCAAAATATTACACTGGGAGAGGGGGAAGTTTATAAATCAAATGAAGAAGAGAGTGAGCTCTTGTGTTGCTGGGTGGAAAGAATGTGTAACTGTTTGAATAAGGTTGGGCCTGGAAGCTGTGAGGGAATGCAGAAGAGGGAAATGTGTCATCAGATGGAGATACCCAGAGTGGCTGCGCAAGGAGACTGAGACCAGGGGAGAAAAAAGAAAAAAATCACCAAGGCTATATTTGTGAGTATTGAGTATTTGTGAGGAATGAGTGATCAAGGATACTAAAAGTCACATCAGTTAACTCCTAGAAACTTTCTCCTGTTCACACTCACCAAAAAAAAAAAAAAAAAGCAAATGCCCAGGAGCAGCGTGCAATGTCTGTGATCAATAATTACCTCATGCAGGAGAGGAGAAGCCTTCTTAAATCAAAGAGCGTGAGGGAAGAGCACAGGAACCCTGGCTGAGTAAAAAAGAAATCTGTGAAGTGTTAAGGCAAAATGTTCTATAGAAGAAAGGGGCTGTAAAAGGCGGGGGGAAATGAGGTTAGGTTTAGCGAAAGTAGTAAAAGGAACTTTTCAACAGAGTTGAAGAGAACTTCTACAAGCTCAAATGGGGATAAGAATGTTCAAGGCTGTTAAAAATTAAGCAGTGGCAGAACAAATGTCCCAGGCTTTACCATTACCAAGTGGTCACTTGCACAGACAATATCATTACATGTGGCACTGGTAGGTGCTGATGTAACAGAAATCTTCAGCCTTCAGTTGTTTTCCTTGAGTGCCTGTTTCCATGATAGAAGAGGAATAATAAAGGAGCAAGGATCTAACCAAGTCATTCCTTCTTTTTTCCCCTGCAGATTTTGGGGAAGTCTGGAAAGGAATGAATATTTGCCTATAAACTTTGTCACTCAAGTTCTTCTCTACCCAAAACTTCTTGAAACGAAAGAACAAAAGAAAGAGTCAGGGAAGAAAAAAAAAAAAAAAAAAGTCTTATTTCAGTGGCAGATAATTATCAATAGAATTCAGAGTGAAAGATTCCCATTTGACAAGCTGTTGGCATTAGTGGACAGGTAAGGTAGAAACTGATTGCAGTCACGTTGTTTTCTTTATTCTGAGTGGAGAAGCTCTCTAACACTATTGGCATTTCCTTAGCTAACATCTAAGGAAAATTCATAGAGTGAATCTCTGAACCATTAGAGATCATGGTAAAGGTGCTGCCAAATCAGTCATTTTGACTAAGCCACACTAGCCTAGGCAAGCAAGAAGCAACCAAACTGGTGACCCACCGAGAGGAAACTATCAGGGGATCGAACTCCAGATCTCCATTCCCGTCTTGCACAGGGACTGTTGCAAAACACTGAGTATGGGCAGACTGAGTCTAGAGAAACTAAAGCTCAAACCCTGAGCCAGCTGCTCTAGCTTATTGTAATTTCTCTTGAGTCCAAGTCCAAGACTACTGATTTTTGCCAATGGCCACTAGAAGGCATTTTCCGTAACATGGAGCACTAACTAGGTCTGGTATGCTTATGTGGGAAAAGCCTTCTTGGCTGCCACTGGACTTGAAAAGTGAAACACAACAGAGAAGAACTAGAAGCCTTTCAACATCATCATATATTTATTGGATGTTGTATTTGGGCTCCTTTCACAGGGAGCAGAAAACATTGCAGCTGGGGCATCTGCTGTTCTTTCAGAAGAAGCTGGATGACTCATAACAGCTAAGAAAGGTTTGTGCTTGGAGAATTGCTTACAGGCCGCAGCTTTGGACTACCCTACAGTCTATTCAATGTTTCTCTGTTGCCTGTCTTCTTCTTTTTCTACCTTTTGTCATTGTCATGATAGGGATATATTTCCCCAAGTGCCTGTTCCCAATTTCTGTGTAGAAAAGTTTACTGTGAATTTTCCTTTTCTGGGCTGCGAAACATGGGGTGAAACTAAGAGAGGCTAAAGAGCCTGGCACAGATACATGGGGTTGATGTATAACGTTCTCTCCTGGAGAACGGGGGAGGTGCCGGAGGACTGGAAGAAAGCCAATGTCACACCAGTCTTCAAAAAAGGCAAGAAGGAGGACCCAGGCAACTACAGGCCA
>VZSV01000149.1:1290813-1305534 GCA_013398735.1 Nothocercus julius | reverse complement strand
GAGAGAGAGAGTGAGAGAGAGAGTGAGAGAGAGAGTGAGAGAGAGAGTGAGAGAGAGTGAGTGAGAGAGAGAGTGAGAGAGAGAGTGAGAGAGTGAGTGAGAGAGAGTGAGAGAGAGAGAGAGAGAGAGAATATCCAGCATTCAGTATGCAGTGCTGGAGAAAGGAGATGGCAGCTTGATAGAAACTGCTATGCCAAACATCACGTATAGTCAAGCCTCTGTTGCTGACAGTGGTCAGAAGTAGATTCTTTACATTAAGATGAAAGAAGCTTTGGGGCCTATTGAGAGATTTATGTATTCGTATTTCCAATAAGTGGAAGGTGTCCTAACCCCACACACATTTACAAACACTTCATGTTGAAGTCAGGAAGCTTAGCTTTCTGAACATAGATTTACCTAATTGTAAAAACAAACAAACCATACATTTCTTTAGCTGAACACACTTTTTTTTTTTTTTAAAAAACACGCCCATTTCAAACAAAAACTGAAAATTGGTTCCAAGAACCTAAAGCCTAAATTCTGGCTAAAAGTACAGACTCCACGCTGCAGCCACACGTACAAAGCAGCTGTAAGGATTGAGCCCTCCACCCTGTGACCCTTTTTGGAGTTTGCCCCAGCAGGAACAGCTAAAAAAGGATTTAGGACTGTGAGAAGGTTTGGTCACAAACTCAGACATTTGTGAGGTATAGTCAGAAGAAAGTCCCTTTCTAACTAGGGGATTGGCATGGTCACCATACCTTCCTCTGTCTTTGTGAGATTGTTGTCACAATCCAGACGTTTCCAAACCCCTTTGCACCAGACTGGTTCTTGAGTGATCCCTTGAAAGGGAAAGTTAAACACGTTATCTTCAACTTAGTGAGGATTCTTTAGGTTGCCCCATTGTTTTATATTTCCTCGTCCATGTATTTTTGAAAGCACTGCCAAGTCATTCCCTCTGTATTGGAAAGATGATAATTGTTTTCTGCTGCAGGTCTCTAGAACAGAAAGAATGAAGGTGTTCCTGAGCTCTATGAATAATTGATTAATGCCAGAGAAAACTTGGTAGGGGATTAAAAAAAAAAGCTATTTAAAAAATACAACACAACATTTAAGACTCAGGAACTTTTTTCCTCCTACTGACATTTCATCATGGCTATAGAGTCCTGTTGAGATTGTTACTTATCTCCCATAAAAGAGAGGACAGAGTGCAGGGTCCAGAATTACTGGCAGCCAGTCGTACAGAAAAACTCCCTTGATTTCGCTTTTAAAAGCCATAAGGTTGCTTTGTACATTGACTTGCACCTGTAGGCTTATTTCATTCAGTCCCCTGCTCCTCCCACACATCCCACAAAGCCAACAGAAGAAGGGACTGCCTTGGCACTCCCCTGAAGCTGCCTCCCTGAGGGGATTTCACTTCCATTTGATTAAGTCAGTCAGCTATACTTTGCAATCTAGATTATGCGTCTCAAAAGCTGCCCCTACTCAACATGCTGCTGTAGAAGGCTGGCGTTTTTACACTCTTCCTGCGAGGGGCATAGCACTGCACACTGCACAAGTGCAAGGCAAAGCTCAAACAAAGCCATCAATATGGATACAAGGGGGGGATTCTGTGTAACCAGGCAGTCATACAAATAGCTCCTTACACTGAAGGGTACCAACATGCAAATTCTCATTTTCCATCGGAGATAAGCCTCAGTGCTTCCACTTCGGCTGAGAGTTTGACATCTAAATAGTTTGAAGCAGGATATGTCTCCTTACATTAGGTACAGCTGATAGCCATAAAGGAAATCTACGGTGGAGCCCAGAATGGGCTTTATTCTGGGCACCAGTTCCCAAGACTGCTCTTGTTCTGCAGTTACACAGTGCACCCTTATTTTACTGAACCGAGAACGAATAAAAGAATACCAGCACACCCTTGGTATTACTGACACGAGCAAGAAGAGATTTTCTTTCTTGTCCTAGCTACAAGATGGCATACATGGCTCAGCTAAAAAGCTGGCCCTCATGCAGGTATGTTCTACTCTCACATTCAGTGCTTTCAATCCACTAAACATTCTTTCACTCCTCATTTAATGTGCAGAGAGAATGTCCTTCTAATTGCTCCAAGGACTCCATGGCAAATTGCTTGGAGCAACATGCAATCTTCTGAACCAGTGCACAACAGCTATGAAGGGTTCCCGTTCCCATCCCACTGCAGACCCATCTGGCAGCACTGAGAAACTGCAACATGCAGAACACCATTGTCAAGTCCCTAGAACCCATTTGTCTGACTTTACTCCCTGTTTTTGTTTCTTACTCCAACATTTATGACAAAGGTCCACAGTGTCATGATATATTAGCAGTGCAAAGGCAAGGACCAACAGAAGGCAGCCCCTTGAGGTTGTCTCATAAATAACTATTACTGTGAAGAAGAGTGGAGGAACTGGGCTTTTAAAATGCACGTAAACAGAAGGGACTCTTGCTAATTTGCACTAAGAAGCTGGAAATCTACAGAGAACTTTTTTTCCCAAATTAGCCTGCAGCAAAGCTAAAAATCTGAGGCTGTTACATCACAAAATATATTCTGGTTTCTCCTTGGCAAATGTTTTAACATTTATGGCATCTTACCACATATTAGCAAATGTTATTTAGTGTATTTTGTGAAAGCATGTGATAAGTAGATAGGATGGACAAGGCCTTCTGTGCTCCTCCAGCATGCTTTGTGCCTCTGAAAGCTATATATTGCCTTGCACCTTTGAGGACTGCAGCATGTTGTAGTACATTTAGTTCGTACATATAGAGAAAAAAAAGCCAGATTTGTAGGAGAGATGCACCCTAGAATTGTCATTTAAGGGAACATTGATTTGTACTGTGCACTACAGTTTAGTACTACCAGACATTTGCAATGAGTAGGCTCAACTGTGTTCCTTCTTGTTTACATCACAATTGTGCAGAAAAATGGGATCTTACTGTGACCTTTAAGTGTACTATTTTAAAATTACTACCTATACCACTGTGTAGGTGATGGTGGCACTATACCAACAATGAGAAAGAATGGGTCCTATCCCAAATTGTTGTGATAGGAACATACCAAGAGTCTGATCAGGGTTAAGAGAAAACTTAATAAAAAACACACAATACAGTATAATGAGAAAGAAAAAAAATATATATTTCCTTCAGTTGTATGTTTAAAGGCAGAGTTTTAAAGGCACAGTTGGGACTTGTTTCTTAGCAACAGTGCTCATCTAAGCCATGCAAACACTGTCATGTTGGAAAAAGATACCCTCAAGAAGAAATGCAATATAAAAACTAAAAGCAGCAAATTTAAAGGGATGTCTTGCTGCTACTGCTGGAGCATTTCATAAGCTCTGCAAAGCGTCAGGCAGTGACCAGGGTGATTTTGATACACAGTACTGATCAGAACAAAGAACTTGTCTTTGCATCTTCCTCAGCAGGGAGCATACAGGCACTGATATTACAGGAATATCATGACACAATAGCTGAGCTCCTCTCTTTCTACTGTATCCATGCGAGCGTGACAATATTTTACACTGAGGACATAGGATTCCTTGCTCTGTTGCATCTCATGTTCTTCAGTGCTAGATGTTTCAAAGGAAGTTCTAATGAGCAGTTCAATGCAATCACCTACCCACAGCAGAAGGTCCTCTTTTAGAGTTAGAGGCTAGCTGATACATGAAAACAGGAGATACACCAAAACATTTATCAGTACTATTATTCAAAATAGCTTGATGTCAAGTGCTCTTTTTGCTGAACACAATACATGGGGTTCATGTACCTGTACTGCTGAGTTAGTTGCTGTTATAGACTGTTGGGAGCAATTAGACACTACCAGTATGTGACTCATCTTTTCTCTAAAATAGGTTGAGTGAATCACACCCTATGGGGGCCTCCGTCTTTTTTTTTTTTTTTTTTTTTTTTTTTGCAAATCCTGACATCATAAGGATAGTCCTTCAGACTTCTGCAATAGACTTCTTTTTGATCTGTTCTGGTGGTTGCTCTGACACATCTGAAAGAATTCACCCATTTAGCTGCAGCTGATCATGTATGTTGTCATTATCTCATTTTTTACCGGCACTGCTTTCTATACCATAGATGCAGCACTGCCTAGTCTTGGTGCTGGATCCCTTTTTGAGCATGACTCTGTGTTTTTCCTTGTGTGACCTCAGAGGCTGATACCTTGGCAACATCAAGGCCAATTCCAGCTATTTATGCGGAATACATTTTTGTGTAGAATAAGGCCAGCAGCTCCAAAAAATGTCTACTTCCTTTCCCGTTCCTTCCTCCACCTCCACTTCATTCTTTTTGCTCCATAACTGATTCTTCAAGCCATTAGATTAAATTATTCAATTACCATGAGACCAATGTGGACTCCTGCCCCTCGGTTGTGACTAGATGTCACAATCTTATCTCCAGGTAAGTTTGAACTACAGTAATTCTCTTGTGACAGAAACTACCGTAACGACTACAAGTTTGTACACTGCCTACTTGATCCCTACTCTGTCATGTACAAGCAATGACTGAACAGTTTCAGCAAAGCTAAAAGGTTAAAGTTGGCTAAATGAATTTCCTCATTAAAAAAAAAAAAAAAAAAAAAAACTATACTTAGAGAGAACACAATGTTCTTAGTTATTTGTCCTGTCTATCACCAAGTTTTAAACTTGCTTCACTTTGTGAGTACTGTGCTGTTTAGGAATTTCATTGTGTTCTCCTTCATCTCAGGGGAATCCAGGATGTTTTCTGCTTATGTTAAAACGATTAATCTTGAGGGGTGAGGAGAGATGAGAAAGGAGCATGAAGCAGTGTGGATGAGGTGAGGAGCCTTGCAGAGCTGAACAAAGGTACATTGCTGGATCCCACAAATGATTAATAATTCATAGTAACGCTTCAGGGCCATAGGAATAAGTCAAAAGGCATTTGTGAGACTATAGACTGAAAGCACTCATTTACCTTATTGCTTAGCTTTAAAGAATCAGAGGCCAGTGAGGCAGGCCAGAGGCAAGATACTCCAGTTCAGCTGTGATCAACTTTTCATCTGTATGACTCATTTTGCTTACTTTCTAGACATCTTTTTTTGTATTGTTTGTGAGCAAAAATAAGAAATCCCTCATAATTTGAATCACAGTGTTCCCACCTGCGTAGCTGTTCAGAATGTTTTGAGGGAAATGAGTCAGTCTCATTTATGTAGACTTCAAAATCAGTTTTGCCACAGTCTTGTATAGGAAAAGCCAGGGCAGCAGAAACGATTTTATGAAGTCCTCCAATATAGCATCATATTGGGGCACAGGCATAGCCTTAGCTACAGACAAATTTTACTAAGAGATGTCCTCTCATCCCTTTCTGGACTTGTTTTTTTGGGGGGGTGGTTCTGGGCTTCGATTAACAAAACTTTAGTAGTTTGGAGGTTGACAGAGATCATGAGAATCTGTTTAACTTTGTCTCTCATGTTTTCCTGTTTCACAAGAGATACTTTCCATGAAGATTAACATTAAACTACTCATATATATATTGATGATTTGTGGGTTTAACTTCCTTTATTTCAGGATTTTGCATACCTTCTTTACAAGGAAAATTACTATTTGTCCACTACATTTGTAGCCATGCTAAAACTATATGAAGCATTTATGGGAACTGGCTAAATTCAGCCTCCTTGGGTACATGAAATGAATAGGTATATGAAATATACCTAGATGTCAGTGAGTGAGTCTCTCCTTTTTTCTTGTTCACCAGTTCACCAGTCAGTGAATAGGGAACTTAGGGAAGACCTCTGTTTCTGATGATACAATTTCACGACCCTTCCCCCAAAGTTTTTTTTTGTAATTGCTGAGTCATTATTGTATTTCTTAATATTGACTTTTTCTAAATTTTCTTTTTGGTC
Source organism: Nothocercus julius (assembly GCA_013398735.1). NCBI lineage: Eukaryota > Metazoa > Chordata > Aves > Tinamiformes > Tinamidae > Nothocercus > Nothocercus julius. Next base: position 1,299,680 of record VZSV01000149.1, on the reverse strand, counting down.
TCCTTTAACTTCAGAGGCCACTCCAAACTCTACTATTCCGCATTTAATGGGAGTTTAAAATACCATCTTGGATGTTTAGGTACTGCAAATGCTGTTTGTTTCTTAGTATGTGCAATAGGCCAATTAACATCGCTTATTTTTTTTTTTTAAAAAGCATACAATTGTGGTTAACTCTAGAGAAAGCTAACTGATAATATCCCCCTAGTTTAAACTTCCCAACATATGTTTCCTTCTCCAGCTAGCATTTTGATACACAGTCCCTCTTTGGATTTTAAGGGAGCTAGCCTGGAGTTAGGCAAGCCACTGGCTCCAACAAGCAACAACTTTTTCTTTCAGCATGGTCCATTAACTTGCCTTGCCTGTTAAATAAATTCTTCCCTTAAGGGAGCTCAAAGCATTGAATAACTGATTGCCTTTGTTTATAAAGTTGTTTATAGCCTCTTCCATGGCTCAGGCTGCCATTGCTTCCCTTTGTGAATCCCTTTCACAGGTTTTTGTGGATGCATTACCGTAACTATTGGAGAAGGTGGGAGGAGAGGATGACAGATATTTCCCACATACTTGCTTGCTGCTGAGTGTCATCTTCATAGCAGTGCTACAGGGGATAGAAGTCTTTCTCAGCTTTGCCATTACACTACTCAGGAGATAGTACTGAAGAGCAGTGTAGTTCTTTCCTTGTTTGGTGCAGTGAAATACAATGAATATATTGCTACACTTATCCTGCTGCAAAAAGCAATTGCACTCACACTAACATCAGAGTTGTTTAACTTAAGTTATAAACGGTATTTAAGATGGGCATATAAGGATATCTCATAATCTGATGCTTCTGTTAGCATCTTTCTTTGTGTTCAGGTAGCTCTTCCCTGGGATTTTTTTTTTTTTTTCCTTCTTAGTTGAATACTCTTAAAATCTTATAAGTAACAAGCTTACAATAGGGTTGTACTACCATTTCTAGTGCCCAGCTCACAGTTTTGGTACAGAAGTGTAAATGTGCTGCAGTGCTCAAGATGGATGTTGGTAACTGCAGGTCCTTGCATATTACTCTTGCCTCTTCTCTACTTTTCCAAGAAACTGCTTGTCTTCTTCAGAAACCTTCTATCTGGAACAGAGTCTCGTAGACAGACTCCAACTTCCTCTGCTTCCACCCATACAGCCTCCTACTCTCACCTCGCAGAGGGCTTCCAAAATGCTGAGGGATTGGCCAGGCAAGTAGGAGGCTGGGGCTCCAGGAGAAGTATGAAAGGAGGGAATCTAACACAGGCGCAGTGGTGAGGCCTCTACTCTGTGCAGGAGAGAAAAGGTTCTTCATGAACTGTTTTTCTAGATAGGGAATCAAACTGATGAATAAAATGTTATTTTCTATCTTATCAAATCCTTCTATCTTGAATATGTAGTCCTTGGAAAACACACAAAAATTAAAATCTATTTTTTTCAAAATTGTGCAGAAGAGTCTCAGCATAGATCCTCATCTAATGTCACAGCTGGTGATTGCTGGCTGGAGTGGCTGCGAACTCTGTAGAGAGAACTGCCTGGAGAAATTCTTTGGAAAGACATGACTGCAATCAGTGTGAACAGAGCAAGAGACAAGCTGCAAACAGTGCCAGCTCCTGATAGAAAAATAATAATAATAATAATAAAGAAACAGAAATCTGACCAGGTTCTGGCAAGCTTTTATTACAGAAAATGTCCAAATTCCTAAATAGAAATATTTTGGCTATAACAGAACTTCAGGTATTTTATTGATGGAGGACAATTTCAGGGAAGTTAAGAAAGTGTGTTTTTATGAAGTGCTTTTATGAAGCATGTAGATAGTGACTTCTTAGTGTCACCGAAAACAGGGAATAAACCTCTTAACACCAATTTAGTATTAAGAAGCAGGCATTCACTTTATTGCAGCGCTGGGTGCACGGGGGATAGCTCCTCCTATCGTGCACCCCTAAGGAGTGTCAGCTAAAACTTTTATTTCTCTATTATCTACATANACCAGTGCTACCAGCACACACCCCAGGTTGGGACATCCTGCCGACATCCATATGGCCTCTCGGGTGAAGCATACAAGGTCTGGCAGGTCTTGTGCCAAGCACTTTGTCATGGCCTCCATGTCATTCCAGTTGCACGCATTCTGCCAAGAGTCAACATACAATCCTAATAGCAGCTTATGTTTGCCTATAGGAGCCCAAGGGCAAAGACAGCTGCATCCTCGGGGGAGTTTAGGCAGCTCTATCTCTACAGGAACAGATCAGTTTTGGGTCCAACACCTGGAGCACTCTGCCATCTCCAGAACATCCTCACAACACTGGCCTTCTAGCAGTGTTTGGGAAGAACATAGAGCACGTTCCAGAGGGAAACGAGAAATTTCTAAAGAGCTCAGGGCTATCTCTGGCTTCTTGTAGGGGAAAAGTGTAGGAACTGCTATGGAAGCTCTGTAGCCTCAGGCTTGCTCTGTGCTTGCATGATTCATGAGGGATCCCTAATTAGGCTGCTTACTCCACTTACACTGCATAAGCCAACTGCAAGTCAGCCCCTTATTCCAATTTTGCTCAGCTTCCAGACAGCAGCACCCAGTGCCTTTACTGGGCAGAAGTTCCTCCTCAGTGCAAGTACTTCCCTCCCCCTGCCACGAGAACTATGATCAACATGATCCTCAGACACAGTTAACAGAAAGAGCTTGATCTACTGTTCTGACCCTAAGTTTCCCTTTGCCCCTGCTGTCCTTTATGCCAGTTTTCTACTGCCTTTGTTCATGCAATACACGATGTAGCAACTTGCGATCCTACAGCAGTGTCTTCTGCTTAGATTTTTTACATTGTCCTAGTCACCCTTGTATCCGAGATACAGTCATGCTATTTACCATGAACGGCTCTATGGCTCAGGGTGTTGTCCAACCTAATCCGCCTCCAAGGGAAGCACAGCTATATGAAGCTGCTTTGCAGTGTAGTCCTAATTGCACCGACATTTCTATTTCTGCACAGAACAGACATTTTGCACTAAAAAATACTAATTGTAAAATTTCAGGTAGTTTTTCATGACTGCATCTGGTTAAACAAATGTTCCTTTGAATGACAATTACAGGCTTCTGCTATCTGCTTATTCTGTATGGCACAGTCAGCTAAAAATACTTGCTTATTTCTTCATTGCAGGCACAATAAAAGATAACAATATCTCTAATGTGTCAGATTGTTGCTTTTGAATGATACTGTACCAGAAATTTTTTTGTAAAATATGATAGAACACAAAATTATACATTCTTATCACCAAAACAAAAGAAAAACGAATTATCATAGCTAGAAATGATGCAATTTAATGCTTAAATGTATGCTATAATAACAGCAGAAACAGACACTTGTAGGAATTAGTATAAAAGAGGAATTCTGAGTAGGAAGGGAATATTGGGATATATAGCAATATGACAGTAGCCCACTTTCAGACAGCACACAGTACCTGGTGCTTTAAGCATGGAGAAAGCACAGGCTTTCCACAGTTCCCATTAGTGAAGTTACCTTTCTGCCACCACTCACTGATTTTGACAGGAGCAAGTGCAGCCTTTTGTCATTTTATCTCTGTTGTTAGAGCTGCAGATAGCTAAATGGATAAGAAACCTTCAGTTTGAGACAAGAGGATGTTAAAGCAGAGATACCAGAAAGGCTGGCCAAGACAAGTCAGAAGCTGGAGATGCAGAAACTGGAGTCACTGTCAGGGAGATGGAGGTGGCACTTAAAGACTTGCAAATGGGGAAGTCGAGCAAGAAGAACAGAAAGTGAAGGGAGGGGAACTGCAGAGCGTCTGTCTGTGCCTGTGTGCAGCAGGAAAAGGTGTCGACACAACTCAGTTAACAGAGATAGAACAGGTCTTTTCCAACCGTTGAGGTAAAGGTTGCCTTAGTTTCAGCTGTGCAGTGCCATAGACTCAATGCAAATACAATGAATCCATGACAGCAACGAGTCAGTCAGCTCTAAAACTGCAGGGTTGCAGGAGCCAGACAGCTAGTCTCCCAGCTGCACAATTTTGGGGCACAAAGTGAGCCTGGAGAACCTGCCAGGTTCATTGAGCACCATGGTCCTGCTCAGCTACAGAGCAAGAAGAGTGACACTGACTACCACACTGAGCAGAATCTGTCCCCAGTACAGCTCTGCAAACTGGTTAAAGAGTTAGAAAAGGGCTGGAATGGGCTCTCTGTACATGTGTTTAATATATGCATGCTTATAGGAACAGTCTTCTGTAAGCTCAGTTCACATGGATGCATGTTGCTGCTCGAGTTCATGCCTGGGCTGCGCTCTGCCTCCCTCAGAGCGGCAGGCATACAATCTATTTGCCATAGCCTGTCACTGTTATTTAAAGGCACTGTCTTTCTGGTCTTTGCACTTCTGAATTACTGCCAAGATCAGGTTTGACCTAATGAGGCAAATTAATCCCCAGTGTAACTCTGAAGCAGTCAATGAATTTGTCAGAGATGAATCTGGGACCAATATAGATATATTTTTTGGGCAATAGGAAAAGAGCAACAACAGAGGAGCGAATAAAGGCTAGATGGATAGTCCCTGAGCTGAGCCCTCCCTGTCAAGCAGCACATCCCCTGGGCGCCCAGCCTGCCTGCGTGAGGAGATGTCTTCCTCTGCCTTCCTCCCTGCCAACTCCAAGCCCCAGCGGAGGGGAGCAGCCGAGGTTCAGCCCTGTGGGGCTGGATGGCACCGAGCCCTCCAAGCTGCCCGAGAGACGGGGTGCAGAGCCTGCCCCAGGAAGATAAAGCAGGAGCGGGGGAGGAGGGGGGTTGAGTATTCAAGAACTGCAGCACAAGCTCCTTGAGGCAGCGGGGGATCCTCGGGGTTCACATTCTGCCTAGACAAGGAGGCACTGGCCCAGCCCTGGCTGATGCACAAGTACTGACTGCAAACTCCCCTTCCCTGGGGGAACGGGTGCTCCCCGAAGTGCTGCCCTGCTGCACAAGCTGTGGTGGGGCTGAATGACAGGGGACTGTAGTGAAGTCTGGTTTGTCAACAAGACAGCACAAGACTACAGAAACAGACATCAGGCAATTCTTGGGCTGCACTATCAACACTGGGTTTCAGGGTGGGTTCCGTACCCCAGTCTGGAAGATTCTCAGCAAGATATGGAAAAAAAATTAAAACTAAAAATCTGAATCTCATTTCAGCTTCACCCTTTTAACACTTAGACAGCTTCTAGCAGTCTTGCACAGGAGAGCAAAACCATTTCAGTATTGTCCCTAACCTTGCTATAACCTATTCAGCATGAGGAGCGTAGAAAGGAGCCACAGACTGCTTGGAACAACAGCAACTTCTAAGTTATTGTTATATAATAATTTTCCTCAGTACATCTCACCTCATATAAATATTCCCTAACCTCTGAAGAATGGTGTCCTTGAATTGTGGTATAATAAAGGTATTACTTTCCATATTTCACTCAGAATAATTACTTGCTAGATTGAGATGTTAGGAATTTACTTTGTCATTGTCACAAGTGTATACACATTTTTATATAATGCCTACCTGTAGCTGAGTTGTTGATACTGGAAAATATTTTGTCAAGTGAATAATGGAAATACAGGTAGATCAGATACAAATTCATGCAAACTGGAAAGGCAAGAATTCCTAGAGACAATGGCATGTTGGGGGTATTCAGAAGAATTAGTTTATTCGATGGCCATCTTTAGAAAAGTCAACATGTTAAGACCACACAAGCGTGCTTACCTAGCTCTGCCAAGGCCCAGATACACCTGGATGCAGCGTGGCTGGCTGAGCCAGATTATTTGGGGATAACCTGCCACCTGTTTTTCTGACCAGCTCAATTGACACACATTGTTTCCTTCAGCTTTGTTTTCAGACAGAAGAGACAGACAGGCCAGTCATCGCAGAAATGGAAGGAGAGCGAGAAATTTTGCCCAAGTCAAGTCTATGCTTCTTTTTCTTTTGAAAGAACTCCCATGAGAAGTTGCCTGAGTGTTTTGATATGACTCTACGTACACTAAAAGGGGCAGTGTTGAATGATGACACCTATTTACCTAAAGTTCGTGTATCATGGCACGATCTCTCACATGCTTTTTGCTCTGGTGCATTCATGACTATGAGTGTAAGGGCACTGTAAGATCAGCATAACTGATGTTTAGGAGCCAGAACAACTCTTCAAAAATAAATTCAAAAACATGAACTGCCCTGCATTCAAGAGCTGTCAGTGTTGCAGTGGCAAGAGGACATAGCTTTGAGAAAAGAAACTGAGATGGCTTCGAGTGGCTACATCAGGAAAAGGGAATTATTTGTTGATCCCTAAATAAACTGAGATGGAGGACAGAGAGATTAAATGAACATTATCAAGTATATAATTTTATGTAAAACAACAAAGGCTCAAAAGATTTGAGCATTCCTCCTAGGTGTTCCATTATTCAACCTCTATTTCTCTATCAGCCAAACCTAGCATAGTTAAAGTCATGAAATACAGAGTAGCTGAGGTTGGAAGGGACCTCTGGAGGTCATCTAGCCATCTCTTCCTCAAATTGGACCGAAATAGAGCAGGTTGCTAAGGACCAGAGTATCACAGAGTGCTGAAAAAATACCTGCTACTGCAAATGCAGTGCATTAGCCTACATATTCTCAAACCTAACAACAAAATCTTCCTCTTAGGAAACTGCCCTAACCAGATTTACACAGGGCTGAATTCCCTTACCTTGGCTGGTGCTGATATTCACAGGGCCTGTGAGGTCATGGGTGGCTCCAGGCTGCTCAGTTCACACAGTTTCCATCGGGCAGCAGCAGGTATAAGGTCCCATAGAGGTTTTCTCTGGCTGCCAAAGACTGGCTTTTGTTGGGTTGTTTGGGGTACCTCGGGGGCCTCACTTCAGGAGCCAAAAGGGAACACGCTCCAGATGCTCCCCTTGCATTTCCCTTAGGGGCCAAACTGTAGGTCCTGCACACAGCCTCACTCAGGCTGCACACCTCACCTGTGCATGGTCACCCTTCCCACCAGTCTGCGTGTGGCTTGGTTGTTTGCAGGGACCCTTGGCTTCCTCATCTCACCCTGCTCTAATACAGAACTGAGTGTGTTTGGATGTTGGTCTGGGAAAAGTTCTAGACATTTGCAGTTAAAGTAGCTGCTGGGTAGGTATCAGAAAGGAATTAAGGCCAAACTTACAGTATGGGGCATCGTTTCCTAAATATTTCATGTACAATGTATGTGATCAAAACAGCAGGTTTGTAGTGGCTTTAGCTGCCATCTGAGGGGTAATGCTCTGGGGAAATGTGTCCTATAAAAGTGAGAGCTGGTCTTTAGATGCCATGGAGTAGCATAACAGAGATCAAGGGTCCCACTGTTAGGTGCATGAAAGAGCAAGTTTCCTGGGATAGGGGCCATCTAAAGAGAAAAGCATCTAAATAACAAAAGCAGTGGCATTTATCAGAACAGAACTACAGATTCAGAACTACTTGCCAAGCCTGCAGCAAAGCCCGGACCAAGCTCTGGGCTCACAGATGGTACTCGACACTCCACCTCTGCGCTGCGGGCTGCAGTTCTGGCAGCTCCCCACTATGTCCCTGTTCGAGGCACTTCAGTCTAGAATGCTGCCTTAAAGTCTTTTTGTTCATCTCTTTTACACTGTTCATTTCAGATCTCTGAACATGTGTAACAGTTTTGTTTTACACTATTATTTGAAATGTAATTTCTATTTTGCTGTGATTTTGAAGGCCAGTGCACTTCATTACAATTCCATTTCAGCTATCTTAGTCTGTAGCGAAAGTCTAATTGCCCCATCTAACTTCCTAATGAGATTTTGTCTTATGTCTAGGTAGTCCCTAATTAACATAATTTGTCTTCGCAGTTAAGGACTCCAGGGTATCAGAGCAAGCTCAGAGGCACTGCTCAGTGCATCTTGGAAGTAGTTAATCACAAAGCCAGTGTGCTTGGGTAGCTTCAAAGGGCTAAATTGCAAGACAGCAATCAAAGAGACAGAAGAGGAGACAAGGTCACCATATACCTCATCTCGAGCTGTGCCTGCCTGTGTGGCTGGGAACCTGGAGAGAGCAGTAGAGATGGTCCTTCACCCTTAGCCTGCTGCTTTCCTTCTGCTGAAGGAGAGCAGCCTCTCGGGGGCACCACCAGTACTTACTTAACCTGTGCAGAGGGAGATGGAGGAAGAGCTTTTGCTCTGACTTCACACAGGAAAGCACTAGTTTTGAGCAGTAACGTTTGGAACCCTCATCCAGGTAAAGAATTTTGCTTTGTGTGCAACAGGAGAGCTTTCCCTACTACACATGATCCATCACTGCATAATTGGCTAGAGTCTTTTTGAAAGCTTTGGAGAACTCAGTGCATTTTTCTTATTTTTCCAGAGTTACATAGCTCTTATTTCAAGAGCCGTGTGGGAGCTGGAGATGCCAGAACACCCAAAAGTTTCTTCACCTCCAACTTCTGTGGCTGCTCTGAAATAAGGAGAGGCACTCCCTAGATAAATCTCTCTCAAAGCTTCCAGATTTGTAAAGCTTGAATGAAAAGCCACAGCCAAATTGTTTCAGTAGCATAAAATGCAATTATTTCTATATATACAGAAAGAAAACAAGAAGCAAAAACTAATTTCTGGAGATGCTTTTGAATTAAGATGGTAGTCTGAAAGTGAGAGGATTTAGAAAAAGAGTTGTTCCCTCCCCTTGGTTTCTGTCATTTGGATCCTGACCTCCTGCTAGGGGAGAGGGAAAAGCACCCTCAGACTAGGGGAGCGGGGCAGGCACACAGGCTGATGCTCCTGCATCACTGGCAGGGGGAGCAAAACAGGGGCAGGGACAAGCTGCTAAACCTTTTCCATTTCCTACTTCTAAGCTTCCACATAATAAAGCTTTTTCTTTCAGGAAATTATACATTCCCCCCCC
>VZSV01000149.1:1271531-1290718 GCA_013398735.1 Nothocercus julius | reverse complement strand
CGACATCTTTGTTTAAAAAGGGGGGGGGGGCAAAGGAATCAGTTTGGGTATCAGGCAGGTAGAAAAGCAGGAAAACTCATGGAAGGGTTCTGGAAGCAGCCAACAGGTCTGCTCTGCCACCATAGATACTACTGCACAGCAGGGGCTGCGCCTCAGAGTTCAGCAAGAGTGCTCCAAGCTTGAAGTACTTCAAGGACATGCTTAATTTTAAGCATCAAGCCAACAGAATTAAGCCATAGGCTGTCATGCAGGAGTGGATTGGAAAAAAACTCACAAAATGATTACGAAATATCTGGCAGTGGGACAAATTGTACTGTGATCTAACTGGCTAGGGATAGTGGCTTTCAAGTGTTGAAAACACTACAGAGCTGCAGCATAGAAATAATGCTGATAGCTCTGTGTATGAATAGAGCTGTAGTAAGTCACTTCCTCTTCATGCAGTCCCCCTCAAATCATTTAAGATTTCTGTTGCATATTTTTAGTCCTGAGGTTTGTAAAAGTTTTCTGGAGTCTATATTTGGAAGTTTGTGGTGAAAAGTTACATTTTTTTCCCCTCAGAACATTTAACTTCTTCCAAAATGTTAAGTATGAAGAAGCTAGTTTTCCATGCGAAGGCAGTGCCATTTTATGTACACATGGAAGGGCACACATTTTATGAATACAAGTGGCCACATCAGCTCCCACAGGAGGAGGCCCTCCAGCCCACCAAATCTGGGCTTTGGCTGCTGAACAGAGTGCGAGTCACTACTATGTGAACCTTTTGGCCTGCAATTACAGCTCTTGGAGGAACCCACAGGAAAAAGAAAAGAAGAAAAAGGAGCTGGGTGTGCTTGAGGCATGGCAGAGATGCTTGGCAGTCCTGGCATGAGCCTCTGCACTTGCAAGCTGCAAAAGCCACTGTAGTTTGCACACAAACAGTACATCAGATGTTTTCCTGAACTACAGTTTTCTGCTGGGAGAGCTGCAGTAAGAAATTGTGCTTATCTAAGTAGGCTTAGGTAATACACCTGCACTGGCAACTTGTCTTTGATGCAGCCTAATTTCTAATGAGCTCCAGCAGGGTGGAAAGTGGAGGTGGTGGCAGCCACTGGCCCTGGCCTCGAGGCTGCCCCAGGCTTTACTTTGTGTCTGCCTGCTCAAGCAGAGAAGCAGAGACTCCTGCCGAGAGGAGCCCGAGCCCTAATGCTGAGCAATTTCATTTTATTGTGTTGTTAATAGCATCTTCGCTGCACCCTGCCTGAGCTGCGGGGATGGTGCATGCATTAAAAGACACTGCTGTAAGCCATTTTTAAGCACATTTTGGTAGCTTTTTTTCTCCTAATCATAACCCAAACGACTATAGTTTGGCATTTCAGTTAGTACCAAGGGCTAGAAGAGGCTTTCACAACTGCAAACATAGCTCTTTATAGCTCAAATTAGAGTTTAACAAAGAATCCAGGTCACATAAGACCCACAGATAACTGAAACCAGTAGATAGCCTATATACTACAATGCCAAGGAAACAGTGCAGTACTTATTACCCATTCTCCAGTGTTTTGGTTGCTCACACAGTTCTACCAGCACACTGCATGAATTTTCACATACCCACATAACCCACCTTACATACCTGCCAGCACTGTTCAACAACAGCTAGTACACATTCTACCTTCAAAACTCAAAAAGCACATCAGAGAGCCCACACAGAGTACTTCCCTGACACAAGAAAGCCACAAAGGTATTTCTCATTCCCACAATATTGCACTAATTGCTTCTCCCAGCACTACTCCTACATCCTTCAACACACCCTAGAGCTCCCCAAGTTCCCATACCCTCTTCCTCCCATCTTCACCTGGCTTTACCTGCAGCTTCACCCACCTGCAGCTTCACCCAGCTCCTAGGTCATAATATGGTTCCACTCTTCCCACTGAAAGCAGACAGAGAGCCACCATCCTACCCTCTTATTTACTCCCAGGAGCTATAGGAGACTGTGTGTGGCTTCCTGGCTTCCTTTTCATGCCTGTGTAGGTGTGACCACCACCGGCAGCAGCTGTACATGCGGCCCTCATTATCATGAACGTTGGGTTCTGCTGTTCATCCACCTGCAGCAGGGCAGTTTGTCAGACACGATTTCCTTGCAGCAAGGAAACTCTGTGTTGTGAAGCTTTGACAGTCCATGGGAAGCACTAGGTTGGCCATTGGCACCATGTCCTGCGGTTTGAACCTCACTCTGGGTGACTTGGGCTCCCACACGCTCTTTGTGGGGAGGTACAGTCAGAGTTTCCTCACCAGCTGAGTCCTCTGCGTGGCACTTGCCAGGTTCCACGCTTGACTTCATTCCTGCAGCAGCGCCCAGGAGAGACTTTCTTGTAAAAGCAGGAGATAAATGCTTCTCACACACAGCCTGAGGCATCCACAATGTGGTGACTGCAGCGCTCAAATAACAAACAGGAAAGGGATGGTGCGCAGGACAGATCTTGGGCTTGATCTCACATCTTCCTCCATCTCCAATGAGGCACCCCAGCCATAGTAAGCCAGGAGAGTGCCCTCTGAATTGTGTTTTTCCTCTCGGAGTAGGACCCCCATCCAAAAAAGCAAAAAACCATCTCTCTCACAGTATTTCAGAATGTGCCAAACCAGGAACCAGCGGGTTATATTCTGGGGTTAACTATAACTGCACAGTCACCAGCATGCAGGCAGCAGAACGTATTGGAGAAAGGACTTACTCTGCGTAAAAAAAGCGAGAATAGAAAAGAGAGGTGAGGAAGGGCAAAAAAGCTCATCTGTATCTCCCTTCCCTGTCCCCAGGATAACATGGGCCCTTCATGTTCAGCAGCTGAACTACTCCGTACTCCAGCAACCCAGAGGTCTGCCCTCTTCTGCTGTGCTGAATATTCCCCGTGCGCGTTGCTGAATTTTGTCCTGATAGAGCGAAGCTCTTAACCCATCAGCTGCTCGTTTTTAACTCTGTGTCTTATTCTGTAACCCTTACTGACCACCTCAATTTCTGAGTAACGCTGGTGTTACCCACCTGTGGGATGAAGTCCCCTAGGACTGGCTACCAGTGGAATAAGCTCCTACTCAAAGCTGAACAGAGAATTAGAATTGTGCTGTGCATTCATGGTTTAGAATAATCCCAGATTCCACTGGATTTTAGGCATTTTTTTCTTAGGAAGATATAAGAAATGCTTTGTATTCTCGAGAGTCTTTATCTCTTTTCATGTTGGCAGGGCTCTCAAAACCTTCAGTTTGCATTTTATTCCAGTGTTAGCAGTCTATGTTTGCGGGTCATGTTCTGAGATCTTTTTGGACAGCTGATAAAACTGAACAAGTTGTAATTTGTTTATCAAGTTTATAATTTATATACTATAGGTACCCAGATATTTAAATACTGATCATGAAGCTAAATGGTTTGATGTCCCAACTCTGATGCAGTCACAAGGTATTGACAGATCCAGATTCCTTCTCTCTCAGTATGTGCTCCTGATGTAAACTTTTCGGTATTTGGAAACACGTACCTCAGCTAGATTCTTAAGGGGAAATCCTCCACCTTGACTAATATATTTATGACTCTTTCTTCTATTTAACATTTTAAAGTGCAACCAGGATTGGAGTAGGGCATTTTCTCTAGTTTTGATGTGATGTAGACAAAATATTTCTGGTCTAGAAGAAAGTTATTATGACTGGAAGAAAAATGTTCCAACTTTATATCTTCTGACGTATCTCAGTTCTTGTTTTTAAAAATGCCAACAGCCTCACAAAACATTAAGTAATTATATTGGCTTCCATACGCAGGAAAGTGGCCTGAACATGTAAATGGAAGCCAAGAATCCGAACTGTAATCCTAGTCTCAGTATCAGTTCTCTAGCCAGACGTGAACACTTAACTTCTTTACTTGCCTTATTACCTTTTGAATGGGACTAGACATTAGTTCAGTCACTGTGGTGTTTAGAGCATTAATTAGCTAATTCTGCACCTCACTCCACTGATGTAAAACCCTGAGAAGCTGCACTGGAAGTATTTGAAGGCGTGTCTTAGGAGTTTTTGCTCATCACGACCTTTCTGTCTTGTGAGGAATAAAGGTAAGGCAAGAGGGAACAATTTTCTTTTTCCTGATAAATATGGACGTTGATTTCCAGCGAACGCCGGGCTCCCTGGCCGGCCGTGCCGCCCTGCTGGGGCTGCTTGTGGGAGGCTGGAGCGGCCCCGGCAGCGGCGGGAGGAGATTCCTGCTGTTCCAGGAGCTGGGGGAGCGTTAGGAAGAGGCTGGGTTTGAAGGCGGCGGGAAGATGGGGAAATTAAAAACAGGCTGGAGCCGGCAGTCCCCCTGTTTCTGCTTGCTGGCTGTGCCCAGCTGACAGGGAGACCGCGATGGGGAAGGTGATCGGTGGCCTGTCCCCTGCAGCCACCGGCAAGGTGGTATTGCCCCCTTCCCACTCTTCCTCACCCTTCCCCGTGGGGAAGCCATCGGTTCGAGTGTCCCCTCCCCACCTTCGGCCAGACGGAGGGACTTGCTCTGGCCCCTGTGTTCAATGAGGCTTTTGTGCTTATCAGAAAAGAGGCTCTTTCCTTCGCCCATGGCAAGCTGTGAAGCTGCTGCACCTCATTAGCACCCTGCTAATGCCTGTGCTCTTTCTAGAGTGATATTTGTGAATAGTAACATACTGTTTTCATAGAGACGTGTCAGGGATGTGCAGCTTTGCAGGACCGCTGATATTCTTACTAATTCTCTCTAGGATTTTCTCCTTTAATTCTTCTGTGGAGTAAATATGCTCCTCATCTTGGAGAGGGGGCCAGGAGGCATCAGGAAGGCCCACGGTGACTGTCTACAGTGAATGAACAGTTGCTGGTGTCAACCAGCAACCCCTGTTGGGTAGGGGCAGAAATCTGAAGAGCCTTTTTCTATCCTGGTTTTCTATCTTGGTTTTCTGTCCTGGTTTCTAACCTGATATATCGGCGTAATTGCAGTAGTTAGTAGCGTGGTTGAGTTAGAGGTGGCTATGCCTCCATTTGTCCATCTCTGTCTCATGAAAGGGGAACGTCAGGGTTAAGCTGACGTCTGGGAAGATGAGATTGACCCTGCTGGCAGTGAGGTCCCTCTCTGTAGGCAATCTGAGTAGTCCGTAACAGCAAATGTATTTATCTCTTGTGGGAATGTAATGCACAGTTGCTAAAGGTGCTTGGAACTTTCCGGGCTACAACTTCATTCCTATTGACTCAGGACTTGACTGTCATTCCCCTGTATGCCAGGTTACTACAGTCATTTTTCATCCGAGAGTGTAGAATTTCTTCTAAGCAAGGCGGGAGACCTCAGCAGCGTAGCTCTTGCAGCACGGGGAGCCGGGGGCCCTTGCGGTGCTGAGACTCCGGGTTGAGGTCGGGTGTCTGCGCACAGCGGCCTCGGCGCGTCCTGCGCTCTGCGCGTGCCTCCTGTGGAGTGTGTCCAGGCTTTCAGCTTTGCAGTGGGAGCTGGAGAAGTTGCTGTGAAAAGTGGATCTAAAAGAAGGCACCTGGCACAAAGCCACAGCTTTCAGTGGGTGTTTTATTGCTGCTCTCTCCATAGGGACATTTGTATCAGCTTTCACCGTGCTGTGCGGCGCCCGGACCGACCTCCCCGACAGGCACATGTGCTGCGTCTTCTGGCTGAACATCGCCGCCGCTCTCATTCAGATCCTTACAGCAATCGTGATGGTTGGCTGGATTATGAGTATATTTTGGGGGATGGACATGGTCATTCTTGCAAGTAAGTACAGCGCGCTTGCCCTCCCTGCCCCGACTTCCCCTTGCCCGCTGGTGGCAGCTAAAGCCCCTGCGAGCCGTCGCGCTGCTCTGGGGGCCCCGCGAGCCGCGGGGTAGCGCCGCAAGGCCCTGCAAAACGCAGGGGAGTCGAAGGCCGCAGGGTTGCTGCGAGGTGCCTGGGGCTGCGCGTACCCGGCTGCCCTGCGACATGTCGGGGGGAATCTCCCATCCCACTGCTCAGGTTGGGAGCTTCATTTCCCCTGTTGTGAACGAGGAGAGCAGGAAGGGGTGGAACTTGCCCCCGCAGCAGTGGCAGCCCGGACGGTGATCGCTGCCGCCCGGAGCCCCTCCTCGCCACGGCGGGCAGTGCCCCGTCTGCCTCTGAGCTCCAGCCCGGCCTTCCTGCGATGGGGCTGCTCTGCCCGGGTGCATCCTGCGGGGAGGCCCTGCGCTCTCCTGCCTCCTAGTGCTGCCCGGGAAACGTTCATCCACAGAGCATTCCCAGCTACAACTCCATTCCTAGCAAGTCAGGACTTGACTTTCGTCAGACTAAGCAGGACAGTTCAGCTTGTCTGAATGTGCTCCCTAGAAGGAGATCCCCTGCCCTTTTAGAGGGGACTGAAACCATAGTGTGGGAGAGGAAGAGAGGAACTCCTCTTCCAACATACACCATTTGGGTCACCCGCTTTGTTCACCTTGTGTGACCTCGGCATTGCCAATCTAAAATCCAAGCCCTGTAACTCCATCTGCTAAAGACTTTTACTACTGCAGAATGAAGCTTTGAGAAAAGTTGAAATCATGCCTCTGCAGTCAGGTGCGTCTGAAAAAGCACCTTTTCAAGCAGTTAAAACTTAGTTCTGCTTCTGTAAGTTTCCCCCTCATGTTACAGCTAAAGACAAGATTATTGTATCCATAGTGTACTCTGAGATGCAGCAAGGTGATGTTCATGCCTTGTTTCCATTAATATCAACGACAAACAAATTTTTGCCATCTGAGCCTTGATTTCAGTGAGCTTCCGAATTGCCTGAGTTTCTCTGCCTCCAGCAGCTTGTCTTCCCTGCATGGCGCAGCAGAGGATAAGGGCGATGGGCTCCTCTCACCTCCCAGGCCAGGAGGGGCCGGTGGAGGTGCTGAGCGCAATCCCGAGGCCGCCCTGGCTTCCAGGCGGGATTTGCCCCAGCGTGAGGAGGTCCGAGGCTCTCCAGACAGGGGAAGCACGTCCCAAAGCGCGGGCTTCTCTTGAGTAATGTACCAGGAGCGCCTGCCTTTTTCTCTGAAGGGCTTCAGCTTGGCCATCGCTGCTGGGGACATTGGTGGCTGCAAGCCAAGGCGGCAGAGAGGCGCTCAGGAAATTGCAGACACTCGCCTGGAGAATTAATGGGTGAAACTGGAGAAAGCAGCAGGAAAGCAGGGCATGTTTTCAGCTGCCAAACCCGCTGGCTAAAGCCTCTCCCCAGACGTCTGCTCCGATCTGAGCCGCGCAGGGCCCCGGCAGAGCGGAGGGTGAAGCCCAGCGCAGCGAGCCTGTCTGTCTGTCGTGCGGTGTGTCCGTGATCCTGTAGCTGTGTGTTGGCCCCCGCACGTGTGCACGCGGCTCCTGTGCCCAAAGGGCCGGTTCCCACCACGCTCTCAGTAACTCCCCCGTCCGGGGAATTCTGCACCTGCCGTTGGGCTCGGTTCGGGTGGGTGGCACTGAGACAGTGAGGTCCCTGCGATGTCACCCAGCCCCTCTGCTAAGCCTGCAGAGGAGCCGAGCAGCCAACACGCGCTGTGTTAACCAGCTCCATGGAGCATGGCAAGGTGCAGCCTTGGGGAGGCCGCTGCTGCCTCTGCAGCCATGCAAATAGCTGATTTTTAAGTTTACTCACAGTGTAGAAAAAAAGAATGGTTGAAAAAGGCAGCTCGTTTTTCAAACAAAAGAAACCCCACAAGTGATCAATCGCTCCCAGCTGGATCAAACACCCTGCCAGGCCTGACATGAAACATTTTGTTTGCATGTTTTGTTTTCATATTTAGGAAGAATAACTGAGTCATTTAAAAATGCAACAACTTCTCAAGCACCAGAAATGAGACATTTCAGTCCGAGATGTTTTGTTTGGCTTGCGGCTGCTTGCGCAAAAGCTAAACCGGGTCCGTGCAAGGAGCAGAAACCCTCAAGCGCCTCCGCCAAATGGGGGCCTGCATTTGGGTAGGCAGGCGAGAGACAGGAATGACTGAGCCATGGCCTGTTCATGCCGTGCCGCCGCGGTGGCGATGGGGCTGCGGGACGAGCGAGAGCCATGGCCAGCAGTGCGGAGACGGCCGGGAGGCACCCGCAGCCAGCGCCGGGCTGCTCCTCCTCGGCACTGGGAGCCGGGGCCGGTGTGCCCGGCGCAGGGCGGCGCCGTGTGCTGAAGCACGCACCGTGCATCGGTCCGTAGAGAGCTGGGGCGGTGCTGGGGAGGTGCTGGGGAGGCTGGTTGCGATTTTTCACTTCCTCGCGCTCCCCAGTGCTCAGCCGTTAAAAGGGGAGCTCCGCAGGAGCCTGTTTCCCTAGGAGCGCTTGGAGGGTAATGTCACGCTGCCTCTCTTTAATGAGGGGAGAAATGAGAAGAATTATAGGCCAATCAGCTATGCTTCCATTCCCAGAACAAGTAATCAAACAAATGACTTGCATGCATTTAGGGAATACAAAGAAAGAAAATAACAGTCAACCTGCATTTGTCAAAGACAAGCTCTGTCAAACTGGTCTAATTTCCCCTCTAGAACAGAGAAATTAATTTTATAAATAGAGGCGACTCACTAGATGCACATCTCAACTTTCAGCCTCTGACACCGTCTTGCAGAGCATTCCTGCGAGCTGGCCAGGGAGACAGCGCCTGGGTGAAAAGTCATTTGGGAACTGTCTCCTGAATGCATTTTCCATAATTCATTCTCAAGTGTAGAGGATGTAAAGAGAGGTGTTTTGAAAGGTCCCTTCAGGAGCTTCATTTGTGGCTTGGGTGATGGACGAGAGAACAAACCTGGCCAACGTGCAGGCAGCTGGAGGGGCACAGGTATGGTGAGACAGGCCTGGGACTGAGACAGCATCCTGGCAGATCAAGGAAATAGTCTTGAAACAATTAAAATGCTGTGGCATCAGGACAGATCCAAGATACTACGGAAGGATTAATCAACGGCATAAATACAAGCTAGGGAACAGCTTGTTTATCAGAGAAGGATCTGAGGCTATAGTGAATCACAAGCTGAACATGAGTGTATGAGAGCATGTTGTGGAGAGAGAAACACCATGCAGGGAGGTATAAGCAGGAGCAGAGCCTGTAAAATACGATCGAATCCTTTCACCGCGCTCAGCACTTGTAAGGCTGCAGCTAGATGCCTGTGTCCAGTGTCGGGACCTTACTTCGTGCGGGCAGCTTGGAGCGAGCCCAGCAGTCACGAGGCAGCAGGCGACGGGGAGGATCAGCGGGCTGGTGCGCAGGGCAGAGGGCGGCAGCAGTTCAGCCTCGGAAAGAGAGGCTTGAACAGCAGCGAGGAAGATGCCTGTGGAAATCAGGACCTGTTCTCTGCCAGCAAGGTCAAAGCGTCGAAGAGCTCGGCCAGCCGGATGCGGCCGCTCTGTCACTGGGGAGCTCGCAAGCAGGTGGACCCGCGTCTGCCCGCGGGGGTGAGGGGATGGAGTGACCCTCAGGTCACAGAGACGCCTTCAGGTCTCCTTCGGCAGGGGCTATCCCAGCAGGCAGACGAGCTGGATGCCGTTTTCCTGGCATGCTGAATTGCCTTTGGCGGTTCAATTGCACAGGACGTTTTCACGGTGTCTCTGCTAATTTAAATGAATCGCCAGGTGGCCCCGTTAGACACCGAGCAGATACCGTCTTTAACCAGCCGTACGGCTTCTGAAGCAGGTCTTGGTTTTACCTGCGGTCTAAGAGCAAGGGCAGATGGAAAGGAAGCACTTTATTCTTTGGCGAAAGGGAACCGCCGCTGCGAGGCCGCCGCGCAGCCCCCGTGACGGCCCCGCGGCCCCGGCGAGGCCGCGCCGCAGGCGAGGCGGAGCGGAGCTGACGGGGCGCGCTGGCAGCCAGCCGAGGCCAACGGGCGGAGGGGCTTTCCGGGCACGCTGCCCTCCGGGCAAGGCATGTCCTGTCCCCAGCCCACTCGGCACACGGCTCTGCGAGCTCGGATGAGCCCCGTGCAGACCGAGCGCGCAGAAACCGGCCGTTCAGAAACGCCCCAGCTGGCCAGCGCCTTGTCCTCAAAGGTTTTGTGCTCTGTCTTGACAGAAAGAGCGCAGTAATCAATATAATAACATCACACGGAGGTGGCACAGCAGACAGAACCCAGGGACTCTTTGCGCAGGAGCTGTTCTGCCTCTGGTGAGCGCAGCCAAGAAATCAAGAGCGGTGCTGGAAGGGAGCCCCAGCCCGGGCAGCGGCCCTGGCGCCGGTGCGGGAGCGAAGGCGCCGGCGCCGACACCCTCCTGCAGCCAGGGCTTGCGGCCGTGGCTCCACACGGGAGACGCAGGAGAGACCTGCTATTCTTTCTTTAATCCCAATAGAGCTGTTGTCTAACTATGCCAAAGGAAAGTAAGTGAAATAACTTTTCTGCAGTGGGATAAGGGTCTTAAAACGTTTTGCAGTGGTTAGTGACAGCGAGGGATTGCTGCCGGCCTGAGGTCCCTGGGGTGCCAGCAAAGCCGGCAGCAGGACTGGCAAGCAGTGGTCAGGTGCTGAGTTTTCCTAGCACTCAGTGTGTCGTGACCTGCCACCCACCATCCCACTCGCTGTAATGTCGTGTTTGCTGCCCTCCTTTCGCACTTCCCCTTAAGTAAGACCCATGAAAGAGCCGTGTCAGCAAAGAAAGTGCTTGTCAGAGCGTCTCTTGGGCTCCGAGCTGCTAGTCCAGGCTGTTTGGCTCAGCTCCTGAAAAGCAGATGAGGATTCCCCTGTCCTCTCTAAACAAGAGCCCCGAATGAAACCATCCACTTCAAATGTAAGCATTTAAAATAAATAAAGCGTTGTCAATGTTTAGCTCTGGTGTGAGTGTTGAATCGTAGACAGATGTTCTCTGTTTACTCTGCAGCCTCAATTTATTCATTCTTTTCTGGTTCTTTGTGTGTTTCGGATATATCGTCTACAGTTACATTTCTCCCTCTCTCTTTCTTCCATGTTCCTTTGCCTCCTTTTGTTCACCATCAAAGTTTCACAAGGTAAGTTTGTTTCTGTTTCTCCTAATCCTCCTCCTCACAGCCAGTGGCTAGACGCTGGCCGGCCACACGGCCAGTTCCCACGGAAAGCCGGCGCCCGGCTCCGGCCGCGGAGCTGAGGCTCGTTTGCCCTTCGTCACCCCTCTCCGTCCGAGTCCGCCTGTGTACACGTACGTGTGCGTGTCTGCGTGTGTCTGCACCTCTGCCACGGCCATCCCAGCGAAGGCTCCTGCCGGCCGGCGCGGCGAGCGAAACCTCGCTGTACAGAACCTTGCTTCACTCCGCTGCTGTGCAGGCTTACTGATAGAAATGTGCTTCCTTTAACAGTAGTTCTTCCTATATGAGAAACGCAATAACTATTTTCATATATAGTCTACCTAATAAAATAAACGTCTAAAGTATTTCTATAAGTTCAGTGTAGAGCGGGTCATCTTTTGGCTTACCTGGGTCACGCAGAGAGAAGGCAGCTCAGCTACTGCAATTGGCTCCAGCCAGTTTCAACGCCAATGTGCAGGTCTGTGAAAGGATCTCTATTATATTTTAATGGAGGTATGGCCTCAAGAGCCAGCTGTGGCAAGCGCAACCTCGCCTGCTGCCTTGAGCTGGGAAGTCATACCAGGCCCCAGCTCTCACCCACGTTGATTTTTGCCCGTTCTCTTTCCCCAAGCACGCTAAACTGATGAACCCATAAGGCCATAACCATAAGGCTTTTCCCACTAGCTCATTTTGCCTTCAGAAGTGACTCATAGTTGGAACATAAATGTGTAAGAAATCATCGTATTTTCACGTAGAAAATGCTGTCTGCAAGAGATGAGAGTCTTTCTGCTCAGCTGCCCGGTAAGGAAAGCGGCGCGGTGCAGTGCGACCGGTGAGCGTGGCCAGTCCTGTCCGCTGCTCCCTCTGCTAGGTTAACAGCAGATCCAGGTTGGATGTTGGGTGGATTTGTGCAGCGTACAGGGAAGTTCATTTGCCAGGGTCACTTCTTAGTTCAGCGGAGAGTCCTTCAAAGACAGAGGCTGTGGCACTTGCTGGTATTTTGGGCTCAGCTTTCCTAAGAGACTTACAGGAGTCTTGCACGAGAGCTGGGAAGAAATTTACTCATGCCGGGGAAAGATTCAAGTATTCTTTCAAGGTGCAGACCTTGCAGTAATATTTGAAATTCAGAATATAAAGCTGACAGTCCACATGCATAGTTCAAATGGAGGAGGCAAATAAAAGCCTGGATTTTTGAAACCTTCCTAGTTGAAAGAGCTTCAGTACTACAAGCAGTGCAGGTAAGGACAGGTTGGTGGGTGTTCTGGGGGGTGAGAAGAGGCAGGAAACCCTGTCCCTCGCACCCAGGGCACCAGGGGACACAGCTGTCTGCAGTGGCAGGAGCACCAGCATCCTGGGGGCCATCCCGGTCCATTGCCTCACCAGGGCCGTCCCGGGAAGAGGAGGCTGGCCGGAGCTGGCACCGGCACTAACCTTCTTCCCTTGCCCTCCTCCTCACAGGCTACAAGGAGCAGGGGATCCCGCAGCAGCTGTAGCGGCCGGGACGCGCATGCTCCGAGACACGCGGCGAGACATTGCCCGGGGCAGCTCGGGGCCACGGACCTGTTCATTACCCTTTTTTTCTTGTTTTTCTTTGTTTTTGTTTTTGTTTTCACACGATGCCGGTCCACGTGCCCGTGCAGCGGAGCGGAGGTGCAGAGCGGCCGACGGAGACTTGCGCTGACGCCGCGCGGAGGCGGCGACGAGGGGCGCGCGCCGGGGCGGCCGCGGGCCCGGGAAGCGCCTCCGCCGGAGGGGCGGCCTCCCTGCTCCCCGCCGGACGCAGCCCGAGACGTTCGGCCTCCTTTCGAGCCCGCCCTTAAAGGAAACCAGCTGTGAACAACAAATGCCAAGGAGCTATTAATAGACACATGTACAGTATGTAAAAGCCAACGAGCGGCACTTTTCTTCCCCCGGAGAGCCCTTTCCTGACTGCTTCGCGGTAGCACAGGGGCCTGTTGCAGCCCCCACCACTGTGCGCGTATTTATGATGCCCAGCGAAGCTCTGTCGTTGCAGATGTCTTGAGAAATTTGCTTGCTGTAATCCGCGTTTTACTGCTACCGCGACTCGGGCTGCTCCTGCTCCGAGCTGCCGGAGCCACCGGCCGGCCAGGCCTCGCAGAGCCCCTTGGAGCGAAAGCCCGGCCTCCTCCGTGCGTTGCGCACCCTGTGCTTCCCGTGTAAAAAGATATGGGTTGGGGGACTAGAAAAAAGACAAGACTTCTCCCCACGCAAGAGCGTTGCTGGCAGCGTTGCTGCGCTTCGGACGCGGAGCCCGTCGCGGTGGTGCCTCCCGGCCACGTCGCGGGGTAAGTGCCCGCGATGCCGCGGCTCGTGCCGAGTGCTTGTCTCCGAGCCCGCGCCGCTCGGCCCTGCTCTGCCCCCACGTGCTCTCCTGAGGGCACTTTTAGTGCAGGAGCCGTCCCGGGGGCCGGCATTACCTGCCCAGCCTGTACCTTTGCTTCCCTATACACTCACAACGCCTAGGAGTGCATCACTAATTCATCTGGTTTTGATCAATTCCAAAGTCTGGATGAGTGAGAACAGCCCAGCCTCCCACAGCAGAAAAGAGACACCAAGGTCACACCAGACATCTCATCCCAAAGTCCCTCCTCCGAGCTAAGGGTAATTCACAGCCCTAGTTCTGCCCCCAGTAACTTGCGGTGGGACAGGACCTGTCACAACAGGCGAGTTGGCCCAGCGAGGACATCAGAGTTGATGAAGAATGTTTGTTCCCTGCCCCGCTTGCAGCGCGCGGGTGCAACGCCAGGGCTTTGCAGCCTGCGTGCGCAGGAACGGGCAGCGCTGGCTGCTAGCTCCAGCGCTTCAGCTCGTCTTGGCAGCCTAAGCAAGGGCAAAAGGGACCATACAGGGTGCACATTTGTAATCCAGACAACTCCCTGTGTGTGTTCATATGTCTCTTGAGCCCAGACTTCAGCTAGGCCGCTGCAGCCTGCACAGATTCCTTCCATGCACATGCGGATATGAGCTGGCCTTTCAGTACCGCACATCCAACCCAACGTGCTCAACCAGACGCAGGCAGAAACGTATGAGCTCCTCTGAACACCCATCTCTGGTGTCTATGGAGCAAGGTCCATAATGCGGTTCAGACAGGGAGTTTTGCATTGTTAATTCTAGAGGAAAACTGATGAAAAACACCAGCTTTGAGACAGGCGCAAACCAGACACAGGCAGTAGTAAAGGGGGGTTTCTTTGGAAGACAGACACCAGTTGGTGCTTCTTGGTATCCTGGTGCTGGAGGGTCTTCGGAGAGAGGCCACACAAAATATTCTGGCAAGACGTGGAACGGGACAGAGATGGGGCTACCTGGCTTTGCAGCAGAGGAGCGCTTCGATACCACCTCCCAATTAATCAGTGGCGTATTACACTAGAAGTGATGATACCCGCGAGCCATCTGACACCTGCATTAAAGGCAGGGTATGAGCTCATCACGCCCCAGCCATTACCCCAAGGAATTAGCACCAGAATGGTGCTCAACAAATTCACATCTTTCTGGTCATTTCCACCAAGCAGGGGCAGCCACCTGGTGACCAGGGCAGCTTAGGAACGACTAGTTTGGGAGCCTGTGAAGGTGGATTTTAGGGCTTTTAGACATTTAGCTGCCAGGCAGGGCAGGAAGCCACTGCTTTCAAAGCGCTGAATACACTGGGGCTGTCACAGGACATTAAATTGCCAAAATCCTTTTCTCCTGAGGTGTCCACTGTCAGACACTGGATCTCTGCATTAGATGCCCCAGTCTCCCGGGAAGCTTTCCTGACAGGATAGGGACCCAAAGTCCTTGAAATGTCTCCTGAGAACAAGTAGTGGCAGAGGATTTAGCACCTTGTCAGCATCACTAAGGTTTTGCTGGCTTCCTTTCAGCAGACATTTGGCATTGCTTGTCTGTGTGCTCGAGTGAGGACAGGAAAATCGGGGGAGCCAGGGAAATCTCCTATGGAAATGCTGAACTCCACAGGCTTGAGACTGCTGTTTAAATTACAGCAGTGTTGGCCACATTCACTGCATTAGTGAGTCTAGCACAAGCAATGGTACACATGGTGCCAAAGAGGGGCACGATGTATCATGTACTTTTATGTTTGGCTCTATAAGAATTCATCTTTGTGCTTCATTTTTGACCTTTCCCTCAAACTCTTGAGGAGGGGGGAGAAAGCAGCCAACCTGCCGCTCTAGAAGCGCTGAAACCTTTTTGAGGGACATGTGGAAGAGGGCTGTATTTCTGCTGCTAATTAAAATTGATTAAGCAAACCCTGGGGCAGATTCCTGCTCAGTGCGTTAGCACAGGAGCGACTTTGTAGGTGGCTGCTTCTGGCTAGCAAGGAGCAAGAGCAGCTGCACGCTCCTCAAAGCCACCCTGCTGCAGTCGTCAGAGCACCAAAGAGGCATCAGGCCTGAGATCTGCGCACTGAGGAGAACCACACAGCAAACTGCCTGCAAGAGGGCTAACTTGGAGTCTTCCCCAGTGAAGTTTTTTTTTTTTTTTTTTCTCTCCCCTCTCTTTTTAAAGGGCCAAATTATTCCCCCGGTGCTTTCATGCCTCTCCCTGAAGGAGGCCGCCTGCCCCGGAATGCGGCACCCAGCACGGACCGCGCAGCTCTCCTGCTGGCCCTGGGAGTCGATGAGCCTCATCCCGCAGCCTCCTGCCCCGGCGCAGCACCCAGGCTCCGTGAGGCAACGGGAATGGCATCCCCTGGCGCTTCCACCACAGCCCCCTCGCTCGCTGAGTGTTTCCTAAGTTTGCCATTTCAGTGCAGCAAATGGCAAAAGACTGCGACTGTGTCCTTTGTCAATCCCTGCATAAATCCAGCTCCTGATCTGGTCTCATGCGCATGGCACCAGGCTATTTCAATATCATTTTTCACTCTATAAATATAGATGTTTTAGGTGCAATTTTACAGCTAAGAAGTGAGAGTAGGCAGTGAAGAATGAATGCAATTGCTTCACCACCATCAGCCAGCAAAGTATGCTCCGGGGCTCTCTCCTCCTTGTGAGGACCAGGTCTCTCAAAAAGGGCTTGAATGAAATAGTTTCTTGGTACTTGAACCTAGCCAGGCTGAAAGGCTGATGTACTATTTGTTGTAAAAACAAAGCCAGATAAGAACAAAACCAAATTCATTTATGGAATTTGTTGCAAACCCAAAATAGTTTAATTCTGGGTCAGTTAAACCACTTCAGGGTAGCACCCATTAAGATCTTCCCAAATTTGTCAGTGCTGCCTGGCCTGAATTCACCACGGAAAAGGTGCTACAGCAGACAGCCGCTGCCCTCCCTTTGCCCGTCCGCCAGCGCTCGCTGTGGTGGTTGAGCACACGTTGCCTCCTGGGTGTTTCGGGGTGAGGTACTGTGAGCGTACAGCACCCCTACACATACACTGAAGCCAGCACATACGCTCAGCCCATGTGCTTTCGGGTAGCCCAGCTAATTATTTTCCAGACTGGAACTCGGCACTTCCATCCCTCCCTTTCCTCCTCCCTCCACACACGCTACCCCCAGGAGCGCCCCGCAAGCAGGGAGAGGGTCCCGGCCCCCCGCTGAGCCCCGCAGTCGCTGGGTTTGGCACCACTCGGTGGCGCGGGACCCTGCGCCCTGGCGAGCCGGAGGCTCCGCGCCGCCTGCCGCCTCCTCCCGCCGGCGCTGCCTCCTTGCGCTTTCCACGCCGGAGCGCCCCGCTGCCGCACAGTATTTGTACGCCTGTTTATATTGCAGAGTACGTGGTTGTGACTTGCTGTGTTTTGATACCGTGGAGTTTCTCTCTCCTTTTCTTTTCCTTTTTTTTAAGTTAAATATATTCTCTTGCTGTATATTTGGAGCAAAACCCAGACTCTTTCTGTAGCAGCCTCAAGGAACCCACGGGGCACGGGGAGCCTCCTCTCCCTGCACATCCTTGTGCCTCTGCAGAGGGCAGGCAGAGGACTGGGAGCCTGGGCACCCAGCGAGCTCCAGCCTCACCGAGGAGCCAGCGGGGAGTTTTGCCTCAGGGCCACCTCCTTGCACCTACACAGCAGTGATGGGGCAGGTGGGGAGCCACCCCCGCCATCCCCCTGCACACGGGGGGTTTCTCCTAGCAATACTTGAGCTCTCCCCATCCAACGCCCCTCCACAAGAGCATGGACCGTAGTCACCCCATCTCCACCCACACAACAGTTACACTAGACCAGCTTTGGCTGCCCCTTGCCAGCAGCCTCCCGTGCACTTGGGAATCCAAGTATTCAGAGAGGGGTTGTGCCACCAGCAATTCTTGGCTGTGAGGGCAAGAATCTGAGCATCTCCCCTCTGTGCGATACTGAGAGGGAAGCCCCTTCCATGCCCTGCACGTCCACGGGGAGGAACTAAACTGGAGGAGGCAGAGCCACCAACAGACACACACCAAGCACGGATACCACACACCAAGGTCTAAGGCAACTTTGGACTGAGACACAAATGCATGCCTTCAACCTCTCTTCAGTGTAGTTCTGCAGGCTGAGGACAAAACACTCCCAGACTGAGATCTCCAAATAAAACAAGAGTGCTGCCCCCCAGCACTGGGGCCGGCAGGGACTTCCTGGGAGGGGGATGGCACAGCCCAGGCTGGCCCCTCGGGCCCGGCCCAGGAGGCAGCGCCAGCACGGCTGGTGCTCCCCCAGCACTGCGCGGCGCCTCGGGCATCGCGCCGCTGCCCTGCCTGGCCCCCGGCCTCGCACCTGCCCCTGCCTCAGGGCCCTGCTCTCCATGAGGGAATCCGACAGGGCACTGGCAGCAGGGGATGTCCCCATGATCCGCAGGGACTCGCAGCACAGCAAAGACCATTGCGCTTGGAAGCGGTGGGAGCCGAGCACCCAGCGTGAGCAGGATTAAACACGGCGACTTGCGGGCTGCAGAGGCTGGTGGCTGCAGCAGCCCTGGCCCCGGGCACGCACACACCCCCGCCACGTAAGGGGCTGCGTGAGAGTTGCTCCGGTCTGCGCTCAGAGAGGCGGCGCTGGCAGAACCGCGGCGCCCGGCCAGCCCCGGCCACAGGGAGTTTCCGCTCGCACCAGCGGCCCGGGAGGTGGCACTTGCTCCCCAAAGTGGAGCAGCTGTCACTTTGAATGACACTTACCAAGCACTGCCTGGCCTTGTGGTGCTATGAATTCCCCTTCACTGCAGCCGCATGCAAACACATACACAAAAAAGTGTGATCTGGCTCTTCTTCACTACATTATTCCAGATATCAATATTTTAAGTTATCAGTTACTCCCCAGCCAGCACTTATGGCTGCCCTCCCAGCTTGCCTACACCTTTCCAAGCCTTGTAGGGGACATCCAGCTTTGGATGTGTGCCACCTCCAAAGAGGCTCGGGACATTCAGGGTCTAAGCAGCCCCGTACAGCGGTGGCCCACGTTGCCGTGTCCAAGGCCTCCTGGGGCACGGGGCAGCACCGGCTGGCTCACACGCTGATCTCCGGCATCCCTCGCTCCTAGATTCATCTTCTCCATATACAGCACTAGCTCCATCCTCTCTCCCGCCCCTCTATGCCAAAGGCCCCCCTTGTCCTGCCAGCACCAGCGCGTGCTGCCAGGGCAGCCAGGAGAGCTGAGGTGCCCCAGGGGACACCTGGCTCTCACCTATGGCACCAGGAGAGCTGTAGGGACCAAACGCAGCAGCCCTGACCAGCACTGGGAGGTCCCTGATCGGGTGCTATGGGCACCTTCTGCCAGGTGATGGGCTTGGGACCACACCAGTGTTCCTCCACAGCCTGTAATGCCAGCCAACCACCACGGTCAAGGCAGAAAGGGCCGTTAGGAGGCCTCTTCTGCTCCTTCCCCAAATAGGAGAGGTTTCTCCTAGGAAAAGGACCTGCCCCAGGCCTTTTTTCCACAACAAGACCATGCCTCGTGTGGCTCCCAGCTGCCGCAGGCCCATTGTATTACTCAGACCTCAGCATTGGCTCCGTTGTGCCCACCTGCTCCGGGGGGTCACTGCAGGAGCACCCAAGGGCTCATCCTGCAAACAGGCACCTTGCTACCAGTGGAACTAGAGCAGGCGACACCTTTCTAAAGGAAGGGTCTTGGTTCTAGGCCAACCACACCAGAGTTAACTTCTATTCGTAAGTGCTGCTCACATGTCATAGCTAAGCCGCTCTCTGTCATCTTTGAAAGGTCCTGGAGAACGGGGGAGGTGCCGGAGGACTGGAAGAAAGCCAATGTCACGCCAGTCTGCAAAAAAGGCAAGAGGAAGGACCCAGGCAACTACAGGCCAGTGAGTCTCACCTCCATCCC
>VZSV01000149.1:1229221-1241763 GCA_013398735.1 Nothocercus julius | reverse complement strand
TTGCTGGACAGGGTAAGGAGAAATGAAGGAATGGAAAAAGAGGCTTTTCCAGCCCACCTGCTGCCGGGAGGTGAGCTCGGCCCCTCGCTGCTGCCACACGAGCCCGGGCGCAAGGGCGACGTGCGCATTGGTGCCCAGGATTGGTGCCCCAGGGGCCTCTCCCCGGTGCGGAGCGAGTCCCACTGGCTCCTGCTGGCTGCTCCCACTGTCCCCACTCTCCTCCCATGCCTTTCCAGCCAGCCTTGCACGACTCTTACCCAGCACCCGCCTGCAGCTCCGCAGCCAACTTTGCTCCCCCGCTTTCCCCCTCAGCTCCCCGCTGGCTTCTGCCGCCTCCACGCTCTGCTCGCAGGCCGCATCCCGCATCCCGCGCCGCGTGCTGCCCGTCGCGCGCGCCGCGCTCACCGCCCCGTGCTGCGGGCCGCCATGCCGGCTCTGGGGAGCGCGCCGGTGCCTCTGCCCTGCCGGCCACGCCGACGCCGGGAGCAGACGGCACCTGGGCGCTCTGCACGGGGCCAAAGCAGATTCCCAGATGGCCGAGCAGCTTCCCGTGTATTCTCCCGCCTTCCTGGCCTCCCGCTCACTTCCCTTTTCCACCTGCCTTCCCACTTTGCTCCCTTCCTTCCTGCCCGTCTTATCTCCCCATGCCGACCCTGGCTCACAGCTCTTCCCTGCTCCCCACGGCTGCCCCATCTCACTCCCCACAGCTCTTCCTTCCTCCTCCCTTCCCTACCTCTCTCCCCCTAGTGCTCTCTCCCCACTGGGATCATTCCCCACGGAGCTCGGCAAAAAACTGCCAGGAAGAGGGTGAGAGAGAGGAGCTGGGCTCTGCATCCAGCCGTGGTGTGATCTAAGAGCTTTTCCATGCCTCTGTGGGAAAGAAAACCAAGGAAATGGAAACATGGCGAGACAGCACAGAGGCAAAGCCTAAGTGTAAATATGGGGAGGAAGGAGGAAAAAAGAAAACAGGAAAAAACAGGTAGATTCTTAGACGCATTCCACCCGCTTTTCTAAAATTTGCACTTCCTCCGAATTATCTGTGCTGGAGATATTTCCAACCCAGCTCCGCTTCCCCTGAAAGATGAATCTGGTGTTCACTGAGTTCCCTCATGAGCTTGCAAAACGTGACAGACACTGCAAGTGCCACTAAAATGCAGGGCCAGCCCCGGTTTGAGGCGAAGGCCCCAGTACCCTCCTCCTCCTCGGCAGCAAAACGCCGCCTCCTTCCTCTTGCTGCCCTGCCTTGTCCTGACGCCCCTAGGCCCAGTTACCAATAAACCCACGTTTGCTTTTCCTCTAAATGGCTTTGTGGGTGTTCCAAACGTAGAGCATCACAGAGAAATGCTCTTTTTGAGAGCAGATGTAGCAGTGGAGGCCGTGAGTCCCTCAGCGTGAAAAGCAGCCCTGATCTAGGAAGAGAAACTGCAGCAATTTCAAAATCGTCAGCTGCACTTTCACAAAATGTACCCAAACCTTTTTTTTTTTTTTTTTTTTTCCATCGATCTGACAACTCTGGTTACTCAAACAGCTCCTCAGACAACTTCCTGTTCTGCTGGAGAGCTCAGCAGCCGTGTCAAGAAATAGAGAAAAAAAAATGAATTCTGGCTTTATTCTGAGGTCATCAGAAATAGCTCTGGTGGACGGTTCCTATTTTTGCTCCCAAACGTATTTATAACTTCACTCCTTCTGATCCGACCTGCCCTGTTCCTGGAGATGCCAGCCGGGCACGGCAGTGTGGGCGGACCCTTGCAGCGCTGCCAGCAGCATCCTGAACCCGGAGCAGAAAAAATGAGGGAAAAACGTAGCTTAAAGAGTCTGTGAGCTCTGCCCTGGCCATGCGGTAGCAGAAGAAGACAGTGAGGGAACGTGTGGACAAACAAGCTTTTTCCAGTGGGATCAGCTGGGAGCTGTGCCTGCGGAGTCGACCACGGAGCCTACACCTGGAGTCTCCCTCCCTTCCAAAAACCGCAGGATATTTTCAAGATTAGCCCTGAAATCCGTAGCTTGTCATTATCTAGCATGAAAATTAATGTATCTTGGAAGTTTAAAGGTATTAGCAGGAATTTCCAGAATTATTTTATCTTTGGAGAAATTATTCCCTCCAATTAGCTGTGCTGCTTTGGAGAAGCTCGGTGCCACCCTGTCGCCAGCACGTCTTGGGCCAGGGCTTGCTTCTGGAGTCCCCGGCGTGTTCAGTGAGCGCTGCCACGACGCAGCAGCACTCGGCCCGCATGTTGTAATGCACCTTGCGTTACAGCTGGCCCTGCTGCTCAAACTGCCTTGCAATTGAATTCCCAAGCAAGCTGCTTAATTGCACGGCGCATGGAAAACGCGGCCGTTGTGCAAGCCTGTGCTTCCTGGTAAGAGCCACTAAGGCCGCTTTCCTCACTCAGCTTGTACCCTGGAAATGTTCTAATCCTGCTTATTAGCCCACAAGTACGTAGAGCTCATTTTCCAAGGGCAGCTGCTCGGCAGTTTCCCTAGAGTTGGCCTGGAGCACTTGACAGGCGGCCTGGGAGCGGGGGGGAACCAACATCGATGCCTTTGCTTTGGGGACTATTCCCTTTAAACACATAGTAGCTCCAAGACCCTGTTAAAAGAAAGCCATCGAGGTGCAACCTCCCCATCGAGCTGGGGAGGAAAAGAGTGATTTATTCCAAGAGGCAACCCGGACCCATCACCTCTCGGGCAGCTGGAGGGCACAGGGTTTGGAAACACCTTGTTACCTGCGTACCATTCGCTTACAAGAGAGTTTGGGGTGCCTGAACAACCCAGTATTTTCCAAGTATTGTCAGAGGCCAATATTCCTTGTAAAAAGACATGTACTATCTTCCATATACTGCTCTCCCAGTGCAACTGTTCTCCTGGAAAGCCATGAGTTTTGCTAAAATCCGCCAATCTGCACGGAGAACAGCGCTCCCGCTTACTGATTAATAGTCACAGCCGTTTTCCCCTCTGCTGGGGTCAAAGATCTCCAAATCCCCTTTCTTTGCAGAAGAAGTGACCAGCTTCAGAGAAAAACCCAAGAGGAAAGTGACGGAGCCCTCCACACGCATGGTCTGCGCCACTGCGGATGCCCGGAGTGCTCCGGGTTCCGCCTGGGAGCTGCTCCCGGGCTCGCGGGGAGCGGCGGGAGCGCAATGCCTCCCGCCTGCCCGTCCGCCTCGCCGCGCTCGTGGCTGCCAGCTGCAACTCTGAGCTTCCATTTTCAAAAAGCAGGTGCCTTGCAGGCCTTGTAGCTCGCGCAGAGGCTGCAGAACCCAGGGCACCGAGTGCACAGGAACTAGCAAATCCATCCATCCAAGCCAGGGGCTCCACCAGGAGAACAGATTTAAGGCAACCCTCAGGAGCTGGGGGCGACGCCAGCTTGGCCGTGCTGGGCAGCACGCCGCCCCCGCGGCACGGCGCGCTCCTCTCGCCGAGCTCTCCGGGATGAGCCCCTCTCTCACACAGCAGGCACGCTCCAGCCGTGCCCTCTGCGCTGCACTGCGCTCGAGATTTCCAGGGAGATTTCAGGGCCACGGGAGTCTGGGTTATTTTTTCAAATGGGGTTCGAGGCTGCATCTTCCAAGGAGCTGCCAGTTATCTACAAAACCTAGGGCTTGTATTCGCTCGATACCACAGGTTTCAGTCTGAATCACAGCAGAGTGTGGTTGACCTCAGATTAAACTACTTGCTCCATGGCATGAGACTTAAAGGTTGGCCAGCACGGGAGCTGGATGGAGATGGGATATTTTTACATCAGAAATTCAAGCAAAACCCAGTGCAGGGAGAGGAAACATTCAGGTCAGGCTGAATACAGCCGAAATCATGAGGCTTTTGAAGGAAAATTCTCCAACGCTTCATTTGGTGCCAAAGCAAAAGGCCAGGTTTCATTTTGCTTATGTAACTTCTGAAAAACCTTTCCTCTTTTCTCCCTTCAATATGCTTTAATGCTGAGGTCAACTTTTAAGTGAAAAATGCCACTCTGAATCAAATCTACATTTCAGGTGCTTGCAAAACATAAACAAACCATTCCACAAATGAAACGGTTCATTTTGAAACTGTCAGAATGACACACATCACTATTTTTAACATCCTTCCCTCTTCCCCCACCTCTGTATTATTTTAGGCTGGAACGATTCAGAAAACGTGTTTGAAATCATGAATCATTCTGACTCCCCCTTGACTTTTGTTGGAAAATTCAGTATTTGGCAAAAATACCCCTGTTCTTCCAGGGCCAGCCAGCTCTCACACTCTTCCATCCAACCGAGAGTTTGCATGCAAAGACGGCCCCCAAAAGCAGGCCCCCGAAGCAGGAGGCAAGTGGATCGCGGGGCTTGGAGATGCTTTCATGCAAGCTCATGGAAAACCTGGTGCTGATGGAAAGGTGAGCGCCCCGAGGCGTCCTGCACGGCCTGGCAATCCACGGGACGGTCCTCCTGCCTCCACGGCGTGAGCGGAGATGCTACTGCTCTCATTTGTGGGTGTCTCGCTCCCACCTTGACACTTTTAGCAAGCGGAATGCTTGGATCTGTCTGTCCTCACGGCCAACCTACTCGTATGTCCTGTAGGTTTCTTTGGGATAAGATCCCTAGCAGCGCCCTTCCAAGCCACCTGTCCAAGTGAAACTCGCCTCCGGGGCTCTCCATCTCCTACCTCAGTTTGGTATCTTTGCATCCTTGTCTGCCAAGATCCACCAAAACCCTTGCTGAAAAGGCACTTCCCAAATCTCTTGGCCCCTGCGGCAGCTCTCTAGGTGTCTTGGCCTTGACTCCTGCTGCTTAGGGGCACCAGGTCTGAGCTGCTCATCCCTGTTGCTTTTGAAGCTGGGATTTGCTCTATTCCCATCCCTTCTTCTCCCAGTCTGAAGCTTCACCTCCCGCACCTGCGACTGCCTGTGTGGGAAGGACGCCACCAAAGCCAGGCTGTGTGAGCCTCGAGAGCCAGCCTGGTTCGGGATAGAGCGGTTTTTCACCAGTTTGTCTTGAACACAGGAGCTTTCAGCAGATGCTCCCGCAGCAGCACACCTTTCCCCGAGCCTGAACGCGGGCGCCTTGTACGTGAAGGTGGCAACGCGACGCCCGCCGAGGCAGCTCGCCCACCCGGGCTTGTGCCCGGCACCCTTTCCAAATGCTTGTGGATGAGACACAGGTCTAAAACCTCTCTGCTTCACTCCCTGTGCCTTGGAAGCAAGGCACATTACCCACAGCAGCCCCAGTTTGCCTAAGTCACAGACCCAGCCCAGCCTGCTCCTCGGCCAGGGGAGGACGGGGTGGTGGGACACAGCACAGCTCCACGGGCAGCAAGTGCTCACAGCTATCACGCGGTTGCAACAGCTTTTACGGGTATAAAAGCCCAAAATACCAACCTGTGGTTCTTTACAGCTGCTCTGTGCTAGCACCCAGGTGGCCAAAGGGCACCTTGTGTGGTGACCATGAACTGGCCCCAGCAGAGCTCAGCTGATGTTATATGGGTATGGGAAAAGAAAAAATACTGGGCTCAATTTCAGAGTTCAAAGAAATGTTTGAACCTGTGGGGACCTATTCAGGCTCCTCTCTAATTATATCCTGAGCTCACTGTTTTAAACTAGTTCTGTAGCCTTCAGCAAGGGCTACTTTGTGGTGCTTATTTGAGCTCCTCGCCAATCTGCTGTTGGATTTTCCACTTGACATTATTAGAGGATTATGTTGTTTGTCTCATCATCTTTTATCTGTCCTGCTGAGTTTCCTACAAACAGACGTTAGCCAGACCAGAAAAGATAGGGGGTGGGAGACGCTTTCAAGATACAATCGTGATTCAGGATTTGTCCTTATTATTGTTTAAATTTATTACTTTGGATATGTAAACTCTGCTGACTCCTTAAATCTGGAATGTATTAAAGAAAGCATTAGGCATTACAACATGTCGTTGGATTATACAGCCCTGATTCAGCTACAGCTGTGGAAGAAATATATAACAGGAGATCCTGCAGAGTTATACGTTTTAGACTTGGATCACCAATTGCCATAGAGAAGATAAAAACAAATGTAGCTGAGCCTGGAAAGAATGTTGCTAAAATTGGAGACGTATTTAATGTGAGTAGCCTAGGGGTGCAATAACTTTGCCTTAACTTAACAAAACCCACCCACATAAAACATACCAAGAGAGATTGCAGATTGGACGCTCTGATCCACAGGCTGCCAAAAAAGCAAACCTAACGTTTTCTTTTTTCTTCCTTTCCTTCTTTTCTTGTCCCTGCAGAGCGTTAAATATATACTGCCCGTAATAGCGACGCGGTTACGTGTGAGCACGTCGCTGGTTCTCCCTGGCCGCATCTCCACGTCTCTCTCCTTCCTCCTGTCCCTGCCCTCCTCACGACCCTGGGGTCGCCTCTTTCTGGGTGTACGAGGGGTCCCTCCACCACTGTAATTCAGTTCCCCCCTTAGTGGGAATGTTCTGAATGCATTTAGCTCAATGAGATAAAAACTATCCTTACGCCTCTGGAGACGCCGCACGGCTCCCGGCGAGCTGCAGGCAAGGCTGGTTAGCGAGGCACAACAGCAGCAACCTATCCCGCTCGGCCCTAAAATGCAGTTTCCAAGCAGCCACCCTGCGGATAGTCCCACCTGTACAAGTCCTGTCCGCAAAGGTGCTGCAGCGATTGCTCATCCACAGGCAAAAGCCGTGGGGTTCTCTGTTTCACTAACTTGGCCTCGCGTGGGCCCCGCCGCGAGGCCTATCCGGGTATATGCAGGGCAGAGCAAGGCGAAAAGCAAAAGGCCCAAGGACCAAATCTGCAGCACACCCGCTGGCTTCGGTGGAGCTACAACAGCTTTTATCAGCATTTTATCTGACCCTAACAAAAGGAGCGAATTGTTTAGCAGAGGAAGAGGGTTCTTTGATTGTATCTTGCTGTAGGTGAATTGCCCAAGCAAGGGCAAAGGGACAGGAAGCGAAGGGGGAGGAGGACGAGGAGGAGGAGGTGATGCTGAAGGAAGGTGCTGCTGCTGCTGGGTCCTCCGCTAGCTGCCCCCGGCCTCACCACGTCCTGGCCCTCTGCAAATCCCCTGCAGGGCCAGGGGGCCAGGCCCGCTCCCTGCTTCACGCTCCCACTGAGACACTGCTCATTCCCAGCATTAGTGTCTGCTGGGGGCTGAGACCAAGCCATTCAGGTTGGAGGGAGTTTTGTAAGAGCGAAGCCTGCAAAACAAGACCCTCTGTGCCACACACAGAGCCCGACTTGCCAAAGCACCAAGTACAGGACTTAGAGCCAAGTGAAAACTCCAGCAGCCAGGGATGAAACCCTAGGCAAAACCTGGACAAATGCAGCAAGCTCCATGGCATGGGAGCTGCAGGCACCAACATCTCTACAAATCAAGTGCTTGAAGCAAACAGCAAAGAGACAGCCTGGTGCTCTGTTTTGAACCAAACTCATTGAAATGGCAGGGTGTCACTCCCGAGCCCATATATGTCTTTCTGGGGGATGAAAGATGCTTTACTATTACTTAAGAACCGCAGCAGTGCTGAATGTTAATGCAGTTCCTGTTGTGCTGTAGCTGATCAGATAATACACTGTACTACTTACATGAAGTTTGAGGTGCTAAGAAGCCCTCGTTGTTTTACCCACTAGTTCTACCCTCTATTGCTATTGGCTAGCAATAAATCTTAGATCTGAAAGGAAGAATAGAATTCCTTTTACTAGACTGTCTCCTTTTCCATGTCATTAGTGAAAAGAATGTTCTTTAGCATAAAAAAAAAACAAAACACAATTCTTTCCTTTCATAGCTGAAAAGTATGATAACACTGAAAATAACATGGGCCTTAGCAGCATGTAGCTGCTCCTGACAGTGACACTGCCCATCCAGGAGAAACTACGGCGCAGAAAGGGCCAGACTGAAGCAGCTTCCCGAACTACTCAGAGCCGCTGTGCTGAGTGTGACCTGGCTCCGTGTGTGTAGGAGCAGCAATGGAGTTTTGATAAATCTTATAGAAAACATTTGTGGGTAATTTAGGAAGAGCTTCCTCTGTGTTCAGCACAGCCCGAGCTAGTCCTTAAGGCCCCATCATGATGAGCAGAGACCAGGAGGTACCACGGGAGGGGACTCATCCCCACAGTCCACATTCCCCTAAAGGTCACTTTTGAAAACAGGGATTAGGCTGGTAAGTTACTTGCAGCTTTTGGAAAATGTTAACATGAGGTTTTTGCCGTCTGTTAAACATTAACATCCCTTTCCTAGAAAGTTTGGCTGGACTTGATTGCATGAAAGCAGGTAAAAGTTATGTCGCAAATTTACTGACCGGCATAAACACTAACAACCCCTAACAGCCCCTCCAGACGAAGCTCAGCCGGAGCGCGCTGTAACATCACACATTGCTGCCATTATTTCCCCAGTGACTTACAGCAGATTTACATGCAGCGAAAATATTTCCCCAGCATTGGCTTGTAGTCACTGCTCAGTGCTGTGCTAATATTTTCTTCACACGCAAATCTGTCCTAACACATGATAGAAATAATATGGAAAACATGAGGCAGGTGCTGACTATGATTTGATTTTTGTTTGTTTTCTTTTTCTTCATTTCAAGGCCTGAAAAAGGTGTAGACGAAACTGCAAAGTTTCCACTGATCTGGGAACTTATTTCTGCAGGCGTCCAGCTGATCACCCTGAGGGTCCAACCAGCAAAGCTCCCGAACACCTGCGAATCCCATCCCAGCTCCAGGGCAGGGAGGAATCCTTGTTGCCCGATGAACAACAAGCCTGAAGTGTCTTCTGGGCTCTCTTCTGGCACTGCAGAGATACTTTGGGCTTTTTATTTCCCCACTTTTTATTTTTAAGTAATGTTTTCTGTGTAAAAATGCTGTAAAAACAGAAGATGCAAAATACAACAGATATATGAACAGATGTGTGAAGCAGATCTGCTCTCGGCCATGTGGACCTTGCCTATAGCCTAGGGATACATGTCCCGAGCATAACTGTCGTGCCTCCACGCAACCACGCAGAGCCCCTCCATGCTACGTTGGTACCAAACTGGTGATAGCACCCATGAGCTATGGGCTCATGAGATGAACACGGTGGGAGGAAGGCGTAAAATACAGCAAGAGAGGAGCGCAGAGGCGTACGTACGCTCACGGGCCTGCACGCATCGCCAGCTAAACTTGGCTCCTCTCAGAAAGAGGTTACAGCCCCTGCAAGCCCCAGATCAAACACGCCGGGGTCAGCAGCCATCCCGCTCGCACCTGCCGGAAGCTCTTGCCCGTGGGCCCACGTTGGTGGCAGCCACGTTGGTCCCGGCGAGCGGCTCTGGGAGCTCCTCAGTGAGCGGCTGCCCCGCCGCGTGTCCTCGCGTGTCCGCAGCGGCTGGGCGAGAGCAGTGACAGGTCCTTCCTCCCCTTAACGCTCGTTTTCCTGACGTAATAAGCACTTGCATTTCCCTTTGCTCCTCTCGCTTTGTCGCGGAGGAATCGACCGGTTAGGGGATCCAGTTCAGCAGCCACCGCTGGCCGCACTGCGCAGCCTTTGAGAACCTCTGGCTTTGCGGGTGCACGCGGCTGCCGAGCGCCCTTCGCTTTAGCGCCTTTGCCTTGGGAAAGGCGGCTGGCAGCTGCGGTCCCATCCAGAGACGCTATCGGGCCGGGTCGTCCCTCCCACGCAGCCCGTCAAGTGTCGTCGCTCAAGAGCCTCCGAAACCTTGCGCGTGTCCGTACGCGAGCGCGCGGCTTCGCCAGAGCAGCCCACGGCCGGGGCAAGCCGCAGCGGCGCCGCGCTTTGCGCAGACCCTAAGCGGACTCGCAGTCACGCCGACAAATCGTCCTTACCGCCGTGAGGCTTCGTGAGGTGCTTATAGACCCGTGTTCTGGCGCCGGGCGGCCCGCGGGGCAGCCGCAATGCACCCCCAAGCCCTTTCAGTAAGCACGGCTGGAGCCTGCGCCGGCGGCGCGGCCCCGGGGCGGCTCCAAGGCGCAGTGTCGCAGGAGGAGGCCAGGCCGCCTCCCTTCCCTTCGCAACACCGTCTTCTCGAGATCACCGCCCAACGCGGGGGCCTGAGCACCAAGTCAGCTCCCTACCTGACCTGCCAAGGCGGCAGGGCCCGGGCGGAGGTCCCGGCAACACCAAGAGGAACTGCGAGAGACGGCCGGACGTCCCTGCCGGACCCGCCACGCCGGGCGGCCTCCAGAAAGGAAGGACAGAAGCCGTCCTGCTGTTCGTTGGCGCCGTAAACACGCGCGGCGGGATGTGCGGCGCATCTGCAGCGAGGACGGCCTTCCTGCCGCTCGCCCTCACCTCCCTGCCAGGTGCCGCCGGCCCTCGCCAGCGCGCGGCTGCCGGCCTCGGCGCAGCAGCACCGGCTCCTGCCAGCCCGGTGCCCCACAAGGAGCTCTCCTCACCCCCGCACACGAGCGCGAGCGGCAGGGGAGCCGCTCGCACGCGCTGTCCTTACACCGCTCCTTTCCGGGCAGCGTGTGCGGCTAAAACGAATTAGCGAGTGCACAAAGACCGATGAGGGTGCAACCTGAGACTAGGGATTTAGAAGAACTTGCCAACCCGTATACAAAGTTATTTGGGTGTTATTTATATGGAACAGCTTTGAGCTACTGGGCATTTGCACACAATCCTGCTGCGGAGTTGACTATACCCTGCCAAAGCCAGCGATCAGCCCTGCCACAGGACATCTGGAGCACAGCGGAAAGCATCACCATGAATTAGTCCAGCCAAGATTACTCCAAAGCTGAAAAAGAAAAGTCATATGAACCTCCTCAGGCTCCACAGACGTGTTTTGGAGCAGATCGTGCTCTCATTCAGCCTGGAGTAGAGTCTCTGAACCCAGCAGAGTTACTCTGATCTCAGACTTGCTCTGATCTTGCGCTGGTAGAACAAGATTGACTCATAACCAAGCCATGGGACAGGCCCCACGCACTGAAGGCCATGGGGGGCTGCTGAGAGAACGCCCAGGGCACCAGGAGGGTTTCCACCACAGCCTCAGAGATGAGTTTGCCAATCAGTGAATTGTTTTCAAAAGAAAATCACCGGGGTCCAGCACAGTTGTTAGCACGGAGAATAGGTGACCAGAGATTACTAAAATACTAAGATTACTAAATTGCAGTTTGTAACTTCACAAACTGTGTTTTTACTCATCTACTTTGCCGCCCTGAGGAGAACCAAGCCCGACTTCTTGGAATAGGCAGAAACGGGGAGAAAAGCGAGGATGTTTACCTCAGACTAGCAAGTGCTTTACAAACCACACCATGGCAGTTCTTCATCATGACTTTGATTCCTTCTCTCTACTTAGATATTTGCCGCACTGGTCTTCTTCGTGTCATTGAGCCTAACAAGAGTTTCACTCTCATGCGTCTGTGGAAAGTTAGATGTGATGAACCGCATTACTGAGAACCAACGGGCTGCTGCCACACTTCGGCACTGAGGAGACACTGGGCTGCTCTACAGTTTTCAGGGTTTGTCCGCATGAGGCTTCGGCGCCCGTTTCACATGGACTTAACCCAGGACCTGGCGAGGCTGGGAAGGCCACGTGCTGGTCCGAGGTGCTCGTGATGGTCGCACGACCCC
This sequence comes from Nothocercus julius, assembly GCA_013398735.1. Lineage (NCBI taxonomy): Eukaryota > Metazoa > Chordata > Aves > Tinamiformes > Tinamidae > Nothocercus > Nothocercus julius. The sequence goes on along the minus strand of VZSV01000149.1, from coordinate 1,230,241 downwards.
GGATTCAGGCAGCCAAAGCGCTGCGGATACGCGGTGTGACAGCTCCGAACAAAGCGCGCTCTGTGGAGAGCGCCGAGAAGCGGGCGAATCCCCGAGCAGCGCAGCGAGTCCGGCGCGTGCGCGTCCTCGGAGCGCGCCGCCAGGTCCTCCCTCCCGAAGGGACCTTCCTGCTCCAAGAGCAGCACGGCACTGATGCTCTCCCTTGCCTCCCAAGTAGCCCCACACAAAGATCCCGAAACAGGAGACCACCTTGTGCAAAACACACTTGCTTAGCATGTAGGGTGCCTCACAAGCAAGAAGTTTTTCCCAAGAGGTAGCAGAAGTGGCAGAGACTCCTGTCTCCCTGTGGAAGGCACACAGGGACTGCAGGGACGGGCATGGGTATAGATCTTAACAAGTAGTTAGCCCACACAGTTTCGACACTAAAGAGGGAGTATATTCGCCCCCAGGCTCACACAAATCCTGGGAAAGCTCCTGGCGCTGGGAGGAGCTGGAGCTCCTTGCCGTGTGAGGGGAAGTGAGCACACTGGAGCCCGGCGCTGCCCTCCCGCCACAGCGCGTGCGGGCAGTCCCGAACCCCTGCCCGGCAGCCGGGACTCACCACTCGGGGCTTCTGCTGGTCCAGGGTGTGCAGGAAGGCGGGCGCCTGGTCCAGCGTGTGCTCGGGGTCGCTGGAGATGTCCTCCTCTGACTCCTCCCAGGACGAGGAGAAGCCGGTGGAAGAGGCCGAGGACGAGGAGAGCTTGCGGACGGGCAGGCTGCCGGGGGGCACGGTGCCCGCCTCCTCCTCCGGGCCCCCCAGGTCCGTAACGATGACGGCAGGGATGCTCCCGCTGCCCGCCGGGCATCGGCCCTCTGGCCCCGCGGGGGCCACCACGACCTCGTCCCGCCGCGGGCCGGGCCCCGGCTGCTGCGAGGGGCTGCCGCCCGGCACCTGCCCCCCACTCTGTGTCTCCTCCGAGCCCCCGGGAGTGCCCCCGCTGCCATCAGTGATCATCTCGCTCTGCCCATAGGCCCGTG
>VZSV01000149.1:1209817-1227075 GCA_013398735.1 Nothocercus julius | reverse complement strand
CATTGTTAGCGATGAAAAAAAAACACATCTCGGCCTCTGCGGGTTAAAGATACACGATCCATTTTCCACTGCTCGCCTCGGCGTGCAGCACGCGTCCCGCCGCTGCAACCCTGCGCGCGCCGCAGCGGGCCTGGCCCCCCAGCGAAACCTGCCTGCTCGCAGGGGCAAGCGGGAGAGGAGTCCCCCCAGCGCCGGCCCTGCAGCCCGCGTTTCGCTCTCCAGCTTCCCGGGGTGCCCTGGGTTTCACGCTCCTGCCCCGCACACCGGGGCCAAGGTGGAGGACGGTCCCTGTGTCCGTAGGTCCGAAGGCCTAAAGGCCACCGATGTCCCCTGTGGAAGCAGAGCCGTGTTGCCCGGCGTGCCCTTCCCTCCCCATGCATCCCGTCCCGATCCTGCCCTGCTTTCCCCCACTCCGGTCTCCCACACTGGCCCCACGGGATGGCAAAGCCCTCCCTGCCAGGCACGGGCGACCCACGGGTTGGAGACGCTGGGGGACGTGTGAGGGGAGAGAAGTGTCCGTGGCTCTGCGCGGTTTTCAGCAGCACTTGGGACGAAGGGCGTCCTTCCCGGTGCGGGAAAGGCCACAGCCAGCGCTCCCCGCGCGCCGGCAGCGCCCGGGCACGGGTGCCGCCTGGCAGCGGGAGCAGCCTCTCGGCCGTGATACAGCAGGATTTTTGTATCAAGATAACGCACAGGAAAGAGCTGCCTCTGTGTGAGCACCCCGGCAGGCAGCACTGCCGTCTGCTCCTGGAGCGGGAGTCAAGGTCAAGCCCCGCTGGCCGTCCGGGGGTCGGTTTGGATTGGCTGAGGGAAAAAAGTAGAAATATTTTAGGAAGCCCCGCGATTTGTCTCCGCTGGGTTTCACAGCTAGGAATTTCCCCTCTGGGGGGAAGTCAGTGTCGCAGCGGATCAGCTTTCTGTAATTAAGACACAACCTCTGGAGGGTAAACAGGGGCAGGAAGGTCTCTGGATGTGCAGAAGAAGGTGCGGGCTGCCAGTCCCGCGGGCAGACAGCGAGAGACACCCAAAATGAGCCTATGTTTGTTTTTCCAGTAGGAGAAATGTTATTTTGAATTCAGGGCAGGAAATGAGATTTTTAGACTCTTTCCACCCAGACCTGTTCCCTCCGTGTGCGCGCTCGGCTGAGAGCCGGTCTTTCACGGAGCGAGGTTGCATGAGCGGCTCTCCTCGCGGCTGGGACCCCCCGGAGCATAATGCTGCTATTCATGGCAGCAGCTTACCCGTGAGGGCCAAGATCTGCAGATTTTGCTTGCTCCCATTCCTAAAAATAGGAGTGCTTCATGGAAATAATACCTTGAGGAATACAAGCGGAGCAGCACACCTCTTCCTCGCTGGAAGAGCTGCGCCGTTCCACGGCAGCAGCCTGTGCACCCGAGCGCTGCGGCCTGGCCGCGTGTGTATGTTGTGACCATTTTGGAGGGCTGTTTAGATAAAGGTTATTTACAACAGCATAACCACAGCGGATGCTCAAAGCCCTTGCTTAAAGCCACACAAATTCAAGCACCATCTGATACTCGTGCTGATCTGTATGGAATAGGGAAAAGTAGGCGCGAATTCACTGTGGTGTGTGTACTCATACTGAGCTTGCTAGCACAGGCAAGGTCTTAAAATCCAGCAGGGTTTCATCACGTTACTGAAATACGGGATGTCTAGAGCTAGATCTGTTCTGTGGGTGTCACATAAAACCTCAGGCTCCTCTTCGTGAAGTGGCTAATAAAAGTGGAAGGAGAAAAACAAAATGTGGGGATATATTGCTTCTGCGAACGAGTAGGGGCAGGGGAGGAATAACTGCCTCCAGACTGGGGGTGGGCAGCTGTCCGCGTTGCGCGGTGAGGAAGGAGCAGGCACCGCACAGCACACTTGTTTCCAAGCAAGCGGGAACCGAGCGTCTGAGGAGAGGCGGAATGCAAATCACAGCTTGGAACGCGTTGCCAGCCCAGCCACGGAGCAGGGCTGGAGCGAAAAAGCCGGCGGGTTTCCTTCGCAGGCGCAGCAGGACGTCTTCAGGCACGGCCCTGCTGCCAGGGCTGGTGGGCAAAACGCCCAGAGATGGTCCTGCTGCGGCCCGCTTGCCATCCCCACACGGGCCCGCCAGGTGCAAGGGCGACTCTCCGTGCCAAACCACCTTGCTTCTGCTTAACTCGGGGATAAAGATCGTGTCCTTCACAGGAATTTATGCCTCCTGTTTCCAAAGAAAACCATTGCTTGAGATACTGAAGCAGGCTGGGATAAGGCCGTGATTCTCAAACACGGGATCCGGCAAACTTCTGACTACGGCCAAGCTGCCCATGCAGCTTGCCCATGCCCAAGCCCACGCAAGAGAGCCCATCGAAACGAGCAGGCTCTTGGCCTCGGGCAGGCAGGTGTGCACCGCAGGACCTGTTCCTGGGCGAAGGCAAACACGTAGAGAAGGGCATGGAGCTGTCCTAGGCGGGCAAAAACCTCCCACCAGAACGCGACTGTACACGTTTGGGGAAAGAAGTATCCCGGTTGTCAAACTTAAGGGCTTCCCAGAATGAAGACAATGACTGTGACCTTCTCCTCCGGCCCAGGGACACTCACTGCACCCTTGCGAGCGGCCGAGGCTTGGGAGTAGTCGCCCCGGGACTAGGGTGTGCTGCAAGTCTCGGCACTTTCCACTACTGCAGGTGCACGGCCTATTTCTCTGACCTATTTTCCTTAGGAGCAACAGAGAGAGACACATATCCCACTTTAATGAACCCCTTCCCCCATCCAAAGCAAAGCAACAACAAGCAAATCCTGCCAAAGTGAGATGCTGCGCTGCATAAATTCCCACTTCCATGGAGAGGGGTGAGCAGCAGCACCACAGATGTCAGACACACTGTGCTCTTAGATACTGGGAGGCACTGGATTAACGTGCTGTGGGCTGCATGACGAGGACAGAATAGCACAGAATAGATGACAGCCTGCTTAGTATCAATCAAACTGAAAAGCAAAATGTGGAAAAAAAAATCTTTAAAATCTAATCCTAAGAACAACTGCACTCCCAAAGTGTCCTCCTCCATTTATTCCTCCATTACTATAGGATTTTTTAAAAACATTACTCCCTGCCACTGTATTTTAAAGATGAGCTCTCCAAGCTGTTGTCATTCATCCATTTGGCATCAGAGGCACTGTCAGCATGCTTGCACTAGAAATCAATATTTTATGGTATTTTGTCACCAGTAGGTTGAAACTTACAGCCATGTAAAATGGAGAAACACAGAATAACTCTATAGTCAGCAAACTTAGTTCATGCTTATGCTAGTGTGATGGAGAGCTAACGCGACTAACATTTTACAAGTAAAAGAACCACAGCAGACTTGGGAGGAAGCGCGAGCCGGGGGCGCGAGGCGAGCATGCGCCGCAGGAAGGGCCCGCTGCTGCTCGGCCCGGCCGCGCGGGCACCACGGGGCGCAGCGCAGCGCGCGCGGGGTCGCCCTGCACCAGCACTTCTGCACTGCTCCGCTGGCGAAAGCAGCTGGTCTTGGTTTCCTGAGCTCTCAGCTAGGCCGGCGTTGGGTGACGCGGTGATTTGCTCCGCTCCGTCCTACCGTACAGAGACGAACGCCAGGGCAGCGCCGAGGGGGGACAGGTTTGTGTGTTTCTGCAGCAGCTCCCGCGCAGGGAGAAGCACACAGGGCTCGCAGAGGGTGTCGCAAGGCAGGGTGTGCCACACGCTGCGCCCACGTCCGCCCGAGCCCGGCTGAGCAGCCCAGGCTGCGGAGGAACCAGTTTCGTCCTCCCAGAGCCTCCCCCGCACGTTTCTCCCCGCTCCTGGCCCCGTGCTGCAGCACAGGATGCATCCGCACCGTGCATCCACGCGCAGCGCTCCGGCAAAGCCTTAGCGCTGCGCTGAGCAAGCCGGGCTGGATCACAGGCTCTAGGCTTTGCAGCAGGACGTTGGAGAAGCGTTACGGAGCGCAAGAGCTTTAAAATGTGCATATGGAAAATATTGTGCATAGCTAAGCGCGCCAGCAGGGAATTATGCACACGAGGCAGCTTGTGAACCCTGTCTTGAGCACAAAATGTTCGTTGCCATTCGGCCTGATGCAATGCACACTGGCCAGCACTACCCTTCCTTTTCCCTCGGCCAGTAAAGCCCTCAGGATGACGATATGAAGGCCTGGTCCGAGTGTGCAGTGGCTTTAGCTCTGCGAATGCTCGTTAGGTTCCGTGCTGCTATTCCTGCTTTTTGCTGGTGCCAGAGCAGAGGCCAGCGCTGCATGGGGGCTGCCACCGCTGTGCCCCGTGCTCGGCACCGAGCCGGCCCGTGCTCCCTACTCGCGACTGGTGAGAACGCAGCACATGTGCCCGTTCGGGGAGTAACCCATGATTCAGCAGTAATATTTCCTTTTTTTTTCTTGCACTGACTTAAGAAGAAGCCCTAGGAACATGTTAAACATATATTGTTGTATCTTCCTGAAGTTCAGTAAAAAATAAAAGAATTAAAATGGCAATTCCCTCTCTGTTGGACCCTGAGGCTATTAGAAGTTGTACCTGAGTCTGCGGGCATAAAACAATGTGGGTTCAAATACTGCTTCATTGTCTGAAGAGCTTTTTCCTACTCATGGGTCACAGTTATTCCACTAGACTGTGACCACATAACCATAATTGGGCAGCTTTGCATTTGTTTGAGATAGCTATGACCATGGCAGGAAGAAGTTGAGCTATTTTTTTTAGGTGCGCAGTATGTCACACACACTTTTGGGTTTTGCAGAACACCCGGGGTATTCTCGGTGCTCCGGGGCTGAGAGGATCCACCGCACCTTTTAGGGACGAGATGAACATGAAATCGCAAGAAATGCTGTCAGACTTTCCATTCTGTAATGAGTGATCTCTGTGTTTTGAAAAACTGGGATAAAAGAGGGCACTGCGCAAGACACGATTAATAATTTCAAAGCCCATATTGGGCTGCGGGCATTTAGCTTAAAATAAAGCATATTGGCTCTTTCGAAGTATCTGTTTTTGCATCCATCTGAAAGCCATAATAATATATTTTAAGGATTTACCAAAATATTTCTAATAAAGCACCCAGAAAAGGGACAGCTGTTTACCTTTCTCTGTCCGTATGTTTTTGAAAGGAAAAATGCCCAACTTTGAATGAGTACAGAACATCTTAATAAACTTGCAGATCTAAGTTGATTCTCTGTAATTTTGAATAGCTAAAGCAACAGAGCTATGAAAATACTCTTCAGTGATGTTGCCAGACAACAACGCATCATCTGTATTCGTTTCCATACGCGGTGCTGTTCACTGCCACGCGACAAATGGCAGCGATCAGAGGGCCCCTGATCCTGAAAAAGCAGCTGTACTATAGCGGTCACTGGAAAACACCAGCCCTTGCATGTAAAAATTGTCTTGGGCAAGAATTTCTGTCCCCAGGCCGACGGAAACCCACACACTGGACCACGCTCGCAGAGCACCCGTGTGTACTCGCCCGCCCGCCCTGCGGAGCGGTATCCGGGACGGCTTTTCCATGCCCAGCCGTAACCCGGCCTCTCTCCTCCTTCTCTTCTCCAGGCTGCACAGTCCCGGCTGCCCGGGTCTCATCTGCCGATTTAAGCAGGCATTTAAACGCGTATTTAGGTGCCTGAGCAAGAGGATGTGTTTCAAGAGCGGCAGCGACCCTCCTGCTCCGGGAGGGCTGTGGTTCTTCACAAGCACGGCCCTTTTCCCCACACCGCTCTTCCCTGCTCGGAGGAGCGGGCTGCCCATTTCCTTTTTTCCAGAGGGAAGGCAGAAAGAGCTTTTGTGGTCTGGCGGATGCTCACAGTGTTTTGCTGCTTGACGCGAGGTAGCTAGAAAGCCCTTACATCTGGAGGAAACATTAGGCACCCGTTCGCAATCCTGCCGAAGAGGAGCCCGTGAGCGAGGCGGCAGCTCTAATGCGTTCCTAGCGAGTGCCTGCCCCTGCTCCCTGCTGGATGGGGATCAATGCCACAGAATTAGCGGTGGCCACTCTCAGGGCTTGTTTTTCCCAGGGAAATTCACCTAATTGCCTAAGTAGCTTAATGAGCTACAAAAGTGAGGGTGGAAGAGCCGTGGTGTGTGCAGTTCTCAGCAGAGCCACTGCGGCTTCTTTCCACTGCTTCTTTGATCCTTTTCGAACCTCCTTTCTGGACTGATCCATACAGGGAAGTCCTCGCTGTCCCCTGTGTCACATCACGGTCATCAGCAGCCCTGAGGGGTGAGTTCTCTGGGCCTGCAGGCTGAGGGTGATGAGGAGCAGGAAGGGCAGCCCTGCGCAGAGCCCAAGGGTGAACGTCGCAACCCCGTCTCCCTACAAAGAACTGTGGGAGTTTTGCCAGGGCCTTTACTGTGGCTTTGTCTCCTGGAGAGGAGAACAGGGAGGGTGCAAGAGCTCCAGGCAGCTGCCACCACCATCCCGTCTCCAGACTCAGGGAGAGGGAGAAATATTGATAAAAGGCATGAGAGAGGAGCTTTGGTGCGATGGCAGAGGCAGACAGTATCCGGGAAACACCCGTCTTTTCTTGGCAAGGATATTCGCTTCACTCAGTGTACGGGCAGATTTCTTTAATTCTCCTCAGGGTCATTTTTGCATGGGATTGCAAGTGTATTTTATAATAAAAAAACAACAACTTTGTTTCCTTCTGTTTTACATTTTTGACATTTCCAAAAAGGAACAAAATGTTAGAACAATGAAACATCTTCTTTTTCTTTTTTACAGACCCATCTGTCATTAAAAGACAGTTTACTTAACCTCTCTTCTCTGTGAAGCTGATGGATGGGGCTGGACAAGAATTACAGGATCCAGTAAGTGAGGTGCTATTTGCGTCATCAGCGGCAGTGGTCCCTGGGGAATCATCTACAATTTTTATTGTTTCAGAGAGAGATGTGGAGGAAGAGGGGAGAAGACTGTGATTTATTATAGTAGGTGGAATAGTATTTCAAGTTAGGCAAACGGAAATTTGGAATCTGTGTAGGTACAAACCTTGCATGAGGGCCTTGCTTTTGGCAGGAAGGTTTCACAAGCATATTCATGCTTGAAACCTCCAAGAGAGACCGAAATTGTGTTGGAGGCTGACTTAGGAATCAGGAAAGTCGTGTGCCAGTGAAGAACTATAAAGCAGACTTACTCAGCACTGTCCTACTCAGAAATCCGTGCTCAGATTTCTGAGTTGAAATCAGAAGTTTATGAGTTAAAATCAGAAAATTATGAGTTAGTATCTGAAGTTATCCACCACGTTAAAGTTGCTGGAGAGACACAAGAAGGGACAATTAAATAACTGGTGGAATTCTAGTCTGCTTCGATTGAACGCCCATTTTGCCATTTGCCAGCAGGGCTTCCTCAGCCCTCTTGAGACCATGGGAGACTAGCAGAAGAACCCTCACATCTAGCAGAACTGCTGTCTGAACAGTGGTCTTGCCCGCAGGGTTTTTGAGAGGTATCTTGTTTTCCCCCAGGCCTGATGTGAAGGCCCCTGCTCTTCCCTTCTCCTGGGGAAGTCTGCCTGGAGGGGGAGTGACCACCACACCTGGGGCCTGTGAAGTTTGGGGGTATTTTTGAAAATCAAGAGACGGACAGAGCCCCAACCCGCCCTGTTACCGGGATAGCCGAGCACCTGGCAAAGCTCCCCCCAGCCCTCGCAGCCCGTGCCAGGGGCTCTTTCACTGCTCAGCCTCAGTGAGCTCCTAAGTGCTCTCGGCTTTACCCCACGCCATGCCGTCCTCCCCGCTCCTCCTCCGCCAGCTGCAGCCAACTTCTCCTCGTGGGTAAATCAGTCTGCAGCAGTTCTGCTCCAGCCAAAACACCCCGTCATGGACGAGTGGATCAGGCCCCAGGGATTCAGTAATGGATTTGACATCGACATGGAGAACTGGGTGTAGGGGCTGCTCTAAAAGAAAGGATCTGATCTGACCAAACACTTGACATATTCTTCCCTCCTGCTTCCTTTGTTCCTATTCCTATTTGTTCCAGTAGTTAGATTCACGCTGTTCCACGTTCACATTAATTCCCTTCACAGGATTAATCAGCAGCTGCGAACAGGTGATGTCATGGGCTCTGACATCAGATTGCCATCAAACATGACATCTCTCACCTTTTCTTTTCACTCAACAAGGGCCGTGCTGGCCGTGCTGGCTGGTGGCCAGCCCCAGTCCCTGCACGGAGAGGTAACGTTACGCTCGCTGCCTCTCTTTTCCCATACCGTCTCAGTTTACTTGCTGTCCGGTGGAAAAATTAACTTCCATGGCAAGAATCTCGGCAGCACCTGCAGCGTCTCAAAGAGTAATCACACTGCGGGTAGCAGGGCAGTCCTCACGCCCCAGGCAAGGCAGCAACGCTTCCCCTTTCCCTCGCAGGAGAAGCAGCACCGGGGCCGCTCCAGGGACCAGGTGGTCACGCACAAGGATTTCAGTTTGGGTCGGAAGACATCTGGAAGCAGGATGGAGTCCCTCAAACGCAAGCTGCCACGAGGAACAAGCATTTCCTTTACATTTACATGAAAACATGTGCCTCAGCTTTTGGCCGCCGCGGAAAGAGAGGGATGATGGTTTTCCCAGGCAGGGTGCAGGACATTTAACTGCTGGCGAGATCCGCCTGGCAGCCGTTAACAGATGATGTCTCTCAAGTTTACCAGAAATGGGAGTCTGTCTGGAGTCAGGGTTGCGCTTCATTTTCCATTAAAAACGTGATTTGCAACTCTACTCTCACCTTTTTCTCTCTCAGCACTGCGTTCTTAAAGCCTCAATGAGTCTCAGAGGCTTCTCCCAAGGCCGGGGCGAGCCCGAGGCTCTTGCCAGACAAAGCAGCTCGTAAGGGGGGAGGCAGGGCTCAGCCTCCTCCAAAAACCCGTGTTTTCTGTCAAGTCCTATCTCCAGCAAGGGATCAGTTGACATCTGGTCTAACCTGTTCTCCAAAAAAAAAAAAAAAAGCTGTCTTGGACAAGGTAGTCTGGAGGGGTTAGTTTTGGACTAGCTCTCATGGTTTATTTTTCATTTTGGTTTTCAAACATTTCAGATTGTATGCAACCCACTGACAATAGAAATGCAGAAGAGTTTTGGTTAATTCTGCCTCACTGACATGAGCTGCACTGCAGGCAAACTGAATTGGAATAGCTATTACAGCACTTGCTTTTCCAAACCATTACAGAAGAATGAGATTGCAGTCAAATATTTTCCACTAATAAGCTTAAGCATTAACAATTATGGAAGCTTTTTCATGAGTAAATGCAATTAAATTATTGCAGCAATTCAGAGTATCAGTGGGGTTTGAAAGCCTTTAATTAATTTTGATTACATTGGAAATAAGCATAATAATTTGAGAATAACAAACCAGATCAGTCCCTGGGATTACTTCATTGAAATGGATTACATCATACCTGAAATAAATTTTGGCCTTTTTTCTGGCCTTTAGGTAAGCCCTGGAAAATCCCCAAGTGGCTGATGAATGTTAAGGGAAATATAAATTATAGTCCTCATTTGTGACCCACTTATGTACAAAGGGAAACACCTACTGATTGCAACGGGCTGCGGAACAGGTATCACGCTGCGAAACTCCTCCAGAAACAGCTGTTCCTGGGGGAGCAACTGATGAAATTCCCTTCCTCAGAACTCGGCTCCAGATCTAATCAAACACAGCCTCCAAGGAAGTGCTTTTTGTTTTCCCCTTTTTTTTTTTCACTTGTGCTATTCAAAAATGGAAAGCAAGGATTTACATACAAGCTACTAAATAATCTGCTGAATTCAAATTAGTTTCCACTGGTTAGACTTACTTTTTCCATCCGCATTTAAGGCAAGGAGATCAGACGGCCTCTCCTTTCAACAAGCTGACGACCTAAAAAGATGGATGGTTCATAAGGAACTCTCTGCAGCGACAACGTGAAGATCCCTGAGCACTTTGCAGTGCAGAATCCGCCACTCCCAGCCGTACCAGGAAGAAACTGAGGGTAACGGGAGGCCCTTTCCCCGGCCGAAAGCCTCGGTCCTCCTGCAGAGAGCGTTTCATTTAAATGATTTAGAGCACTTAGTTTAAATGCTTTGCAGAACATTATTGATTTTGTCGGTTTGGTTTCTAAATTTTAAATGTCAAATAAAGGCATGGGAACCAAATCAAAGAAAGCAGGGTTTGCATATCTCCGGTTTATTTAATTTGCAAAATGTACTTAGTTAGCGTTTTACATGCAGTTTTTTCCTTTGGAGGAGCAACGGAGCCTTCTGAAATCTGCGAAACGCCAAGGCACCTGGACACTCCATTACATAGGCCGAGCCGCTGCAACCACAGGGCGCTTGCTGCTTTACAGACGAAACAGTGCTTTCTGCTTCCTTTCAAGAACACTGTTCGCAACGCTGATTTCCCCACACGGCTGGAGAGCCTTGAGTTCAGTCCAAGGCAGCCAGGAAGAGGCTTCCCAGGGCCGCAGAGAGGAAGGGCCCCGCGGCAGTGGCGCGAGCCCCATCGCTGTGGAGGCAACGGCCACGGCCGAGGCCGCAAAGCAGTAGCCCAGAAGCCACCGAGCAGGGGGGCAGATGCTAAGGGGAAGGGGCCTGGAGCTGGAAATGCTGCCCAGGGTGCAGCAGGATAGAAAGTCCTGGGGAGGCTTCGCATGACGGAGGGGTGAGATGAGCAGTGTGTGGCTAAAGCCCCCGCTGCAGCAGCAGCAAGGGCTGCTCGGATGATTCAATGTCCCCGTTGTGAATGTGTCCCTTTATGACGCCCCGGAAAGGACACCCTGTTCGTGACGCTGCGGCCCAGCGCGCGGTAAGCCGTGGACGTGGGCGCTGGCGCCGGTCAGTCCTCCTGGGGCTCGCAGGGAAAGACACCGCCAACTAGCACGTGCTCCCTGCCCGCCTAACATTTAGGTAAAGCATTCAGTGTAGCTCTTCAAATAGTATGTATATTGTTACATATATGTAAATGTTATTAGACTACATGTTTTTAACACCAAAAGGAGCTATTTCAGTGCTATGGAAATGCATTGGCTTTGAAGCAAGATCAAATTACAGCACAAGATGGATCATAGTCTGCCACTTAACTTTTTCATTGTTTTTTTAACTGCAAGTGTGTTAAGAAGGAAAGGTTCCATTTCAGCTTGAATAAAACATTTTCCGCAACTCTGAGCAACATTTCATAGCCTTTTCTGTGAACACAAACAAACCCCAGATATTTCTGCCGCTGAGCCGTTCAAACAGACTTCAGCGCCGCTCTGATTTATTTGGCTCAGCCACTCGACTGAAAAACTATTCCAGAGACCGAAGAACCAGAAGCTCATTCCATACGCGAAACACACACATATATGTAACACGCAGCAGTCTCTCTGTCAAAGCGCTTACTGTCTAGGAAGCGGTCAGGCCTCGGAAAGGTTCCTATGTGTCGTATTTTGGAAGTCCGTGCAGGACCTGGGAAGCCAGCCTGGACAACCGGCATCCTAAATCAGTGCCCAAGCTGCAACCCTTCTGTCTCTGCTGCCCAAGCCTCCCACCTCCTTCTGCAGCAAAGCTGCTTTGCTTCTGGTGGTTAAAGGCTCTCCTCAGCTCCAGAAAAGCTGACCCACTTTCTCCCTTCGTGTGTGCAGGCAGTTCTTCAGATCCTTGCATTAACTCGGCACTGGGACTAGATCAGAGGTTCCTTATTCAGATATAACCTCTACAGCAGAAGCAAGTTCCTCTTCGCAAGGTCTAGGGCAAGTCCTTGGCTCCGAAGGGGTTGCTGGCTGCACTGGTGTGCAGAGCGGTGGGCATCGCTCACCTTCACTGACAACACACAGCACTCCCGGCCCTAGGCACCACAGCACTTCTCCCTCAGCGTAAATATCATCCTGCCCCTGGTGCAGACAGAAAAACTAACACAGAGAGAGCTAGAGACCAACATTTTCCAAACAGCTCAGTGATTTTTGGTGCCTCTGTTTCTGCGGGCCTCAGAGGAAACTGGTCTAGATTGACCCATGCCTTCATGAACCTCAGATTCTCATGAAGTGTAGAGTCCTGTTTGCTCAGCATGTACAAAAGCGAGGCCCGAAGTATCTCAAACTCAGCAGTTGAAATGAGCGCATGGGAAAACATTGGTCCGCTAAATGCTCCTCTTGCTCATACAGAAAGTCACCAGCATTACTGTTTCCTTTTCTCAATTACAGTAAGGGTATCTTTCTTTGTTTTAAATAACATCTCTGATCTTGACATTGTTTATCACAGCTTTTATATTCACATTCAAACCTGCAAGGCATCCACAAATACCATAGAAGTATTTGTGGAGGTGCACTTGCTTTTTCCTCATGTTCATATGACTAAATTCATCCTGCATGATAAAGAAGATGAAGATACTGCTTCTTATTCTGTCATGCAGAGCCATACATTTTCGTTTTGGACATGGCTATTGCAGCTCTTCTGACAGCCGGACAGCTCCTTCTTATCTTAGGATCTTATCATTTCTAACGTAGTTTCCTCAGAGGGGCATCAAGAAAAAGCAAATACACATCCACAGATACCGCAGACATCTGTGGAGAACCTGTGCTCTGCATTCAAATGAAGGGCTGTTGTTTTTATTTAGTTGCAATGTCCTCTCCTCTCTAATTCTCTGTTCCCTAATGACATTCTGCCAGACTAACTCCCCATGGCAGTGTCAGGTCTATGCGTCTCTCTCTTCATTTCCTTAGGATGATCTCCAGGCTCTGTGAGGCCTTCGGGAGACAAGTCATAGCCAGGCTGAAACACAGACCGTTTATGCGGCAGCTCCGGCCTGTCCGCAAGAGCTGCCGGGGACTTTGTCTCACGGCGACCTCCTGCCCAAGGGCAGTGCCTGGTGCCTGCAAAGCCCTGCTGCGCTGGAAGCACAAACTGCTCTTACACATGGAAAGAGCAGCGAGCTGTACGGGCACAGCATGGGGGCACCAAGCCGATGCGGGTGAAATAGGGTCGGGCTAGGTGTCGCTCGGCTCACGACAAGCTACAGATGAGGAGCATGATTCATTAGCACAGCGTAAGACCTTGCAAAACTTAAAAATAAGCTAAGTTCTGAAGATCTTCTTGAAGCAATTGATGTTTTTCACACAGGGGAGAGAAGAGGGAAGTTATGAAGAACATGGAAAATGCAAGGTACTAGTTACTGTTATTTCTTTTATTTGAGTCCCATACTCGAGCCTTCTTGATTTATAAAAGAAATTGCTCTCTTTTTAAATTTAATTTTTATTGCAACTTACTTACAGTTTCATTGTAGAAGAGGAAAAAAAAAGGAGCCCTAAGGTTTTGAAAAGCTGCAGTGGTTTAACTGTAGTTTTGATTTCAAACTGCTTTGTTTGATCATTAGAAAATCCCTGTGTGAACTCTCTTATTTGGTTTATCTTGACATGAAATAAACTCTTTGACTACCACGTAATTGAAAGTCAAACTGGCCTGAACCAGTTTAACTAAGTTGCTTCAAAACCTAATTAAAGGCCTGATTCAATGGTGCTAATGCAAAGTTCAATAAACTAAATGCCAATGAAGACTATTTTGGGAATGGCCACTGCTGCTAAAGGGGAAGGGGTTAAAACTAAGTTTAATTAATCTACATTAAAAGTGAATTAGATGAACTATTCTAAGAGCCTCTGTGTAGGGAAGCCTGCAGGCATAGGACAGTGAATCCAGTGGAAAGCTGCGGCCGTAGCATGAGGAAGTGGGTGAAGTTCAGAAATAGCAGGCAATAAAGCCTTGAGTGTGCTTTTATTTTTTTAAACAAAGCCCAAAATAGCACGTTTTTCCTCTCGCCCCATCGGAATGGGAAAAATGTATTTTTGCTGCCTTCACTCCCATTCCCCACCGTCAGCGCTACAGGTGCAGCTCCTGGCGGGAATAAGGGCCGCGCCGGAGCCGGAGCGGCAAAGATGAGCGGGGCCACAGCCAAGCGCCTCAGGAGCGTGGGGGAACCGGGCAGGCAGCGCCCAGCCCAAACAAACGCTCCGTCGGGGTCAGGAATGCTGCAGCAAGGGGCGTCTCGCGGATAAATTCTCTATAGAGGGCCCCAGGGGCAGCTGATGCATTTTGCAGGAGACTGATGACAACGAAAGGCCCTCCGAGGGCACTCACAGAGTGTCGCAGGGGTCAGGGTGGACATGGGCACGCGTCGAACGGCTCTTCCAGCTGCCAAGGAGACATCCGTTCATAGAAGGCCTGTGCCCCCTAGCGTATACAGCAAGACACTGTTTTATAGGAGACGGAGTCACAAATCTCCTCAAAATACAATGGGAAAAGCAGGCTTGGATGCAAATGTGAAATTCATATTCCTTGGCCACATCCTTCCCATGATGTCTCCCAGTAGAGGGCCCAAGAAAATGACATAGATCCATCTGTAGTGTTACGGGGAACATCTTGTTTTGTCTGCCATGTCATTTGT
Source organism: Nothocercus julius (assembly GCA_013398735.1). NCBI lineage: Eukaryota > Metazoa > Chordata > Aves > Tinamiformes > Tinamidae > Nothocercus > Nothocercus julius. The sequence goes on along the minus strand of VZSV01000149.1, from coordinate 1,212,725 downwards.
AAAAGATGCTTGTTATTTTCCTTTTCCTTAAGGCTGATATCACTTCACTAACCACACTGTGGAGTTACCACTGGCTTCAGTCAGAAGAGAGCAGTCTTCATTCATGGTTTTCTTGCCCACGTGAAGGGGAGGTCCGCTCACTCCTCTGAGCCCGGGGTTGTGTGCAGGTTGCTTTGGGGGCTAGTGTATTTAACTCCTAAAGAGATAGTTGATATTCATCAATGTTCGGCTCCTTCCAACTAAACCATTTGCAATTCAGGGATTAGTATCACCAAAAGAGTTCACTATTGGCTCTACCTGGAAGAAATAAAGCCCCTCCTTCCAGGCGAGTACTGTTCTCAGACTCAGTAGGGATGCATGTTCCACCCACTGTCCCGGGAAGAGCAGGGTAGCCACAAGGCTGCATTTCACTTGCTGTGGATGAGAGAAACTCTTTGTAACGTTGAAGGTGGAGTACTAAAGTTATTATCCTTAGTTTTGTAACTGATGCCACACTACCGTAACTATCAGACCAATGCACGAGGGAAGAGGTGTTTGCCATCCCCAGGACTCTGGAGCAAGGCAAGGTTTGGCTGGCATTGCGTTGGTCTGGATGCATCACTGTGATCATTTGCTGACTGCAGACTTTGTTGGATTTAAATTTCCATTCCCCTCCCAACACCTTGGCCATGTCTATTTAATTCAGGCTTCATGTTTAGCTCATTTCTACCGACCCTAAACAGCAGCCATATGCATCGTTTTGATCATGCACTGGAAGACTACCAAGATCCTGGAATCAATGGAGCACGGGATGACCTCAGGTCTGTGTAACACCATGGGAGATGTTTATGGCATGAACATTCACAGCACAGGGAGCAGCTATCCTAGACTAGTTAGTATCTCCTCACAGTGGGAACCTCCTGCCAGCAGTGAGACCAATAGTCTACAGGCTGAAGGAGCCTGAATCTACGTGTTGTATCTAACTTCTTCAGGAAGGAGGATACATCACGTTCCTCTGTACTGGAGCGTAAGCCTGACCCGTTCAGTTGGATCTGAGGCTTCATGATGCAGCTAACACTTGCGATTACTCTTTAAAAATCAACACAACACAGGATTGTGGCACCAATATGTGATGCCTGTTCATGGCTGGCACTTGGTCATGAGCACCGTCTGCATGTTGAAAAACCTTATGACTGAGCAGATTTCCTTCAGTTAGGAGAAAGATGCTCACTTTGGGATTCAGTAATGACCCTTCCTTGAGGGACTGCAGGTTTGCAGTAGAATAAACCCAGCAAAACCCTTAGGCAGCACTGCCTACACTCTGTAGTAAAACCTCAGATATTTTGGACCTGACCCTACTCATATCTTCAGTGTAACCATAAGAAGCTTTTAACACTGTTTTGAAGGATGGTGGTGTGTCTGTTTCCATTTGAAAGCCAAGGGAGCATCTCAGTGTTTGAATTTGTGTCAGCAGTCCCATTTCCGGGTATTATTTATATCTCCTGAAATTAAACAGCCACAGTTTCTTGGATATTTTTGGAGGATTGTAGCAGCCTTGGACAAAAAAGCTCCCTGAAATCTCCTGCTATAAAATTCTAAGTGCTAAATGGAGCATGGGCAGCCCCACGGACCAGCCCTACGCGGAGCAGAAGAGCAACCAGACCAGCGTTGATTGCTCCTGGGGACAGACTGTGACCTCCGGGCAGAGAAACTGAGACGCCAAGTTTTTTAGGATGATCTTTATAGGTACGGCAACACTTCACATTTTCTCCTTCAAGGAGAGGGCTTTGCAGATCTGCTTAAACAGGGAAATATTTCTGGTGCCCCTATGAACAGGGTATGTGGGGTTGATGAAGAGTTCTTTAATGTGCTCTCAGGTCAGATGCTTCTCATGTGATGCAGTTAGAAAAACATAAAGGGACTTCCTGACTGGAAGCTGTAGGGAATTAACCCGCAGAAAGAGGAGCTGGCGTGCGCCTTTGCACCCACGTGATCGCAGAGAAGCACCGAGTTAAGCCACATTTTAACCCCCCAAAACGACACAGGCAGCAGCTTGGCCTGCAAACGCCTTGGCTCTGAACTGTTCCCTGCCCTAGCATCAAGCACATCTGACAAGCCACGGCGCGTACAAGGTGCGAAGGGCTCAAATTCAGCAGGGGAATTCTGAGAACGCAGGCGTTATTGCGGCGGCGGGGAGGGCAGCCGGGGAGGGCAGCCGGACCCCCGCGACACCGGCGAACCGCGGCCGCCGCCGCCAACATGGCGGCTCCTCACATGCACCACCCCGCCCCAGGCGAGAGCACAAGCGGAAGCCTCCCTCCGTCGCCTTCCTAATGGCCAGCCCTCCTGCCATCCTTCCCTTCTATTGGCTAATCCCGCCGAGTGGGCGGAGGCCCCTGGGAGGAGCGACGTCCGCTGCGGCGAATCAGAGCCGAGCTGCGGAGGGGGTAGAACGCGCCGGAGCCAATGGGAGCGGCGCCTTGGGGTCCGTGCCGTGCCGGTCCGGGCTGTGCCGCGTCGGGCCAGGTGAGGCCGGGTCGGGGGGGCGGTTGCGCGGGGGGTTTGCGCGGGGGGCCGCGCCCGGGTGCCGCGCAGTTGGATCCGCGCGCGGCCCCTGCGCCCCTCGCAGCTCGGCACGGGGCGCACGGGAGGACAGGAGCCTTGCTGGCTCCTTCTGGTGACGGCAAGTAGAGACGTGGTTTTATCTATATGTCTCTATGTGCGTCAGCAGATAGATGAGCTCTTGTATATGTGCGTCCGTGTGCGTAGGCGCCTATACAGTGCATGCTATGGGTTAATTCATACACGCACGTATATCTTTATGTGTATTATTCACGTATAGATTAATAGATTTTTTTTTTATGTGTGTGGGTGTGTGCGTTATTTTAGTTTTCCCGGCGCTCTCCCGTGCAGCCCCTGACGGCTGCTC
>VZSV01000149.1:1185765-1209752 GCA_013398735.1 Nothocercus julius | reverse complement strand
GCGGAGCGCACCCGCGGCTCCGGTGCGTGCGGGTCGCGGGCGGCCCCCGTGGCTTCCGCCAGCGCCTCCTGTTCCGTTATTCTTGCCCCCCTGGGCTGGACCTGGGTGGCGTTCGCACGTTTTGCCCTTGCGGAGAGGAGTCTGAAAGGTTAAACCGCCTTTCGTTTCCTTCTAATTTTGGCCCCACTACTTAGAACTTCTGAAACTTCTTTTTCTTTCTCTTCTCATTTGCTAACGGCAGCAGGAGAGCATTAGGCTCTCAGTGTGGAGCCCTCTTGATCTAAATATAGCAAATAACCATTTATCTTCAACTAAATGCTATCCAAGAGGACCATATGTATAAGCAGGAGATTAAACTCTCAAATGGGCTATTAAGTATTCTGCTAGCCTATAGCAGCTGTTCTGCGCTGTACATTATCCTGGTATTGTATATTATGGATGAAGTGCAATGCAAGGGATGGAGGGCAACGGGGATGCTGTAGCTTCATATTAAAGGGAAACTGGGGCTGCATGCCACTGTTAGGTGAACTGGCCTGGCTTCAGTGAGGTCCATGAAGTGGATTCAGCCCAGGTGAAGAAGGAGCTCCCTTGCATGGAAGACATCTGGGATGAGAGAAGCAGGTACTTCAGCTCCATAGAGCTGCTGCATCGTATTCCCACCTCTACTGTTCAGTTATGAGAGACGTTTAATACTGTCCTGCCTTTTGGGCCCTTTCATTTTTGCGGTACAGTTTTGCGTTTTGTCTTTTGGCACTCAAAATACCTTGCGGTTTTGAACAGTTCCTAAGAGTCTGAATCCATCCGCAGAGGAGGAGAGGAAGGTTGTGCCTGATCTCCTGTGATATCAGCGATCCCTCTGAAGACTGTGTGGCACGTGTGGTTCCTTTTCCCCCTTCACCGCGTTGGGCAGACCATGCTCCGCAGTCACCCGTGAGAACAGGTACGTGTGCCTCCCCCCGCCTGCCCCGCGGGCACCTCCTGCCTCGGGAGCCCTAAAGGAAGCGTTTTTGTCCCAGCCCTTCCTGTCTTTCCTGAAACCTCTTTTCTCTTCCCAAGATTGGCCTAGAAAAGCGCATCGTCTGTTGCTGAGAAGTGTTTTTGCATCCTTGCCTTTGCTCGTGGTCATTTTTGAGGGAGGGTAACAGAAAATGTCCAGCTTAAAAATGGCTGTTTTACAACCTGAGTTTTCTCTCTGTGTAATTATAGGTGTTGATAATTAGTAACTTGTTCTTGCTGTCGGTTTAACTCCAGTGGGTACAACTAGGGTGTTGAAAGTAGGCTAACTGGTCCCTCCTGAGGTCCTCTGCAGCATCTCTCTGTTCATATAGCTGAAATGGCCTGACAGTTTGATTTGGAGGGGGAGGGAAGTTCTTTAATACCTTGGTTAATTGTTAAAACCTAAATTCTGTTCCCAGACTATTGGAGAATAAATCTTGACTTTTTCCCTGGGCTCCAGCATGTGCAGCAGGTATTTAAACTCCACGGGTCCCAGATCTAGGCACTTGCAGTCAGGTGGCCTGCGTAATTTAACCTGTTCAGACTCCACTGATCCAGAGTTATGTTGTGCACGAATGACTTCATATTAAGCATGCACCCACTCCTTTAAAGAAGGACTGAATCCTATAACTGAACCAGAACTTAGGCTCTCAACTGTGAATTATGAGTCCCTGTGTGCTCAGTCAGAAGAATGTTAAGCATCCAGAATGTGGAGATTTCAGGCTCTCTGAGAAGGAAGCACAAACATGCAGGTGTTGGGAGGCTCACTTGCTGAGAGCACAGTATTATTGCGGAGCGGCTGGCCCTGGCTTGAGGCTGCCACTGCATCTGCCCCCCTTCACTGTATTGTTTGGAGTCATGGAAGAAGGAGCAAAGTGGTAAGAAAAGGCTTGAAAAGAAGGCAGGAGAAGAGCCGATGTCTGAAAAATGTCTCGTTTGGGCAGGTTTTCTTCCTAAAATTTTATGAAAGTGCCAGATGTGTTCAGGAGGTTGTGGAAGAAAGGGAAATCTCCCACTCCCTGCTGTTGCTTGTTCTGAAACTGCAGTGAGTTCCAGTTTTGTCAGTGAGAAGCAGGAATCTCCTGCAGCGCTTGGAAGTATCCACTGTGAACGCTCAAGCTGGCTGGCAGGCGGCATGGGCTCCTAGCTGGGCCGTGAAAGCACAATTCAGATTTAAGTGATGGTGTCCAAGTCTGTGGCTTCTTCAGTTTCCTTTTCTGAGTCAGATACGCCCCTGAGATGCACTGTATTTTTCCCCTCAGGAATCCTTGAGTAAAATACTGCAGAGAAGAGGCGATTATCTTGTAGATATTACAGCTTTTCCATGCATTAAAGGTCTGGTTTTGCTTATGGTTGGTTGCTTATAGCTGAGAATGAGAAGGTGCCTGAATTGTCTTTGCTGACTCAGTTGCTTTGTTAAGTGGTCTTAATAAATGTTAAAATGAATTAGCATATTGCCCATCTTTACAGTTTCCTGTAATCCTGGCCTTAAGGCTATTCTGAATTAGCCAAGGCAATGCACCTCCTGTCTCCAGTGACTTAAAAAGAAGAGCTGCTCCTTGCTGTTCTGCACTGTGCCATTGCTTGGTTTGTTTTTAGACACATCAGGATGTGGAAACAGGCCAAAAAAATCCCAGCCCCACTGTTAACCTCCAGATTGTTGTGTTCTTCCTCACGAGGCAACACAGGGAGGGAAAAAAGAGGGTTGGGGAGAAAGCAACTGTGAAAGCTGCGACAAAGGAGAACTGTCAGACTGATCGGGTCCAGTTGGTTCAGCACTGTATTTCACTGTCCTCCTAGACTGCAAAGAAGATGGTGACATTAACTGAATGGGTTGCCATGCTTTGAGTGACAGCAGACTAAATCTTCTGTTAGAAAGAGATGCAGTTATGCAGTCTGCTGTGGGTTTCTGGCTGAAATGGCACTTCCTCTTCAGATTTCCAGGTGTGTTTGCACTGCAGTGCTGATTATTTCTCTTTCCTCCTTCTTGTCGCCTCAGGCTTGAGCAGTGCTTGGCTGTGCTGCCCGGGTGCTCCTTGGAATAGCGATGATGATCACGTTCACGAACAACTCGGACAGCGAGGAGGAGCCCTGCAATGAGAGAACATCTCTGATGTCTGCAGAGAGCCCTCCAGTACCCTCCTACCAGGATGGCCTGCAGGCCTCCGAAGCGGGAGAAACGCAGTCACATAGGGTAGGCCTGCATCTTTTCCAGGGCCTGAAGAAATATGGGACAGTGACAGATGCTGTCCTGTCACCCCTCAGTCCCTGCCAGCACCCTGGCTCCTAGGACTGGCTTTGGCCTGTGTTGCTTTTGTCATGTTGCTGTCTCAGCCAGCAGCAGTATTGCCTGTCCCTATTTTCTTCACCATGACTTTTTTTTTTCCCCTTTTTATGTTCATATATGCTCCTCCCCTTCCCCTTTTTTTGGTGAAGATGCAGGCTTTTAACCAGAACCCAGTGCACATATGACTGTTGCAGATTATCCTTTTCAGCCCTCTCGTTTTGCCAGAAACCCTTTGTGTACTCTGGTCAAATACAACAAGCCTTGCACAGAATCTTGTCCTACCTTCAGGAAGGCAGCTTGGATTTGCTCCCACAGCCATGCTGGGCTTGCTTTACCAAAGTGGGCAGTCTTAGGCCACCTCAGATCTCCTAGTTCTTCTCCCCTCACCCTTTCTGTGCGTGGGTCCATCTGTATGTATGCACTGCAGAGGCCCTCAGATACTCATGCTTTTGATTGAAATGCCCTATTGCAGCCTGTTTGTAAATGCAATTCTTAACCATATTGTTCAGCTGAATACCTTCCTATAGGAAGAAGTTGGTATACTGCAAAAGCCCACAGCAGCCCCTTGGAAGAAGACTGAGTGGAGCTGTGAATAGAAAAGAGAGGATCATCTTATACCTTTGCAAACTTTTCTTTTCAGAAGAGGCGAACGGGTAGTAGCCGCAGCCCCAACAACACTGCCAACGGGAGCACATCCGGCTCGAGCGTGCCAGTGAGAGAGAGCGCCGTGGAAAACGAAGAGGAGGAACTGACTCTGAAATATGGAGCAAAGCATGTAATCATGCTCTTTGTGCCTGTCACCCTTTGTATGATTGTTGTCGTCGCCACCATAAAGTCAGTGCGCTTCTATACGGAGAAAAACGGGCAGCTGTAAGTGGGGTCTTCAAAACAGCCTCCGAGTACCCGGGATCCGTAGCGTTACACAAACATGCCCAGCACGTGTGTGTCTGCACGCAGAGTGCTCCCCTGGCAGGGCAGGAGAATCTTTACACAACTCCAGGTATCTGTGCAAGCAGGCAAAAGATCTCGCCCGAGTGCATCCAATGCCCCAGGTTCATCTGCGTGAGTTTTTCCATCCCTGTTACGCTGATTCGTTAGCGCTGTCATTCAGGTTCCTTACGCAGAGCTATTCTGTGACCAGAGTTAGAGTGAAGTTGCTCCATGCTGCAGCACGAAAAGCCTAGGCTGAATTCCCAATCCGTTCACCTGCTGGCGGGCAGCAGCCAGGGAATAGCATGCTCATTTGGATGAGTGAGAAAACTGTCTCATTTCCTGATGACATTTCTGTTTCCTGAACACTCATGGTGTGGATACATAATTCCATCTGGCTCTTGTGACTGTGCCCGAGAGCATTCCCGGGGCTGGAAGGGGGGCACTTAACCGTGAGGGTGGAGAAACAGAGGCAGTGGTTCCATGAGCTGAACCAAAGGAAACAAAACTTGTGGGGTGAGCAAGAAGGGATAAAAACATTTAGACCTGTATCAGGTAGGGAAGGGGAGGAGGGCAGCACCTGTGTTGTGTCCTTGGTGTTATTGTGAAGAGGGTCCAGGGACGTGCAATAAGAGTTACAAGACTTAAAGCCATTTATGGCCTATTTTTATTTATTTATTTATTTTGTTTAGGGCTTGGCCAGCCACAGCTGTTCTGTAGTTCAAGCTGCTGTGGCTGAAGACCACTGATTGATAATTAACTGGAGCCAGGCCCCTTCAAAGGCTCTTTATTCATGTTTACAGTCCTTCACAGTTGCACCTTCCTTTCTTTCCTACACACAGTGACTCATTTTATTTTGGGCTGGCCTGTTAGGAGAGGATAGATACGTACTTCACGTGGCCTTTGCTTTACCCTGCAGGATCTACACGCCTTTCAGTGAGGATACCCCATCTGTGGGCCAGCGGCTCCTGAACTCGGTGTTGAACACGATCGTAATGATCAGCGTCATTGTCGTCATGACGGTGTTCCTGGTTCTGCTCTATAAATATCGCTGCTACAAGGTAAAGCGCTCATGCCACAGACAGTGTGTGGCCTTTTCCACGTGCTGTGAACTTTCTAGCGGAGCTTGTGCACCAGGCAGAGCTGCAGGCACTGCAGTGGCAGGTCTATGGTTCAGTCATAGCAGGAATCTCATTGTAGGGGAGTCTTTGCGAGCGGTGGTAGAGCTGCGCTCCAGGATGTGCTTTGCTCTTGTGTTGTAATTAATGGTAGGCTCTTAAAAATGAGGCTGGTTGCTTTGTGCTGGTCAGGTTTCAGTCTTCTCCATCTGACTGAAGAGTTAGGGGGTTATACTCAGGGACTGAGCTGTACCATCTAGTGCAAAAGCCTCCTCCTAAGTTTCGGACAGGTTTTGTGGGAGCTGGTGTTAGCCCTGCCCATGGAGACTCTGGTGGAAGGGTAGAAGGCCTGGAGGAAGAAGCATATTTGGCTCTGTGGCAGCCTGCCCAGGGAGCTGTGTGAGGTACCAGCTCAGGGTGTGAGGGTCAGGCCCTATTGACCTCTGAACCTGACCCTGAGGTGGATTTTCTGCACAGCCTTGGGCAGGCCCCTTCCCTGCCACGCAGAGAGGCTGTGCTAACCTGTCTGAACTGCGAGCCAGTTAAGATACCCATGGACATGGATAGGGAAGACATTAAAATACCACCAGCTAGACTATAGAACAGCATGATGGGAGAATGAACCAGCAGCCCCTTTGGTCACTGTCTCTTCTTGCCCTTGGCAGTTCATCCATGGCTGGCTGATCCTGTCCTCTTTGATGCTGCTCTTCCTTTTCACCTACATATATCTTGGGTGAGTGGATATATTGCAGGTATCATGACAGTTCAGAACTTCCTTGCTTCTTTGTAGAAAAACCTCCTCATTTAAACAAAGAACAGAATGCCCCTAATTTAAACAAAGAACAGAATGCCGCTGTCCTTCTCAGAGGTTTGAAAATTATTAGAATTTTTATATAGAATATGAGGTCATTAACTGGTAGTGCCTGACATTTACAGTGCCTTCAGAAATCATTGGGAGATGATACATTGAGCATTAAGTGAACTCCCAGAACCTTGTGTCACATTTATAGTGAGTTTCCGGAGTCACTGGTATTGGTCCTAAGTGGTTTCCAGCAGGAGTGTCATGTGAAACTGCTGCAGCTGCTTGGCTAGCTGGAGGTTCCCAAAACATGCTGTTGGGATGTCATGATAAGAATCATGTCCAAAATGATCCTTTCTGCATCCTCCTGGTACAGTAGGAGACTTGCCTGTTTAAGGAGAGCTAGTCAGACGTTTTGCTGGTCTGTTGCTTTTATTTCTCGGGTGAATTTCCCTATTGTATTCCATTCCAGGGAAGTACTGAAGACCTACAACGTGGCTATGGATTACCCCACTCTCATTTTAATCATCTGGAATTTTGGGGCTGTTGGAATGATTTGCATCCACTGGAAAGGTCCTTTGCAACTCCAGCAAGCATATCTCATTATGATCAGTGCTCTAATGGCACTGGTTTTCATTAAATACCTGCCTGAGTGGTCAGCGTGGGTCATTCTAGGTGCCATCTCTATCTATGGTAAGTCTGGGCTGTGACGTGTATGGGCAGGTTTCTCTGAGGCAAGCTTGTGGCTGTGCCAAGTCACTCAGATGACTTCATGGGGCTACCAGCTTTGGAAAGAGGACAGATGGCAAAAAAAGTTGACTTGCTGGCTTGTCGTTTGGGAACTTGTCCACGTGCCACATGCTTTCTTCCTCATACCATGTCTTTTCTTCCTTAAAGTGGGTGACTGAGTCAAGGAGCTACTGAACCACATCTAACTGCAGGCGACAGTGGTTGGATATTAGCAGTAGTAACCTGAAAGTCTTGCAGGATTCAATTACTGTCTGTCAGGAGATGATGGACTTTGGTCCAAGTTAAAAGTTTCAAGAGAACCTGCAGAACAAGAAGTGTCTGAGAGGTGACGGTTCAGATTGGCCAGGAGCTCTGACGGGGAGAGAGGAGGCCGAGGGGAACCACAGACCAGACTTGGTCTCTGTGGGAAATGGAGCTGGAGTACGCAGCAGCAGTTGTGGAATAGGAACAAAGTGCTCCCAGCTCTTTTCTAGTTAAATCTTATACTTCTGTATAATGCTCTTACCTGCTTTCCAAGAAATAATGTGGCGCTCTCAAGAGGCTTTTTATAGGATTAGCACAGTGAAAATTCTTGCATTAAGTCTTGGAGATGACATTTAAGTGAACAACATCTTTAGAGACTAACAGCTGGTTATCGAAAGTGGCTAAAACTGCCCTTCAAGAAATCATCCTGTTGATAGGAGGGAGTAGTTTTTTTAAAGATAGAGATTAAATATGAAGAGTAGTTTGAGATACGATTGTCTTTTTTCTTTGCAGATCTGATGGCTGTTCTCTGTCCCAAGGGGCCACTAAGAATGCTGGTAGAAACTGCGCAGGAGAGAAATGAGCCCATTTTTCCTGCACTGATCTATTCTTGTGAGTAAAATTGGAAGGTTAATGCTTTCAGCCAGATTAAACTTGCAACCTGTGTCTATGTCAAAATAGTGTGCACCATTGATGCATGCTTTATGTTCTGCAACAGACAGTTTGTAGCCCTTATTTTTCACCTAGAACCATGCTAACTTTAGTTAGCCAAAGGGGGGTACCACTTTGCACGCTTGACCAGTGAAGCTGAAATGCTCATTTTGTGAGTGCAGGGCGGAACATGCCTGTTCTGTATATAAAAACCTGCGTTAGATGGACAGTAGGGTTTAGAAACAGTAGTGTTTCTCTAAAGGAGAAGAAAAAAAAAAAGGAAAATAATACCAAAAAAATAATACCAAATAGAAAGTTCTTGTGCAGAATGCCAGCGTCTCCACTGGTAGACCACATTCGGTAGCTCAAACAGCATTGCCTTGGCTGGGCCTGTGATGGGATAGCAGGCACTGTAAACACAAAAGCCTTGGCTTTCTTATTTAGTGGGTGTTTTTTTTTTTTTTTTTTTTTTTTTAATGAAATCAAGAGAAAGATATAAAGATATGCACACTTGAACAGCTGCCTTTAGTTCCCTTCCAATGATCTCAGAATGGTCAGGTTTTGGTTTTGCTTTTTTAAATTATGTATCCAGCTCAATTTACCCTTCAGTTGTTCTTCCAAATGGAAATAACCCATAGATTGACAGGAGGAGGAAGAAGGGGGAAAAAAAAGACAGGCTGAGAGACAAGTGGCTGTTCAACAACTCTTATGTGTCCCCCACTTGCATCTGCTTTGCTGTTAGCAGAACACATGAGAAGTAGAAGTATGCTGTATAATCTCTGGTTGATTGTTGTAATGCCATTTTTTCTTGGAAAATGTTTTCTTTTCATATAAGAACCAGAAACAAGAAAGAAAAGGAGATGAAGAACCTATTTGGGATTTTTTTATTTTTTGCTTTCTTCAGCCTACAGAGTGGACTATAAACTCTAATTACCCACGCTCTGAGATTCTCTCAAACACTGAATGGGTGCACTACCCTAATTCCCTCTCACCTTCTCTCTCTGCGTTCTAAGTGACCAGGGAACCCAACTAAGAGCAAGTGTTTTAAAAGCACTTACAGAAATACGGGTTTATATTTGTAGAGATAGCTACATTCTTGACCTGTGTTTTTATGAAATCCAGAGCAAGATGTGACCCATGTTTTACACAGTTAACTGCTTTCTTTTAGCTGCTATGATGTGGACAGTTGGAATGGCAAAGCCAGACACAGCAGCAAGAGGGCCAAGTCAGCAGATGTGGGATACAGGTTTGTCTGCACATCACTTTTCTATACAAAGCATGTGCCATGGAGGTAATGCGTGTGCTTTAGAATCTGCAATGGATGTGGGTCCCTTGATTTTGATGGTTGCTTTTTTTTTTTTTTTTTCCCCAGTATTGTTAAGCTAGCTGCAGGACACAGTGATTGTATCCTAGCTGTAAGTGCAATTTAGCTTAGCCTGCCAAGGAAAATGATTGTCTTTGCCTTTACCCAAGAGTAAATGTATATGCTTGAGGAGTACCCATCAGTAGCTGACACAGTCCAAGCTTGTGTTCTAGCTAATCCTGTGGTAATTGTTGTGCCTTCGCCTTTATTTGAAGCACAAATTAAAATAAAACTGCAGTCATGAACGTGATTGAATAAAATCTGACTTGTGCTACTTGGAAGATTTCCCATGTGGTCCTCTTGCACTGCAGAGCTGACAGTACCTCTGTCTGCTAAATAGCCATTTCAAGAAATAAATATATGCTATGGCTTGATGACTGAACATGCTGCTTATTTTCAGGGTAAAGCCATTGACGTATTGACTGCAGGGACACTGTCCTGCTTTGTGACAGGCACAGAGTAGAAACAAACCACAAATACCCCTGTAGGAGTTCTGTGAGTCCCAGCCCATAGTCTGCTTGCATCTCATCTGCAGCAGCAGCATCCCGTCAGGCTGACATGGACTGGAAACTTCATGTCATGCTTTCTGAAGAGACAAGAACTGTCACCTAAAATAGTGCATTACAGGCCAGCTACTTCTAGAAGCAAAATAGCGTTGAGTACAGGAAAGATGAAAGGGCGCTCTCGGATGCATTCAACATGAAGGAGGGAGGAAAAAAAAAAAAAAAAAAGAGCTATGAAGAATTAAGCGTGTCCACTTAAGTGTGAACACCCAGCTCTAACGTCAGCGTGATTCAGAGCAGAACTTTTCCCACAAAGAGCAGTGCTCTTAGTCACCCGTTTTTGCAGCGCTACTAGCTCGGGAGTACCTGAGCAGCCCCACACAGGGACGTAACGCAGCCCGGCGGGCTCGCTCCACTGGGCCTGTCCTGCTGGCCTCCAGGCTGCAGGCACAGAGGGTCTGGCAGCTCGGGAGCTGCTGGGAAGGCAGCCTTGGACTTCACCGGCTCATAAGCAGTGCTTGCCTCTGTGTATTTTACTCACTTGTTGCAGTTGTTGCAATCATTGAACTCCTGGGTAGTTGTCAAAGAAACTGTGAATATGTAGCCTTCTGACCTGTTTTAAAATCATTTATATTTAAAATAATGTAAAATAAAACACATACATTTTCCCCCAAACTATATCCCTCTGCTGGAATTGGTCTTGGTGAGCATGCCTCAGAGAGACAAAGCGCCTACCCATTCCAGAGGAACTCTGTGAAAGTGTGGATTTCATGCATTAAAACAATTTAGCTACCTCTTGTGCTTCTTTTTTGTCCTTTCTTCTTGGTTTATTTGTGTGGAACCAAGCTGAGGATGGGAGAGTGAACCACAGAAGCCCTTCGCACTCAAACTCTGAAATTTTGGAGACGAGGAGTCCTGGTGCAACTCACCCTGTCACGTCCTTAGAGGAGCTGGAGGAGGAGGAAAGTAAGGGAAACTGTGTGTGTGTGTGTGTATATATGTGTATATATTCAGTGTCATCAGGGTCAGAGCCTGATGCTTTTGCCCAGTTATTTACACTTTACTCCCCACTTGGATCTATTTACCATAAATTTGAAGAGCTGTGACATTTTGAGCAACCACTGCCTTGACTCTGACTATGAATGACTTTTTGCTGTTGCACTTGTGGTCTTTGGTTCCACTGACATCTCTCGTCTACCAGGACAGCTTGAGCAGTTCCATCTTCCCTCTCCTCCTCTTTCCTTCCACCCACTTTCTCAGCTAGTGCAGTGGCAGGGCAACACAAGAACGCCCCTCAGGGACAGAGGGTGTGGGGTTTTGTTTGCTTTTTAAAGGGCAGACAATGGGACTGTAAGTCCTAGTCCCTGCAGTATCCTGCTGCCCTGTCTTACCTCATTGTGGGATGCTGAGGATCCAGGTTGGTCGGCAGGACTAGGAGCCTTTACCTGATCCCCAGAGGACAAGAGTCATTTAAGGAGGAAGCAAAACAGGAGGAGGAGAGTAACCCTTGCTTGCTCTGCTTTCTCTCAGGGGGTGTGAAGCTGGGCCTTGGAGACTTCATATTTTACAGTGTGCTTGTTGGGAAAGCAGCTGCCACAGCTAGTGGAGACTGGAATACGACGCTGGCCTGCTTTGTAGCCATCCTCATAGTAAGTGAGCAATTTAGAAACTGTGCAATTAAGAAAAGAGCAAGTTAGCTGTGTTACAGTCTGTTTAGTGCTGCAGTGTTGTCAGAAGAACCAGCCGGTGGGTATTGTGAAATCACTACGGGTAACATGCTGGGTATTCAGAAGAAATTGCGAGTGTTTCCTAGCCCAGTGCCCTGTCTATAGAAACAGCCTTTAAACAACTGCCCGGAGAAGCCAAATGCTGTGGGCTGGGAGGGAGAATTCCTCAGAGCAGGGCCAAGCAGCAGCTTTGTAGCTTACCAGAATTTAAGTGACTTTATCTGCCAGATCAGTAACTCGAACATAATGGTGTAGAAGTAGAGCTAAAACAGTCTGTAAATCACCTCTTAGGTTCAGCTGTGTGTTAGCACTAGCTGTTTACACTGCTGTCTCAGCAGAGAACTAAGCTCCTCAAGACTGTTGAGGAAAATACCTGACCAGCTTGGGTGAAATGTGAAGATACTGGGAAAGGGCACCTCATCCCACTGGTAGTTCAGGCAGGCTTCAGTTTCTGTAAAGTATGGAGATTATTTGGATACAGAGTTATTTACGAGAGATATGCTGATATGTTTGTCTTTTTTATTTCCCTTCTCTCTGGCAGGGTTTATGTTTAACTCTTTTATTGCTGGCTGTTTTTAAGAAAGCCTTGCCTGCTCTTCCCATCTCCATCACCTTTGGCCTGGTCTTTTACTTCTCAACAGACAACCTTGTGCGACCGTTCATGGACACCCTGGCTTCCCACCAGCTGTATATTTAGAAGCAGAAGAAGTGGAAGTTAGAGGAGTGGCTTTTTTTTTTTTTTTTTCTTTTAAATACCTTTGCTGTGAAGTAGGATATGCTGTTTGGAATAAGTCATTGAGTTTTACACTTAGTGCCATATATTTTTAAGGAAAACACTAACTCTGTGACATGGTGTATACTAAAAATCTGATAGTTACATCTTAGGCTGAGAATTTTCACAGGAGCCCTCAGGTTTTTTGTTTTTTGGACTCTTGTGAAAAGCCTGGCTCATTGCTGATACCAGAGCGTTACTTAAATGTATTTGATACGTACATTGGCAGTTTTGGGAGCAGAAACCTGCATGTAGCAAGGGCTGGGGGAAAGATGAAGGGTCTGATCTGTGCTTCCGGGATCTTCCGATGTTTTAGTCCTGGAACTGCAGTGAAGTTTCATTGTGCTCTGTAATTGTTAACACTTTGGTGTATTGAAGTGATGTGTGAACATGTAGCAAAATTAAGTCCTACCTGAAATTAAAAAAACAAACACATGGCAGTCAACATGCACAGAGCAGTGTGACGCCTGGCTGCGAGTATTAGGTGGGAGTGTTGGGCCACCTTCGTAAGCTGGTGTCTACGTGCAGAGCTTCTGTAGAAATTACCCCAAATGCCTATTTATTCTGCCCCTGGTGAGCCACGGTGAGCAGTGTCAGATGCAGACAGGACATCAATGCAATGGCAAGTGCAAACGCCAGGCTTGTGAGCGCGTGCACCGCTGCAGCCCGCGGCCGAAGGCAGGCCTGGCGGGCCCAGCGGGCCCCATCCTCACTGTGGGAAAGCAGATTTTTTTCTTTTTTTCACCTTTTTTTTTTTTTTTTTTCCCCCCCATCTCCCATTTTACTTTTTAGGAAACCTCTCTCTGTGTCCATATTAGAATCCTCAAATTGTCATGGGGTGGAATTACTGCACAACTACAGTAAATTGGTTGACCTGTGGTATCTTGTGCGGTCTCACTTCTGTGTGTTCTGTAACTGCTCTGAAGATGAATGACTTTCCCTTTATGCAGAGGTCCTCTAATACTGATTGAGGTTTGACTTACCTGACTTTTGATACTAACTACTTTTGATGTTTAAAGAATTTTTATTACAAATTTTAAAACAACTATTTAATGTAGAAGGGACTCATTTGAAAATCCCCTGTCACAGTTTGTATCAAAATAGGGGGGGGGAATTTTCATCTGCTGTTACCTTGCTCTAAATAAGCCATCATTACTGCTGGGAATATTTACAGAGACTCAAGCGAGTTCATTTAAAACAAAAAAAAAAAAAAAAAATCACAGTGCTTGTTCCCAACAAAAGATACAGGTCTGACTCAGTCTTGCTGTTAGATTTATTTTATCACTCCAGCCTTTTCTCCACACTTTAAAAGCATTTTTTTTCTACTTCCAGAGTCAGTTCCTTGGAAATAGGCAGCTTCTGTGATTTTTTTTTTTTTTTTCCCTTTTACTTGAGTGTGTATTACTCAAATAAGCTCTATTTTCGGTGACAGCTGATTGATGTCAGTATTTCAAAATGTAACATTACGCAAGCTTTTTGTGAGCAATGCAATATCATCGAGAGATGCAGAACTTCATGTCTGAAGTACTTTTTAGATAAGGCTTTGAATTACGTATTTTTCAGATCGTGCTTTTTCCAATAGTCTTGTTAAAGCTAATCTACTTTGATATTTAACAAGGACATCATGCAGGTGATTTAAACAAATTTTTTAAAAAACACGTAAGAGTTTGTATGAGCTTTGTGTGTCTCTGAAAAAGTAAGTTATTTCTGTGCTTTGTTTAGTTTTCTGTCCTTGTTTTTCACACTTGCAATGTTTGGATTTAAAAGCTAGAGCTGATTATTACTAATAGAGTTAATTATTACTAAAAGATATTTTTTTTGGAAATGTAAATCAATAGAAGTGTCCTCTGTTTTTAAAAGTTTATGTGAGGGTAGTTTTCATTTTTTTGACAAAGAAGTTCTGGGGTCAAATCAAAATACAGTCATTTGCAATCATGATATATTTTTTTGGATTGCATGGTATCAAGAGGATATGAAATACTTATGTACTAGAAAAAAATCCTGCTTGATGCAGGGTTGTAGCATATTATTAGAAACAATTTATTTCTATGAAAGTGGAGTAGATACGCAAAGGAAACTGGAGGGGGGTACTTAAAATCTTGAAGGATCACTGCTGGAGCCTGGTGGGTTTCTGCAGATTCAGGCTTGCCAAAGATTGGCCTCTCACTGAGCAAATCTGTGTAACTTTTTAAAAACGTAATTTAAAAGATAACTGAGTAATGGATTCTGTCTGTGTAACAATGTATTGTCTTGGTGGGTGATAGAAGACTATTGTGTATATACTGGAGTGATTTTAATTGTGTAAAAGTTCCTGTGTATTTACTACTGACATATGTGTATATATGTGTGTATGTGTATATATATACACACATACACACAAACATGAGTTTTGAAATGATATCGAGTGGTTTCTTACCTCATTCTTATTTCATATATCTCATGCACTTCACTTGTGCATGAAGTTTTGTTTGTGATCTGAATTTCATGCACCAAAGTTGCTTAAAACGTAAAAATGGAAAGGGTGGGACTTACTCTGTTCCCTTAAAAAAGGAACATGAGAGAGAGAAAAAGGTGAATACTTCAGTCATGTGAAAAACTGTCCCAGTGACCTGCAAATTGAGTAAGCAGCTGGAATCTCTTTGACTCTGGAGAAGCTCTGAATACTGATACACATGCCCCCAAAATGTACAGCTGTTGGGTACTGTGCATCCTGCCCACAGCTCTGACACAAGAAACAGCAAAAGTATAAAGAAAGTGCAAGAAATAGGAGTATTTCTAGGATTGGGATACCTAACTTCAGGCTCTCAGAGGAAACACCTCAGCGAGGAGGCAGTCTGGGCAGGAGTTGCCCTCAGGTTCCCAGAGCAAAAAGATGTTTGCGATGTGCTGTATTTCACCAACAGCTTTATAAGCACCAGCTGTTGAAACTGAGCCAAGAGAGAAGTGGATACAGCAGCGTTACAGCACATTCCAGTCAGCTGGAAAAGGAGCAGGGATTTGCTCTCCCGCCGCCTCCTTGCACCAATAGCTCGTGCCACCTCCTCCGTGGGGCCCTTGGATGCGGTCAGAGGGATCGTCTTTCCGAGTAGGGGCTCTCGCTGACAGGACTCGGTGCAGACGGGCTCAAGGGCATCTGCCCGTGTAAAACAAAGCACTGGAGGTCTGCCTTGCGCCCCCCCAGACCAGTGCATTTCCCTGCTGTGTTCTTGCCCTTCTACGTACTGCTGGTTAATTGCAGTTTTTTTGGCTTCCATCAGTTTGTTTGATTTTTTTTTTTTTAATTATTTTTTTTGAAAGACGCAGTTTTTCTCTTTCGTACCCAGTCTCCCTGTTTGGCATGGGACGAGCTCCGCGGCAGCCACGGGAGGGCAGTAGGTCTGTGTGGAGAAGCACCAGCCATTTTAAAGCACTCCGCTGTGGATGCCCTGTTGTTGAGAGAGGCTGCAGGCCTGGATTCTACCTCCTGGCAGGGAAAGAGCAGATGCTCCCCACCCCAAAACAGCCACAGTTTTGGCCCAGCAAGGGAGAAGCCCTGAGTGAGCTTAAGTGCACGAGGCACCAGAGTCCATTAAAAACCCTCACTATGATGCCCTGATCAGCTCCAGATACTGTTGTTACACTGCACACTCTCAGGTTTGTGGTTGTCCTTTTCCAGCACCCTGCCCTAGTTCGAGTAAACCCTTGTGTAATTCACAGGCTCCGCTAGGCATCTCCAAATTAGATTTTTGTCTGAATATCCTCAAGAAGCAAAAGAGTAACTATGCTCGTTGCTTTGTCACGCTTGTCCCTTGCAGTCTCCTCTTCCTTCCCAGCAGCTCCTGCTCACCTGAGTAAAGAGTGCGTGGCTCCCATTCCAGCTCTTTGCATGTTTCTTGTGTCCTGTTCCAGTTAGCTCAAAGTGAGTATGCTTTAGAAGGCAGTCTAGACAGATGTAGTACCTTTGCAGATTTTCCTCTCCAAAGGTATTGATATGGCCGCAAATGTGCCTTCCCTAGCTCAATTTATCTTTGAGTCCCCAGCTTCTCCTGAGGTAAGGCAATGTGAGCTGTTTTCATCTTACAAGTAGGAAAAGGAGAAAGAGTAAGAGGATAGATGCTAGGCTTAAGTGCACGCAGGAAATACCTCCTCAAGTCAGAGCACTGAACATGACACAAGTTGCCCTCCTTCCTTTTACATCCTCCTTTTGCTGCAGGTTTGCTTTCCTCCATTTTTTAATTTTTTTCTCGCTTTCTAAATTCAAGAGATTTGCTCTGGATACTCTAAGAGTTAACTGAGTATGTGCGTGCTCTCTTCATGCCACACATTTGTTTGACAGGTGCCCAAAAGTGCATTTTGGGAGCTGTCAGTGCTTAGCACTATCTACGGCTCAATATTAAAAAGATATAAATAAACAGAGGCTTTGAAGTGGAACTAGCTACACTCCTTGATATAGAAACCTGAGACAGGTATGGGGCCAAGTAGCTGGAGTGGAAGTTTTCCAAATTCGGGAACTGTTCTGAGCCCTATCAAATGCAACCTGAATTAAGTCGCAGCTCCTAGGGCCAGCTCATGATTAGGTCTGTGTAGAAAGAGGCCTGAAGAATCAGAAGGGGGCAGAGCAGGAAAAGCCCATGTGTATTTTCACCTACACCACTGGTTAGGGAGACCTTGCTCACGCCAGTATAAAATGGGACAAATTCCACATCTAACTTGCATTTAAGTGAAGTAAGAACAACATAAAAAAACAGAAAGAGTGGAAACTCGATCCAACTTTTAATTTATGCAGTATCATTCTCTCAGCTAGTTTAAATATAAGCAGATGCAGTTCTCCCAGACTTCATAGACCTGCATCTGTTTACGAAAGAATCTGCATCTTCCTCTGAAGTTGGTATAAAGCAGGCAAGATTACTGGGGCTGAAGGAAGGCATTCAGGATTATTTTTAAAGCTACATACCCACAGCTTTAATGTACCAACAAATGGTAATAAAACGCCAGTAGTGTCAACATAACTACTCCAACAGGAATTCCTTACCTCTTCATGGTTTAGGGAAACACATGTCCTCTCTGCAAGCCCCTGCTAAATATGACTTTTGTGATATTCCCGGAAGCTCAAATATGAGCTATTTTTGTTCTCTAAATAATATGCTAATAGTTGGTCTTCCAGCAGTGCTGCGCAGGGGTTTCAGGAGGAATGAACACTGTTTTATTTGCTTCTTTAATGAGAGAAAATATGTGATTTCTGTCCTTACATGATTTCAGTGAGCAAACTGAGAACTGAAATGGCAAATAACACTTGGTGATTTCAGAAAACTCATCATGCTGCCAAATCAACTTTGGGTCGTGCAGAAAACTAATAAATAGGAATCCAGCAAATGCATTTGGCTATAGAGGCTGTGGACTTTAAGCCAAGGAAAGAATACAAGATTGGAGGTGTGGTTTTCATTTACAAAAGAGGAGTGGAGTGCTGGCTTCTCTGTCCAGTGTTACTGCAGTGTGATTATGACTTTCCAAGACTTGCACAGGATAGGAAAATTAGGGGTAGTTGGGGACATAAAGCAATATCAGGTGTATCTATTGGGTAGAGTTTGGTTGCTTTCTTCACTGCCCTTGTGTGCTTGCACTTTTTGGTGTCACCATGAAACAGGAGTGCTGCTGCAGAAGGAAAACGGGGAGAACATCTATCTTCTAAGAAAGGAGCTGTGTTTACTCTGCTTTGAAAGTAGGTTGCCAGTTAAACTGAACTGACAGTTGCTAAGCTGTATGGAGTGGCTGGTATGTTAATTATATAGACATTGTCTAGGCTGCATCCTTAGATATTGGGTCCAGCTGGATTGCTGAAGTAAAGGGCCATCTTTGTGCTCCCATCCTGGGGCCCTCCAGGCTAGAAATCTTGGAAGCACCAGGGAGCTGATGGGAAAATGAACCTGCACTGCAGGTTCACAGCTGTGCCTGAAGGCAAGTGCTTCTCCCTGCGTGCAGCATGTTGAAATGATCCTGCTGCGCTTCCATGGAGGCTTGCAAAGCTCTCCTTTGGGAGCCAGGATTTCTAAGCACAACACAGCAGAAGAATGCTGTCAATCTTATTTTACAGAGAGATGAATAATTTACTCAGGGTCAAACGAATGGCTTACCCTGGATGCCTGGACCATATCTTGATCACTCATTCCTTTCAGAGGTTTCTTTTTACTGCCAGAGTCTCTCTCTTGGCTGACGTGGGAGTTGGGCTGGGAAGTTCTGCCGCCCATCAATCTTTGCCTCCAGCTATGTAGACACAAATGGAGATACTAGAGGTCAGATTATGTAGTCCTTCCCCAACCACCTCAAGAAGTGGATCAATAGCCACAGCGTAGCAGAAAAAAAAGGTTCAGTCAGGGTCCAAAGGTAGGAATTATGCTTTATAGACTGACTGCTAAAAGTGTATCATTGGGACTGCTTGGGAAGCACCCTTAGGCAATACTGCACCGAAAGCCAGTGTAAGAACTTTCAGTAGCATGCAAAGCAAACTGCACTGGCTAATGCTAAAGTTCTCCAAAATCCTCAGAAATTGCCCTGTTTCTCCTCTGTGGCTTCAACCTGCCCTTCTGTTTGGAAGCCACCCTGTGGAAACTGTCCTAGATAACCATTCTGTCCTTCATAAAAGCCTCTTTGTAGTGGCTAACTGTAGGCAAATGGCTGGCTTCTGCTTGCCTACTTTCAAGAATGCACCATATTTTCCTAGGGCATGGATGCCTTCACTAGTTATCATCTGTAAAACGAATCCTGTCTGGAACAACCTCTGTGGGTTCGATTGAACTGCGCAGGCAAAGCATGTGCCAAACTGCGCAAACAAACGCCATTTACAACGAGCAGAAACACTTCATCCGTCTAGCTCACAGATAGAGAAGAATTACAAACTAAATA
Organism: Nothocercus julius; assembly: GCA_013398735.1. Lineage (NCBI taxonomy): Eukaryota > Metazoa > Chordata > Aves > Tinamiformes > Tinamidae > Nothocercus > Nothocercus julius. The sequence goes on along the minus strand of VZSV01000149.1, from coordinate 1,190,734 downwards.
ATGTTTAACTGAGTTCCACCGATCCTGGCAGAAACACTAATACCATGTTCTTGAAGCACACAGCTGCTAACCGGGCTGATACCCTCTTTTTAACTTGATTCCATACAGAAAGTCTTTGAGTGAGATACATAACAAGCACTAGTTGTGTGACTCTGTTCGCGCATACGAGCTATATTTTAGTGCATTAATTGCTGAAATGTGGGGCAAGGGCAGGCACTTGCCCGGGCATACCATTCCACAAGCTACCCAAAGACAAGGTTGCTTCCATGTAGTCCTTCTCCCTGCAGCCTCTCCACCTGACACCGTCCTTCTTTCAACATACTCTATCCCACCATGGGCTGGTCTCCAATTTTCCACAGCACCCAGTTCCCACTGCACCCTTCTGGCCAAGGTTGGAGGTGGAGGGTGGTTGGGACAGTGGACAGCATGAACCATGGGAGAGCCTGGTGTTGCAGTAGGTGTGTGATGCTGCAGAGTATCTTTGGTGATCTGCCACCAGTGATGAGCTTGTGACCTGAGCTTGTTGTGGCTTGTTACAAGCCCATCTAGATATAACACCCAGTTCTGTTTTCTTTCATAATCTAAAGAAAAAAAAAAAAAAAAAAAAAAAAGAAAAAAAAAAAGAAAGTTCACCTACATATGTAAACTTCTGGTTGGAGAGAACAGGCTCGTTGGAGGGAACACGGTGTTATCTGGCCCGCTGGGAACATGGTGTGTGGGTTGGAAGGCAGGGCTGAAGCCTGGGGAAAGATAACGCGGCTGTGATCTTCCTCTCAGCCCACAGAAGAGCAACCCAGGGGGATACTCGAAAATGCTTGAAGGAAGCTGCTACTTCCCAGCTAGTTGTTTAGAGTTAGTCCTGAGTAGATCTTGTCCCCCCCCAGGCTCAAGGACATACTACACTGCCTCTGTGGTTCAACACCCTTTGCCTGGCTTTCCTAAGGCTGGTTACTCGCAGGGCCATATAGGAAGGGTAAGCAGGGGCGTTAAAAAGGTATTGGTGAAAATAGCTTTTCAGTAAGGCAAAAGCTAAGAGGAAGTTTCTCTGTCTTCTTGACACTCCTTTCTTTGTCTTAAAAACAAAGTGCTCACTGACTAAATGAAATTGAGCCTTGCCTCTTCCTTTTGCAGTGAGAGCACAGGGGGAAAACAGGACAAGGGCAAAGAATGCCCGAGTGCTTTGGGGTGAAAACACAGAGCTCAGGAATCTGAGCAGAGCCAATGTAAAAATAGCTCATCATTTGGATCCTATGATGATATCGGATGTGCATCTACCACCCGCTGAGTCTGAGAGATCTCATTTCTTGACAAGGCTCTTCCTCCCACTCTTGGCTGTAAGGCCATGTAAATAATACAGGGTACAAACAGTGTCACTGGGACCTGCCAGAGTTTTGTAATACGTGCAAGTGAACTACTCAAACCAAGCCACCTGTCCTGGGACAACTTCTTTAGCTGTTATAGCTCATCATCCTTATATTATTATAATACGGTGATGGCATACAATAAATGTGCGTGGTCAGAGAAGGCATTCCTCCTCCCCTGAAGAGCTTCCTCTCTAAAGAAGATGAGTGAACACAAGCAACCCTATGAGGCAGCTTATGTGACCCTCCGTGGTTGCCTGGAGAGGCAGAACTGGGGAAATGTTTTCCGAGCAGCTTTTCTCTGTGGTTAGCACGGGAGAAGTGTGGTGACGTATGTTTTGCTCTGGCCAGAGAAACAGCTCAGGCCTGTCCATGTAAGAGGGCTCCTGAGTGCTCTCTAACAGCCTGTGTGCTTGTTAGCCTAATGACATGACCAATGGTTGTTTAATTGAGAACCTATTAATTTTTCCTGTAGGTTAGTTGTCTGACTACTAATTTCCTGTTGTAGTGGAGTCCTTTTTACTGTATGGCCTAAAGGTCCGTCCAGGATCCAGTTCTTTTAACTTGTTTAGTTTGCAAAAGTTTAGCCACTCTGGATTCTTCTTCCTCACATGCGCGTGGGAGCTCGGTCTCTTCTGTGCAAGGCTTCACAAGAAGCCGCTTTCTCCAGGCACTTCAAAGCAATTGGCACCGGAGTTGGCACAGCGTTGCCTGGGTGTTCCCTGGCATCCAATAAGCAGGGAGCTGTTAGGTGGTGAACGAGCAGAAAACAGCAAACAGCAGCAGAAAAGCAACCTCACCCAAACGCAGGAGCACAGACCCTTCTGGAAGGTGCGCTGAGGAAGCCAGCAAATCTTGTTGCTTTTACCCCAGACCTGCTTTTACCCTGAGCTATTTATGCACCTCATGGAATTGCATCATGGTGCCCTTCATTATATAAGTATCAACAGGCAGCGTGAGGTGAAGATATGATGACGCAGTTGAAGTATCTCCTAGACAGCCAGGACTTGAGGCTGCTATACCAAGCAGGTCTCTGACCTTGGGAAAGGTACTGGCCTCTCTCTGACTTGCACAATCAGGATTTTTGGAGGATTAAGTGATCTCCAACAAACCATTTTAACAGCAGCAAAGAGAAGGCTCTGAGGAAGCATGACTTATAAAATTACCTACAATTTGAATAGGATGATTTACACAAATGTTACAGATACATGATTCTTGCTGTACATGCTCACGTTTCTATGTAAGGCATCAGTATGTTGCAATTTGACTGAATATAATAATACTGAACAAGATGTGAGAAGAGAATGACAGCTGCAGTACCAAACGTGCTGTGGCTGATTTAGTAATGTGATTCACTTCTTGTTCTTATAGTTAATAAAGAGATTTCTGAAAATCTGGGAACCTTTTCCCTGGATTTCTCAGGCTTGCTCTGTAAATTCAGACCTGCAGTAAGCACTCTGACCAAGAATGCAAGCATCTAACATGGGAATCGCATTGGATTTAGGCACTGAGTAAAACCGTTAATCTGCAACAGTCTCCTTCTGCTGTCACATCGCACTGGAGGCACTCAGGCATCCACAGATGCCAAAGCTTGTGTTTTTACATGGAAGTTTCCTAGGTGAGTAAAGATCCACAAACACTTGCTTATGCTGTCTGCACCTTAGCCTGGCAAGTGTTTGCAGGTGGCCCATTTTGCAGGACAATGACACAACACTGAGAGCTGATTCAAAGCAGGGCTGAGCAAGTGTCACTGCTTTTTTATCCACGTTTTGGTGGAGGGCCCAACACCAGAATGGGGCAGCCTTGGCTGATCCCCGCCGGATTCACATCCACACGTCCTGCCTCTGAAGAAGGCACAGCTTGCACAAGGCCACCCTCTGAGTTTGTCTCGGATTTGGAAAGGATGGAGGAGTGTCCCATCCCCATTTTCTCTTGCTGAGCTTTTCCATTGTGTAGAATAATAATAATAGGGCTGGAGAGAGAAGACAAGAGCATGAGTAACAGCCAGGGTGCCAGTGCAAGGGAGGAATGCTGTAAGACTTCGCGGCAGACAGGGAACCTGAATTTGGATTTCCCGAAGCCCATGTGAATTGCCAAATACTAACTTGTTACATAAACTAGTTACCCTTTCCAAAGGAAAGAATGACTCCCTCATCTATTTTTGTAATAGAGCACTCTTGTTTCTTCTTCCTCCAGGATTCAGGGCTTTGACTCTCATGGCTGGTCACACTAACCAGTCCCTAAGGCTGACATGATTTTCTTTGTCCCCCTTTTTTCCCAGCGTGAAGGAGATCTTGCCTGGCTTCTGCCCTGGACACAGGGAATCTTTTAAAGCTCCGGGAAGCTTGCGAATAGGTGGTGTAATGCAAATTTAATAGGCAAGAATATCAAATGATTTACTGTGTGGAAATAAGGTGGACCAGTCAGGGTGTCTTTAAAAGATGGGGAAAGCCTTATTCTGCTTCCAACTCAAGCAATGACAGTGTGTGCATGCAGAAACCCATGGAGTTCCCTGCTCAGTGCAGTAAGACGTGTTTCACAATTAGCACAGAGCTGACACAAGCGAAGTGACGCTGCACAGAAACCTGGACCTGGCATTCCAATCCCATACAGCAGCAGCATGAAGAGAATTACCCCTAAAAAACATTTCTTTATAGGTGTGTCTAAAGATTGCCCTTCTTTCAGAGAAAATAGCATGGAATTAAGCACAAAGAGAATATTTAATTTGTACATAGAAATTTCCAGAGATGGCAGTTTTGAAGTTAAGATGACTAGGCATTTTTAGACAAAACTTTGCAAGGCTGCTATCTTATTGCAGCTGCATTTGTGAATCATCTGACACATCCCGTCTGCACCCAGCTCTGAAATATGGAAGCATCATGTCTGGCCTTTCCCTTTCAGATATATTGTGTCTATGCACAGACTCTCTTCAGAGGAATAGAAAGAATGTACCTTCCTCAGGAATGTATTTTTTAAAAAGCTTTTCAGGTCAAATCCTGCCATTCTAGTACTGACCAAGACTTGTCTCCAATCCCAATAACAACTGAGTGATAGGTTTTGCTAAATGTGCCTTTAGGTGTCTGTGCATTTCCTTGCAGGAAATGTCTCATGGCTGAACTGGGAAGAAGAGTATAGCTTGAGTGGAAAGGGCATCTTTTTATTTTCAGAAAAACATGAAGGAATCAATGCAAGATGGGCAGTAGTGTTCACCAACACTGCCAATGTTTGGATTTAGGGCCCCAGACACGTTTGCAGCAGGCTCTTTATCCAATCCCTTTCTGCACAAGTACACAGCACCCTTTCACCTCGACGTTAAGACCTTCGGGGTGGATTTAGGGCCTGCAGCTCAAGCTACCAGGGAGGCTGCCATGGCAGTTACTCCCACCGCAGCAGCGCCGCGCAGACACGGCGCTTCTGGGCACAGCCCGCCACTCACAGCGCCGCATTCTTCCTTCCCACGTCTCCCCGTGGCTCCAGTTCCAAACCGACCCGTATCCTGCGGGCTTTGAGTCACCGCGCAGGTGCCTCACGGGCCGCGCCGCCCACCCCCGCCGCCCCTCTCGCCCAACGGTCGCCGCTGCCGCCGCACGGACCTCACGGGCCTCACG
>VZSV01000149.1:1167820-1183415 GCA_013398735.1 Nothocercus julius | reverse complement strand
CCTTCCTCCTCCTCCTCTTGAGGTTGCAGGAGGTGTCAGAGTTTAAACCACTCTAAGCTGATGAGAAAGACCAAGAAATAATAGGGTATACAAGTCTTGCCCTATCTTACCACAGTTGTATGCACTTTTTAATGGCTTTTGAGTTTTGTTGCTAGGTACAGATTGTAGAGCTAAATGAAAGACCTTAAATTCCTAGTGATTTGGTATCTGAAGTGTTACGTGCTCTTTTTAACATAGGAAGTACAACTAGCTGCTCTGAAAAAGAGCTGACCATTTTATGTAGTTGGCCTCTGGAAATATTAAATCTTTGTATGTCTGCCTGTCCAAGCTTGGAAGTGCATAGAGTAAAAACTGTTTTGTCCTGGAAGCTGCTTAAAGGCTGTGTGTTTTCCTTATAGATTTTTTGTATAGAGATGTCCAATAGGATGATCTGCTTGTGGTGGAGTTGGTTCTGGACCGTTTTGTGTGGTTAAGCGTAAAGTCTTCAGCTACAGTTACAGTGTATTGTGAGAATTTGCCTCTCAGTTTCTCCTGGTTTTGTGTGTAGATTAGATCTGTATGTAGCCTTTATTTACGTAGCCTTTATGTGTTTAGCCTATATCTTTACTTACTGCTATTCAGATCTTTTTAACCTATCACACGCTTTGGTTTTCTGCCTGTGCTGAGGACGTGTGCTGTAAAAAGGGCCTTTATTCTGAAAACTCCCAGCTCCTCTGCTGAGCCATGCTGTTTGGGAGCATTAAGTGCTTGTCTTGAATACTTTGACAATACTGAACAAAGAAGTTAATCAGGACTTGGGAAGAGGTGGAAGGAAGAATGATTGGATAGTAAGCTTTGAGTGAAACAAGTGCCTCCTTTAGAGAACTTTTCTAGAAACGCTATGCATAGAATTAGGCATTCAATTTCATGTAATGTAGCAAAGCTTTTTGGAATATGGCCATGCAGAAGTCACTGTGGGAAGTCTGGGATTTCCAAAGGCACCTATTTATGTTGTGTAAAGCTTTGGTACTCTTAGTCTGAAAGAACAATGTTTAGACTCTGCATTGTGTAGAACATGAATTTACAGAACATATTCAGAGAGAACATAAATAACTGTAGACTGATTCTACGTAAGGTGTCACACTTTGCAGATTAGGCTGCATGGTTGGTTATGAAAAAAGAGTAGTGAGTTTTATATACCCTGGTGTTGAAGATAGCCCTGTGTATGATGAGCAGGAGTTGAAGCAAAGATTTGTGACGGAACTGGAATATAGGAACTGTAGACTCCCGTAGCATGTTCTCTTAAGCACTACGGTTGTAGTTCTACAACCTACCTCAATCCTTGGCTCCTTGAAATAGTCCTTTTGCCTACAGTTATGTCGTCGTCTTGCGATCCGTTTTTCCTGTCCTTTCAGGAGAGGTTTTGACACAGAGTGTGAAGGCTTTGGTAGCTATGGCACAGGTGTGCTAGAGAGGCTATGAATAGGCCTGTGTGTGTTTGTGCTGTAAGTTACTAAATTTGAACTCAACCCAAAGGTCCCAGGGCAAGGTTGAAAGGCATGGTGTCCATATAGAGATGAAGGCTTCCAGGATCCATAGCGGGAGGTTGTGCGTGACCCGTTGCTTGCCACGGTCATGGCAGGGTTATGTCCTGGTGTGACCAGAGCTATGCACGTTGCACAGGAGGAACATCACTCCATGGAGCGCCATTCACTCACCTTGAGCTGCGACTCAGGGCAAAGGACACATGGGTGTGAAAAGGATAATAAAGAAAATGTCTTCCTGCACCTAAGGAAAGACAGGTGAATAGGTTGGTTACAGATCCAAGATGTGTTTAGTTTTTCAGAAGTTTACAATTAAATGAGCTGTGACCCCAAAATACTACTACTGCAGCATTTACTCATTTAGATACTTTTATTCATAATATACTATCAAGGTGGTCTGCAAACTACCCTATTTGTTTTTTGCTCTGTAGAGATGGAGATTTAAAGGGCTCTGAGTCTGTATGGTATAAGGATTAATATACTCAGGAGAGCTGTCCATTCTGTCACTAACATACTGTATTGTCCTGGCAAATTAATTGCTCTCTTCCCTCTAAAACTGAAAAAGAAGTTATACCATTCTCCTTTCTTTAGTTATTTGAGATCTGCTAGTGAGAAGTGATGCACACTTAAAAGGAAGAGTGCCTCTTTTCTCAAGAGTCTTATGTTAAATTGTGGTGTATTTGAGTTTAAAATAGTCTTTACTTGTTTGAGATGCAGCTTTTTATTGGTCTGAAATTTTCAAATTGCACTTTGTGTGCTTTCAGAAAGATAAAATTCCTAATAAAAACAATTACAGCATAATAGCACATAACAAAACAAAACCCCCTCAAAACACAAAAGCCACCCTGCCAACTGGTAACCTCCCTCCTTTATACTTAGCATTCCAATTCTGAGCATGAGACTGTTGGGAAACCCTGCTGGGTACCTGTGGAGATGTGCAGCTCCTGGGCAGCTAAGCTTTTGTGGTCTCCTCTGCCTGACTGTGAGAGTGTGGTGCTAATCTGGAAATGTCAAGGGAGATGTTTGTAATGTTATCTTTACTGGAGCACAACTTTCATATTTGATCCATGTAAGCTTACTGTAAAACAAACCAAAGTTTTAGGTTCAGTTTGACCTGCCTGAATCTCAAGTTATTCTGTGCAGTTTTTGGTCATGCCCTATCTTGCTTTTAACATACTGTTTTCTTGGTTGAGGTAAAAGATTGACACATAAGAGGCAACTTCCACCACAAACCTTATCAAGGTTGTGCCTGTGATAAAAGTTGCACTTGTGCCTGCTGGTACGCAGCCATATGGATGATGCAGTGAAATGACTTGTTCTAGGTGTTACTGCATAAATAAACTGAAAAAATAATCTGTTTTTTCCCTGTTTCCTTTTGTTCCTCTTCCCTCTTATATTTGGAACTTGAGATAGTATAAAGATAAGGTGCCGGGTGCTGTATATAAGTGCAGTTTCAGGTGGAGGTATCTTTTCTAATCAGCTTTGTCCACTACAGTAAGCATTCCAGCTAATGCTGTTTCTAGTTCTCTGTAGCTGGTACAAGTTAGCTGTGGATGATGGGAATACGCAGATGGCCGCAGTAACCCTCAGTACGATCAGTAAGAATAAGCTTATCTATTTGTGAGATTAAACTGCTGTTTCAACTAACTGGTAGCCCAGCAAAGCCCTTGACCTGTTTGATAGTGAAACTACTAGTGAGAGGTCTGCCGCTTTTTTTTTTTTTTTTTAATTTTTTTTACTTTAGTTCTGGGATAGACAGAGACTGTAAATACTCCTGAAAACTTGGCATTGCTTGAAATAGGAAGCGGAACAAATAACCTCATAATTCCAGTATCAAAAGCTGGTGAAATAAAGTGGGTCACTTTCTACATGCAGAAGCTCGCCTTCTGAAAAGAAAAATAAAGGTGTGGACTGCAGGCAGGGGTTTGTTATCTGCCGTGCTGCAAAACTATTCAAGTAAAGCTAAGCCAGGGTCATCACAGCCCTAGTGCAGCAGAGCCAGAAAAAAAGTGCAAAAATGGCCCAAATCTTTGCATGCATAGTTTAATTAAAGGCCTATAAAAAAGGGAAATGGAGCTTTATGCCCCATCAATGGGAAGAGCTTGTTTCCCTGGAATGGAACTTGTTCTTGGGAAAAGTGAGTGAGCTGCAGCCTTCAAATCAAAATGGTTATGTGAGATCTAGTTCAAAATCATGCCTGTGACAGAACTCATTAGGATTTTGTGTCAAAACGTATCAGAGGAAGCTGCCCCTAATGAAGACAATGCGAGCTCTCACTAGGATCTTAATTGCGAGTGAATTATTTCTAGATCTATGAACAGGATACAAAGATTCTATTAATTCCAGGCACGTGGGCTGTGACTCTGCTTGTGCCTGTCCCCAGACAATGTCTGACCAAAGCAGAAAGTATATAGAGCTGCCAGGCCAGAACAGTCACTTTGCATGATGTATCTGTGCCTGAAATAAAACAGACTCCATGCTTACTTCTAAAATGTCCCAGCATATTTTTTTTGACTATGGCATGTGTTCCACTCCTTATTATGGGAAAACTGTGCATGCTGGGTTCTGAGCTAGCTATCATTCAGCAAAAACAGCTGCTAGACCTTCTGCTTTTTTTGGGGAAAGTGCATTTGTCTGCAAACCAGCCCCCTTCCATCAGTGCAGGTGCTGCTGTCCCAGGGAATAGAGTGTAAACAAGTGCAGCCTGCCTTTGGAAGCTATTGCAGTTCTAAATGCCAGCTGCAAACTTTTATTTGTGCAAGGGTATTTCTAAAAATGCTTTAAGAGACTAATTCGGTTTAAGGGAATCTGAGTCCTGCACCATTGTTTGGATGCAAATACAGGACAGGATTTTTGTCAGCACTGTAAGTGTAAGAATTGTAAGTTTTATCTGCTACCTGTTTGAGTATTTTCCTTTCTGTGCTTGGCCTTTGATGTGCTTATTGAGTGTCTAGCTGTACTTACTTAAGTCTTCAGTCTAATAGTGTGGTGCGTTGAATAAAGAAGGAAGTAAACTGCTGTTACTCGCTAGGAGAGTGTTTTTTTGAGGCAGAAAGTTGCTGCACATAGAAGCAATCCAAGTAGTTTGTGATACCTGATTTTTAGTTTTGTGTCATTACAGCAGGGTTCAAAGTCTGGTTTGATGTCAGGTTGCCTCCTGCTGTGGCATGTGTCCGGCATCAGCCCTCCCATCTGCCCACGAGTGCCTCCGTTCCAGCCTCCGCACTGCCAAACTGCCTTCCCCATACTGCAAAGTGTGGGCTGCTTTCTAGTTCATTCAGCTGGGAAAGTTCACTTTGCAAATACTGCGACCCGACTTGCGCTTGGGCAACCCTTGTGGTTGATGCTTGTCAGCCCTCCTCAGGCAGCACTGCTAGGGGCTCTCACGGCTAGTATGGACCTGACCAACCTGTCAGTACTCCACATAGGAAGTGTGCTGATCTCTGTCAGCACTGGCTGATGATTCCTTGGGAGAAGACAAGTTAACTATAATACCCCTTTTGTGGACTTGGGCCAGTGGCTGACACCATTCCCTAAATCAGCTTTTGGTAGAGTATGCTTGCACTGTTTATTGAATTTGTAGAAGCATGAATGGAACTTGCAGTAGAAACAGTTCCCTTGTCTTCATCGAATGTTAACGTTAATGTTCTGCTGGAACTGCGGTGCCAGTCTTCTGCTTCAAGAGTGCATGCTCTTCCGTCCTGAAGTTGTCTCCTGTCCTTGCTCGTGCTCATCACTCTTTCACAGAAGCAGGAAGATAATTCTACTGGTTCTTTTTGTTTTTTACTCTTTTTTTCCCTTCTAGCTTGTCTAGCTCTTCACCCCCCGCCACCTTCAACCTCATTAATCTCTGGTTAGTTTTCCTGGCAATGAGCTGGAAAGTAATGTGCTCTGCAGAATGTGGGATCCACAAAATTAGGTATCTTAGGATTTTTTTTTTTTTTCCCAAGTGAGGAAAAGGCTTACAGTAGAGTTCAGTTCTGATTGCACTTCATAACTCTCATTTTCGTAGTGCATGATGATTTTGGATGTTAGATGAATATTTTCTTGCTGCTGATGTTTATGGCCGAAGGATTAACTATTGCAGTATATTTTCCTTTCCTCTACGTGTTTTTCTGACTTAGCTGTATTAATGTCAGGCACTTAGTATACAGAAAATGAGGAATTGAAGGGGATGGCTTACAGACAGAATTGCCTTACAGTTGGAGTACTGTCCTCCTTCTGGAAATACGCTCCTCCGCAGACTTCAGTTGTTGGTTATTCTCTTTGCCTGTGACCTATGAAGTTTTTGCTGAATTATGTCTTGTGTTTAATTGTGCTCAGACAGCTATTTCAATTTGTCCTCTGAGAGCTGCTTGTATATGGGCTGGGAAAGATCACTGAAAACAGTAAGTCAGCAGCCTGCAGGCCTGTGTTTGCTACACAGGATGGGATGGGAGTTGAGGGGGAAGTGATTAATTATTATAAAGCCTGGGTACCTTCCCCACCACATTAGAGAGGAGTGAGTAAAGAGGTGCAGGGTGGGATGCTCTGTAATAGTAGCCTCGCCTTGAAGTACGTCATAGGAATGTGTTTCTGATGTTTTGGGACTAACACCCTTGCATGATACATGAGTGGTTATAACCATGGTGCAGGAGAAAGTGATGATGAGGGCGTGGAAGTAGGCAGACCCTCACTAGCAATGACTTGAGCCCGAGTTGTCTTTTGTAGCTAAAACTTGTAAAGGGGAATTGGTCTTCTCTGATCACTGATATATTTAACATGATAGGATTGAGCACACACTGAGCAATGTGTTTTCTGTTTGTAGTTGCATTAGCTTCTCCACTGAATTTTATTTTGGAAAACTTACTAAAAATGCCCGTTTAATATCTGTCAGCTCAAAGTGAGCCCATCAGCTGTCCTTTGGGTGAAAGGAAGGTTTGTTGGTTAGAAAGAATCCATGTAAAAGCAGATACTTTTTTTATTGTGCGTTAGTGTACATTGATCTATATTGCATTACTTGTTGTTGCCCTTCCTGAAGGGAAAGGAGTCGTTCATAGTCAATCTTTTCTATGAGTGTAATGCATGACGCTCTTTAAAAGATGAGCTTTTCAGTAGAGGCAACCCTTAAGAGGTTTCATGTCAAATATTACAGTGAAGTGCTGTTGGTTAGCTACTTTTTCTAGCACTAAATTGCAGGCATCACCTGCATATGCTTTGGGTGAGCATTGTGTGGATGCCTTCAGTTTAAGAACATGGGGGAGGAAACAGTCTTGTTAGCAGAGTAAATTTCTGTACCCGACAAACAGTTTTTAAGTTACGAAGTGCACTATGCATCACTAAAACCAGCCCTAATAACCAAACTCTGGAGAGATTCAGAAGTAGCACTTGAATGGGTCAGGAGTGTATAGGCTGGCTTTGTAAAGATAACCACAGAGCAATGCCCTAGGTGGACTTGATTTTGTTTTCTTCCAGCTAACCCATTAAACCCAGATAATGTTGCTAGCACTTGGCTGTCCTTTTGAAGTCCATCCTTGGGGCATGTAGTGTCTAACACTCACTTCCTGGCTGCAGCCCTTGTTCCTGATGTTGATCACTGATTAACAGGTGTTGAACAAAGACTCCAGTAACCCAGATTGAACCACTGTTTACATAAGTGTTTTTGAAATGCAGTTTCAATAATCCATGCTTCTCCTGTGACTGCAGTGAAATTTATATATGTATCCTGAACCTGAGTTGCAGCAATCCATACTTCTGCATAAAAATGAAATGGTGCCTGTGCACACACTTTGGTAATAGCTTAAATATGTGGCCTTGGTAGTGCTCTGAGGTTACTGCTCTGTGTTTTGTCTGGATCTACAGGTGAAGTTGAGCCTTAGGCAGCATCTTATGCCAACTGTGTGGCCCCATCTTCTCTATTAGAAGGGGTGGGAGGGGAGTGCAGGTGAGTGAGCCAGCCCTTGAATTGCAACCCCTCAGGCTGCTAAAATGTCTACACTGTGTTGCCTTTGTTGTGCTTTAAAGAGATGAAAGGTGAAATAAATAGGAAAAAAAAATTATCTCCCTGGCAAGATAACTTTGGCAGCCCAGCACAGCTTGTGTGTATCTATTTTATTTATTTCATATCCATGTGCTGCCTTTTCTGAGGAACAGTTCTGCCTGGAACAGGCCACTCCTGGTTTTCTCTTACTTGACCTGCGGCAATATAGGAGAGATGGTGTTCTGAGCTTCAGCTTAGCTCTAGGCCATGCTAAAAGGGGTCAGCTGAACTTTTTCATCTTCAAAACGTTCTATAATTCTAATAATAGCCAGTTTGTACTTGAAGGCACTGAAACAGCAGGAACTGTTATGAATCCGAGACAGAAGGAGGAAGCAATATTGAGTTCTGCCTCTGCGTTACATGGTGGCCAGCAGCTTCCAAATGGCTTTTAAGGTCGTGGCATGGAGGTGTTTACAGCATGGCAAGTTTCTAGTTGTACGTGGCAGTTGAGTTACAAATTGGGGGCTGAGTAGATACCTTTGGAGGATAGGCAAGTTCGTTTACTGATGTGGGAGTGAAGAAATTGTGCTATGTAAAATGCTTGGCTCGGTTCCAAGGCAGGGTTGGGATGTGGCAGTTGTCAGTACACGTCATCCTTGCTATCAGGTACTGAAAATATATTTCAAGGTCTGATAATCAAAGGTCAAATGCTAATGCATTTGATCTTTTTGAAGACTGTAAAGAAATCAGGACCATTTTTGCAGCATTGTTGACTTCTACCTGTCTTTGCCTCCCCTGGTCAGTTATAACTTGAATATTTGTGTAAAGTCCTGGAATGCTCTCCAAACTAATGCATGCTCATAGGAGGAGTTCTCACTTTGCCTGGTAAGCCCAGCTAGCCAATTGTCATTCAAGCTGCCCCGTGTGTTACCTGCGCTGCAAGCAGTTTCTCACAGTAGCTGGTTGCCAAAGGGGAGTGAGATTATCATCTGAAAGCCAGTGGCATATCCCAGACTTGAAACTGGTTGCAAACTTTTTGTTATTGCTGCTGTATAACCCCTCTCTTTTTTTCTGTCTTTTCTCTCTGTTCAGCGCAGAAGGAGAGCAGTCATGGCAGGCGATGTCATCATGGTGATGAGAGGCCTGACGAAGCTCAGCAAGGCTGTCCTGGAAACCCAGACAGGGCAGCTCCGGCAGGTGCTCCTTGGGGGCGATGCAGTTACCATTGCAAAGGGCCTGCAGGCCGCTGCCGAAGAACGGTTCAGTTCTGCCTTGGGGAAAATGCAGGTAAGGAAACCTTGTGGGTACAGTTGAGCTATGTTCTTCTTCAGGACACTTGTATTGTGAGAGTGGCTAGGAACTCCCATCGTGAACTCAAACCGACTGTATGAAGTGCGAGGCAAAAATACAGATGATGGAACAAGCTGCAAAATCTCCCAGAGCTCTTTGGTGTGCAGTAGGTGTTTGGTGCCGGAACACAAATGGGAGGGGAAGATTCTTGTGGAGTGTATCAGTTTCCATTTCTGACTATTTAAGGCATGCTGAAAATAGTGTTCTCTGCTGTCCTCATCTTGTCAGAGTTCCAGGTCTAATTAAGATTGACCAGCAGCTTTGTTACTTTTGGTCTCCTTCAAACACTTTGGTCATTGATTACCCCTCCTTTGAGAGGATGAACTTTTCTAGAGTGAATTGGCTTTCGCTTAGTGTTTCTTCCTTTCTTTATGGAGTTGGTGCACATGACACTTCTTTGAATAAAGTTGAAGGTCAGTATGTTCTTTTAGTGGAGTCTATTTTTTGAATGAGGAACCTAAGGATAAGTCTCTTTTTTTTTTTTTTTTTCTGGAATGGCAGCTTCTATTATCAGTATGTGTATGGATAAGAACATCTCATTTGCTGTCTTCATTCTCAGACAAGTCTCAGATTTTTCAGGAGATGCAAATTACCTAAATGAGGAACAGTCATCCTTTGGGAAGATACTATGGCACAAATAAATTATGGTCTTGAAGCAGAAATTAATGAGTGAAGCTTTGAGGTTTATTTTGTGCAATAAGTTCAGACTATCATGGCAGTATCCTTTGGCTTCAGCCCTACAATCTGATTGTATGTTTTTAAGCTTGCCATTGCTTTGACCTGAGAAACACTCTAGGTGTATTTGTTAGTGCTTTGTCATGCCTTTGTCTTCCTTTTGCATCCACGAGACAGTATCTTCCTGTTTCTATGTACGTTTCACTACAAAAGAGAAAATCTACGCACGTGCACCTGCTGGCATTGCACTCTGTAAATGAGTTGTAGGACAATCTGCTGCCAAAGCAGGGCCTCTTAAAAAATCTGCAGTCTGGGCTGCAAGACTTCTCTGTTTTGAAACGAGGAAGGCTTTTATAGTAAGTGACTATATTTCTTGTCTCTTGATCTGTGGCAAGTTTTTGGCTGTCTGATGTGCTTTTAAAGATTAGAGTATGGAAATAGAGGCCATTTTGCTTCCAATCGTCAGGCAGTATTGTGGCCATGGTCCCCATACATAGATAGCTCCCCACCCTATCCCATCCCGCGAGTGATTTTGATGCTCAGAATGGCATGAGGCCTGCTGCATAATAGGAAGGGCTCCGTTCTGCCGTTTTCTGCCAGGAGGGGGAAAATAATTAGTGCCTAGGAAAGAGCCTAAAATATGCTGCCTGCTTGTCTGACCACAGCAGGACTTAAAACCTTTTGATGGGCCTTAATAATGATCAGTACTTCCAGGGTTTTGTTGTTACAGAGACAGGTAACTGAAATGCATAGAATAACAAATAAATCAGAATTAATGTTCTGCTATTGGCTCTTGTATTGCCTGTGCCAAAAAGTAATGGGAAATATCTGGGCTCGTGGGGCAGTTGTTGCAGGTCTGAACAGAAAGCAGTCAGGAGAAGCTTGTTTTGAGTGCTGCTCTATTTGGCACTGTTCTCCTTGCTTCTAGCACCTTCCTGTTTGTTTGGATGGCAACAACATTTGACATAAATCATTGCTTGATTGATATGTTTTGAAATTGCTAATGTCATTGGCCATGGAGGGCTGAGCTTTTTGCTGTATAGGAAGATACCTGTTTTTGCTCCAGGTAGAGTTGGGCTGGAAAGTGCTGACATTGCATGTATGGGAGTGGTGGGAGCAGAGGGAGCACACTGGGGTAAGAAATACACATTAAGCATGAGAGTGGCTCTGTAATGAGGAGGGACAGCAAAAGCTGTTTCATGCCATTCTGTGCCTGAATTTTTAGGTGCAGTGTATTGCTTGTAGCAATCTCTAGAATTGTGGCCCTTGCTGCTAATGAAAATTCATTGTCCCATCACTGTGGTTGAAAGACCACCTGTGGTCCCAGATGACCTAAGTGTCTTTTTCCCCTCTCCCTACCATGAATGGCTCTGGTGCCAGATTCTGTATAAATTACTCATTGTAAAGGCAGGGCAGCCCAGCTGCGTGCCTACCTTTTGATCCTCATGTACCAAGTTTTAAGTCCTGTTCTTAAAGTATTTCTACTATTTGCTTGCAGGAACTAGGCAAACAGCAGGAGAACTTAACTGATCTCACTGATGATTTTGGGAAAGACTATGACTTCTCAGCACAAGAACCATCATATGCTTCAATGGACTTCTCTGCTCCCCCCAGCAAGCACCATGAACACAGTGGTGAGGGCCCTGCTCACTCTTACACTACAAATGGACCTTTTAGAAATGTTGGTGAGACTGGAGATTCAGGCCTGGGACAGAAGCCTTTCCCTGGCAAAATGGATGCAAGGTTATTTGGAGGCTTTAGGGACCCTGGAAATCCTTTTGCTGCTGCCTTTGGACAAAACAGAGCTTTTCACCAAGACCATTCTTCAGTTGGTGGACTAACAGCTGAAGATATTGATAAAGCCAGACAGGCCAAAGCTGGTTCGGAGCAGAAACCTTACAAACAGATGGTATGTGTGTTTTTAGTAAGGATTCTTAGCACTGTTTTTCTGTACTGCATTGTCCTTACCCCTTCCTGTGTTTCTCACCTCTGACACTTTCACTATTCCTTTCTTGTAGAGGTAAAAGGGAAGCGTTAGTGCTTCTTAATTTGGGTCTTTGATTTTGCTGTCAAGCGTTTCAGGCTGTTCTCTCACACCAGCTCCCTGTATATCAGATATTTTGATGTGAGAAGATGTTTAAAATACACGTATAGGGTTAGATTTCAGCTTTATACAAACAGGAACTCTCCTATCATTCCCTGAGCTGTGAGGACTTGATGTCTTATGGCAATAGCGACAGGCCAGTATTCTACACCAGTTTTCAGGGTGAGATTTTTGGGCAGGTGGGGACAGCAGTAGGCTACAAATGTTTGAGGACTGCTCAAAAAGGTCTCATTTGATCTAGAAAGCCTGTCTCTTTTAGCTAATAGTTTTGCCATGACGAAGAAGAATGGACCGGGCCTAAACTTCTCTGTGAGGGTCATGGCTTTCTAAGCTCTGTCTTGCGGCTTTTATAGAGATGAAGGACGTGTTGTCTTATCACTAGTAGATCGGAGAGTGGTGTAGCTCACCATCATTTCCAGCATCATAGCCTTGTGTGAGCCATGGCAGAAAGGACACAGCAGGATGGCCTGTCTTTTCTCTCTCTGTGTCATAGCGGAGAGACATAGTGGAGAACAAAATCTCTCTTCATGATGGAGAGATTTACCAGAGTCTCCTCTGACTTCCTACCTTCTCCAAACCCAATATCAGATTCTACTGTGGGTTCACACGTTTGGGCTATTGCTTCAGTGGAACTGTGTGCTTCTGTGGCCCCAACTGTCCTGTGTGGGGAGGAGGTATCTGCAGGACTCTTATTTGATTACCTTCCATGAGTTGTAAATCATGTGTGGATGGGACTGGGTTGGCATTGGGCAGCTTAAAAATATTAGGACTGCTGATGTATAAGGTTAAATAAATAAAACCTCTTAAACCTGGTGGTTAGCATTTCTACCTTTCTCAAAGTCTTGTTTGTCTACTTAGTGTATGCTTCACTCTATGGTATGGCTGTTCTCCTTCAAAATCTCTCAACGTGTATGGGGCTTGATGTCAGAGAGAAACTTTCTGTACCTAAGGGCTATTCTTTAAGTGTGTTAGCAGTTGCATTCTTAATTTATAGGTATCTGACCTTATGCCCAGTTCATTTGTGGCTTTTTTCCCTCTCTTTCTTCCTCCTCCCTTATTGCTGCAGCTCAGTGAACGGGCCCGAGAGCGCAAAGTTCCCGTCACGCGGATCGGAAGACTCGCCAACTTTGGAGGTGAGGTGGCACCTGCTTTTGCCAAGTCACCAAACTTGCCCGTGCTCATTGATGGTCGGCTATGGCTGTGCTGCTTCTGATATATTAACTGGTTCTGATTTATCTCTAAGCTTGCTAATAAGAAAGTGCTTTCCCATAAACAGCTGGCTTGGTTCAGAGCTTTTTCTGTGTATGGATCTTGGCTTTTGCTCATCATGGTATTATACTTTGACTTTTTTTAAAGGTGTGTGTGTGTGTGTGGGAAACCACACCACTGTATCTAACACCTACTGCAGTAGTATGGCAAAGAAAAATGTTTCCCACCCAAATAGAAAAACTGACCTTTCAGATGTGTTCTGCAGGCTGCTGTTTTAACAACCACTGTGGAGCTGGCCTCTGTCTTCTTTTGTCTTGGGAGCACAGGCTGATCAGACTGCTGGAGCTTAGCTTTCCTGCTGCCGCTCTGAAATGAAAAGAGGAGTTGCTCCTAACAGTATATGGCAGATACAGCACACTGCCTTGGTAACACGTACTGGACCCTTCTGTTCTAACAGATGGGGGAGAGGAGGTGCAAGTTGTTCTCCAGTCTGCGGAAGTGTCCCAGTCACCTATATATGATTCCATTCTATTGAAGAACTTCTTCTGGACCTCACAACAGGCTGGGCTGCTGTCAGCACAGACAACAAGTTGCTGGAGCAATTTGAGTCTCTTTTAATGATTTTTCTGAAACATCTCCAGGTTACTTCCCCAAGCAGTGATTGCATATAGACTATTCTTTTGGTATTGATTTGAGGATGCAGAAGTGATAAGACAAAGTTTGATGTACTTAGCTATTGCTTATTAACTATTTTCTTTCAGGAAAAACATGAAATTGGAGACCGAGTTCTTTTTGGCAAACTCCACTTGACACCTAGACTGCAGATGGAACTCGTGTTATACAGCAGCAAAACATCTTTGATGATATTAACAATTGGTGCTTATCTAATGTCTTATCCCAAGGAGTGTTTACATGTCCCTGGGAGAAAGGGAACTATCACAGCATTACAGGTGGGGGAAAAATATCACAGTGGAGCTAGTCTTGCTTAGCTGATCATTAGATAGGGTAGTTTCTAAATTGTGTTTTGTGACCCTGGTGTTTTGAGATAACTGCAACTTTAAGTGGGCTGCAATTGTCTCGCAAGGAGCGTGTTAGCCTTGAGGCTCCAGTTCTCTTCCACAACACTTGGCAGAAAAACATATGTGCAAACTGCTGTGGATCTCTGAGGAAAGAAAAATATATAGCTTCTCAAATACAATTCAGATCATTATGCAAAAATGATTATTCTTTTGTGTGTGTCTGTGTTTGTCAGTGTGTTGTGCACGTTAAGAGTTGGTGACGGGGACTGATTCTTTGCGCTGCTGTAATAAATAGCAAGTGAACTTCGCGATAAGAAAGGATGTTTGTATGCTTGTCAAATCTCTTTAACCTTATGCTTCATTACAGGCGTTCTGTCCTCTTGGCATGTGTCATGCTTTTTAAAGAGCACAGAAGTCATGATCTGCTTTCTGGAGTGACAAGGTCATCCCTTTTGAACAGATTTGACTATTGTTCTTAAGCTCTGTTACCATTGAAGCCTCCCTCCTAATCCAGCCTCAATTTTTATGGAAAATGTCTTGCAGCATTTTTAGCTGTCACCTTCTGAGTTGTTGGATTTATCTGTAGCTTGCTGACAGCTGGTGGATGTGAAGTGACAGATAACCATAGTTTCTGTGAACTTTGAGTCCGAAATCTGTGGCTATACATGCCAGCTCTTGGCACCCAGGACTGTTGCTTGAGGGAAGGCTGACTCATGCTTTGAGAGGGAGCATAGCTAGTTGCCTTCTCCTGCTCCAGGGTATAAAAAGTAACAACAGAAAGGGACAGTAAGAAAGAGATATTCCTGATAAGCAGCATCCTTTGTCATCCTTCTCTTTACTCATTTTTTGGTTTTGCCTCTTCTATAATTTTCTGTTTCGTATGATTGAAATTGTCAGCAAGACAAGGCTGTTGTATTCACCTCGCCTTTAGAGGTAGGTCTTGTTGCAAAAATTGAGAGGTGTTGAGATTCTCTGGTCACTGTAGTCTCTTGTTAGCACTCACTTGATTTCTTCCCTCTGAGTCCTTGCTATAACAGCAAGGAGAAGTAGTACTGGTTAGCAAACAGCAGATGTGGGCTCTAGGTAGGGTTTTTAATTAAAAACTAACAGAACTTTGGCAACATACCAGTAGCCTTGTGCTTCTTGCAGGTTTTGGGATGGGAGGTTCTAAAATAGTGTGGGCAACTCTGTGTGGGAGGGCTGTCAATAACGAACACTTCTTAATTGTCCTGTGTTGTTGCTGGTTTGATAGCTTTAAAACCATAGGGA
Organism: Nothocercus julius; assembly: GCA_013398735.1. NCBI lineage: Eukaryota > Metazoa > Chordata > Aves > Tinamiformes > Tinamidae > Nothocercus > Nothocercus julius. The sequence continues at coordinate 1,168,307 of VZSV01000149.1, read as the reverse complement.
AAGAGCTTTTCAGGACCTGCAGGTGGGCCTGAGAGACAGTGTAGTTGTGAAACCACATCAGTCATTTGTAGTTTGACCTTTTTTGGCTGGTTCTTATCTGATGAGAAATGCCCTCTTGTCAAATTATGTCCCTATAAAGCATTCTAGCACTCCAGATACTATGTGAGATTATCAGGAGCTGCTCTGCTGGATGACTTGGTGTCTTCAGTGCTCAACGGAGAGATTATTAGGAGTACTTGAATTTTTGCTGATTCTACTGAAGTTCAAGTGAAATTCTGAACTTAGCCCTGAGAGGGAAGTGGGTAAGGTCTGTGGTTTTCCATGAAGGGCTGGGGTGATACTAAATGTCCTTGAGCTCATTAGTTGGCCACTGTCAGATATGGCCTCCTGGATGTGTGTTCCTTCTCCATAGGCAGAATAGCAGCTTAAAGGTTGAATGAGAAGTGTCTGTCAACAGAGCAGCCAAATAACCATCTTGTTGATCCAG
>VZSV01000149.1:1077643-1162492 GCA_013398735.1 Nothocercus julius | reverse complement strand
TTTTTTTTTTTTTTATGCACAGACTACCTGCATAGTCACTTGCAAGACTTAATTTTGTAATTTTGGAAGTTGGGAAGGTGGTATGGTCAGAGTAAAAGGGTGCAGCTATTTCTTGGTTACAATAGTGATTCCATACCTCCAAACCTTTTACCCATCCAGGTATACTGCAACCTCACCATATAGAGGTATATGTGGGAGAATAAATTCATGTCAGTATAACTTCTGCGGCTTCCCCATAGCCACACCTGTGCATGCACACTATGCTTGAGCCTGCTCTTGGATTTTTTTTTTTTTCCTAAAATTGTGTGAAACTGTATAGTTCCATCAGTATAGAAACTGTAGGTGAGCCTGTATGTCTGGGAGCTTTATATTGCTAGTGGTTGCAGTCTGTTTAAAATGTCAGACTGTTGTCTTGTAGGAACTTGGGGGATGGCTGCCCTTTTCTCTCTAAAGGGTGAGTGAATAACTTGGGTTACTGTTAAATGGCAGATTTCAACTTCCAGTACCTTTGCCTTCCTCTCAAAGAGTTTCATAATGAGCTCAAAACGCTGTTCCATATCTGTTCAGTTTTTTTTGCGAGCTTGATGAAAGCTGGGGGGCACAATGTTTCTGGGTTATACCTGATCATGCCATAATGTCTCTTCTCTAAGCTTATACATTAATAAGATGTAGCTGTAGAGAATGGTTGTGCGCAGATGTGTGGTTTAGGGTATGGAATACATGAGTGTTCTTTCCTAGAAAACAGCAAATTACTCTTAAAGCTTCTATCTGGATTCACTTTTTGATTGAATCCATAAAAGCTTGGGTAGGACACTGCAAATTGTAAGGATCTTGGTAAAGTCATTGCAGGCTGCCTGGTCTTAAGCTGCTCTGTCTGGTTTGGCCAGTACATTTGGATTTTCCCAGTGCCTGGAGGAAACTGGCAGCAGGAGTTAAGCTCTTGCAGCTACAGGCAAAATCAAGACCAAATCATTCCTGGTTCGGAAGCATTGCTTTAAGATGGTGAGAATCCTTGTTACTTTACTGTGCACAGAGTAGCATTGTACTACCAGGCCAGCCTGTGTCTTCCCCTCCTCTTCCTTGAGGAAGCATAAACTTCTATTCCAGGAAGTACTTGAGTGGCTCAGGATGGAAGAAATTAAAAAGACAGCAGGCAGAACACACCCCTGTGGCAGTGGGAACAGCCTGTGGGCCTTTTAGGATGCTGCCTATTAGCATTTGAATCTTTGTGTTCCCTTTGCAGCCAGGCACTGCAGAGCAGCCCTGCAGAGAAAAAGGAACTTAGGCAAAAAGCTGCTTTACTCGCTAGCCTGAGCTCTTGGAGGCTAGGTGGATTTCTTCGCTTTGATTTAAAAGCATCCGTGTTGGCAAACACAGCCTGTATAGAGAGTCCTTGAAGGCTTTTGCTCTCGGCACTTGTGATGTGTTTGGCAGATTGCTTGTACCTGTTTTGAACTGATGACTTTGCTTTTTACTGAGGCAATATTGTGCAACTGTTATTTCTCTTGCCAGATTATTTTATAATTGGGCACACCCCAAAGTGAAAATAGGAGCTTGCAGAGCTATGAAACTTGTGGGAGGATATGAGCTTTGTTTCTCTTCCTTGCGTTGTAAGAAAGAAGGAACCTTCCTAAGCTACAGAAGTTCTGCCCTCAGAGAAAAAAATGCAGTGCAAGAGTTTGAACTGCCCCCTCCCACCGCCCGCCAAGCCCCACGTCCTGGACATAAATTCATTCCACTGCAATCCTCCTGCGTGCAGCTGCAGGGTTTTCTTTATGGATTTGGGTTAATTCTGCTCTCTAAGTGCTTTCAGTGGTTTTGTTCACATTGTCGGTTTAGAAAGAGAGTGGACATACTCCATTTCCAGCATGATTTTTCTTATTATGCTGATCAAGCAAATTAAAAATAACTTCCTGGTGACCTGATGACCTTGATGGCAGTCTCAGTATTTAGAATGGGTATCTAAAGTGCAAGGCTGCCATGGGGTGAGCGGGTGGAACAAAGTTTCCATGAATAAAAACCAGACCAGGTGCCCAGATAAATAGTTGCCATTACTAGCAAAGACTCCGGATTCAAGGTCAATTTTATGACTTCTTAATGGCCTCCATGGAGCAATATGGGCAGGCACTGTGCATGCGCTGCACTGGGCACAGTCCTAAGGGGGCTGGAGCTGGCCTAGGCTTGAGCATAGGGCTGTTTCCTTACAGAGAGTGGGGAAAAAAAATGCAGTCTCCTTGAGTTATCAGTCCCTAGGACTTTTTTATGTTCTTGTCTGTTCTCTTGCTCCAATGCCTATGTGATGGTCCTAAAAATCAAATATGCGCAAAGCCAAGGGTGGGCTCTCCATAGTGAAGGTGAGGGGAGAGCAGCTGCAAGGTGCACGCGGATTCAAGCTGATTTTTGTGTCGGGAAGGAAAACGTGGATCTAGCAGCACTGCCTGCGCTCTGCAGGAATTGACCGTCCTCAGGCACTGGGGCAGCAGGAGCTCGAGCTCCCCTTGAGTCCTCCTCACTACCACAGCTGTCTAGAGGGGACTAGCTGTTTGGGTTTTGCTTTTCATTTGTTTATTTATTTTTCCTCCCCCTTTTAACGGGTAGGCAAACATTCTTGTGATTTTGAGATGGGATAGTTTGTAACAGCAAAAGGCAGCTGCTGTTTATGGGAAGAAATATCATTTTAACCTACTGAAAATTGGCAGAGACATATTTTGAACTGTGCTGGGTTATGTCTCCATTTCATCTCCCTCCCTCTTGGAATCGTATCGCGATTTTATGGGGGTTTTGTTTGTCTTTTTTTTGCTTCCTCCTCACTTCGTTTTCCTTGCCATGTGCCAGTCATAAGCTTGGTTTTGACTCTATTTCATGCTCCCTTTTAGCAATGTGCAAACCCAAACAGCAACTAAAGGAGCGTGGCTGGGCTGACTAGTGGCTCTGTGGCTTGACATCCTGGGGAAGCAGCCAGCAGCATGTGGGCAGCGCCTCTGCTTGGCTCTTGCTCTGATAGGACTGTTAATAATTAAAGTCATCTCCAGGACCCAGTGAACCCTGACAAGTAGAAAACAAACTCCTTTTTCCAGTTTCAGGTTCTGAGGAGGGAGCGTAGGGGTGTGTGTGTATGTGTATGCATGCACGGGTAGCATGAAGGGAGGGTAAGGCTTGGATTTGGTAGGTTCCCTGGCTTCTATGTGTCTGTGTGTATTCTCTTAAGAAGCCCCTCAAAAGGGCTTCTTATGCCAGGGAGAACCATATTGCATATTTAGTCTTCAGTCTGTATGTTTTGGGCCTTGTTCTGTGGTGGTTGGTATTTGAGTGACTGCTGAAGGGAGTAAGGACAGAAGGGTTTGGCTTTCTCCGTGCATGGCCTCTAAGTACAGTCAGAGTAAGTGGCTTTAGCTGAATTGTGCAGTGGCAAGTTTCCCGCAGGAACATGGCAAGGAACAACATGCATCTGTGAAGATGTAAGAGGGAAAGCTTGGCAATCCTAACAGCTGAGATTAGTTTCCCCAGCAGCAATGTTGTCCAAGAAGAATAGAGTATCACAGATGAGTGCTGGGCTTCTGCTGTGAGGATGTTCTGCAGCCTGCCCAGGCTTTGGCTGGCTTGGTAACCACATTCGATACACAGTGATACACAGTCTGTGATAAACAGTTTTTAAAATGCTGTATGCGGGTGGCGTGTGTTGGAGTTGCAGTACTGGGACAGGATGTCTGTTTTGCCTGTGCATCAGGAAGACAGTAAATTTCAGTCTGATTAGGCAGGAATGTTAATACAGGCTTAGAGGGTAATGGGAAAACTGTTTGCCCAGTACAGGTGCCTAGTGCATGCTGTAAGTATGTGGTTGCAAAATGTGTTTAGATGTGAATAAGCAAGAATTGGTGGGTACGGGAAAGGAGGGTTGGGGCCAGTGTGAATCCCTCCTCCTGCCTTAGGAAGTGTGCTTGCCCCGCTGTGCTGTTAATGCTTTTGATCCTCCCCACCCCTTGCTGTGGCTCCCCTTTGCTGCTCCTCTGAGCCTGTGACTGCCTTCAGCCTACGACATGGGCTCCAGCCTCACACAGTGCATGGTCTCCTAAGCCAGCAGGAGCAGCAGGTGCAGCAGCAGCATCTGCCCGAGGTCCTGGATAGGCCTGCACAGCCCCCTGCTGTGGCTGGCTGCCCTTGGCCCTCAAGCCAGCAAGGCCAGAGTTCGCACAAGACACATGTGCATGACTGTGGTCCGCTCTGGTCGCAGTGAAAACAAAGAGAGTAGCCCTAGTTTGGTTTTCTGGGGAAGGGTGAGCAACCTGCTGAGTGTGGAGTAGTATGATGGAGTAAGCTCTCAGAGGTAAGAGTGCTGCTTATCTCTGTGCTGTCTCCTTGTCCTCAGGAAAGAAAGCGGTGATGGATTCCAGCCCATTCCTGTCAGAGGCCAATGCAGAAAGAATCGTGAGAACTTTGTGCAAGGTCCGGGGAGCAGCACTGAAGTTGGGACAGATGTTAAGTATTCAAGGTGAGTGGTAATGTCAGTCCTCAGGTACTGTCTGAGGTGGGGCGAAGAATTTCTTGTCACGTTTGGGGAGAGTCAGGTGCTTTGAATCAAAGTCAATTGAATATGGAGGGCTTAGGTGGCTTTTTCATGCAAGAACAGTGACGGTGATATATCTGGTTAAGTTCAGCCTACTTTCAATCTGTAGTGACTTTGTTTGCAGTGTACCATCATCTGCTTCCTCTAGTGCCTCTGGTATGAATCTGAGCTCCCTGGAGCACACAGCTGCTCTGATCAGAGTTAGCTCACTTGATGCAGAGGTAATGCTCCTGGAATGGGGGGAAAATGACTGCTCTGTGAATCTTAATGTCTGCATTAAAAAGCAACTCTTGAAAAGCCGAGAGACATTACACTGAGTAGTACAGAGGTGTCCTGCTGCAAAGGAGGAAGTAAAAAATGTGATGCTGTTCTTTGATCACCAAGTATGGTCAAAAACATGTATGCAACCCTCTCTCATTACTGCTGCCTGTTAGTGGTTTACATGTTTGACCTGTCCAGGAGCTTTGCTAGAAGGGCTAGTGCAGCTGATAAGCTTTTCAGTTATAAACTTAGCTGAGTTTTCATCTTGAAGGGATTTCAAACTGATTCTTGATCCAACAGGCCTAAAGTCTGTGATCAGAAGTGAAGGTATGAGTGACCTCTGTATCTTTGTATGGAGCTGTTAGGTAACTCCTGGGAGATAGCAGGTGTACACTGTCTGGCACTCTCCACCTCTCCTTCCTGCCCAGCTCATCAGGGAAGGGAAGAACTAGCCAAAAATAGCTGCTACACTTGTTTGGAAATAGCTTTCAAGATGTCACTGAAACTGAGTCAGTGTCTGAGTGCCTGAAGTGCTTGGCTTGTACTTCTGCTTGAATTTCTAAGTGCTGACTGCTGATGCTGGATCCAGGGAGATATTAGATAACTTGAGCAAGCTAAAAGAGCATGGGTGGCTGGCTGTCCCGAGAGCCCTTCCTGTGGCACTTGTCTGTTTGTTTGCTAGATACCTGTCCCAGGTGAGTGCTGTTCCTCCTTCTGGGCTTATGGCAGCTCTGACAAAGCTGGGGAAAAGGCAGCAGTCCACGTGCAAAGGCTGCCACCAGGATACTGCTTTCTTGCTCTCTGGGAGCTGCCACATGCTGACATTTGTGAGTAGCTTGTCTTCCGCCTTTGCTCATGGGGTTGGTTCAGAAAGAGCAATTCTGCTCCTTGCTTTGTGTGGCCAGAGCCTCTGACACCTGGAGTGACTGCGCTGTGTCTGGAAATGAGCTGTGGAGCTAACTTATCTACCCTAGGTGAGGATCTACTTAAGATATTTAAACACTATTATGAGTTACACCTAATGTGTGTGGAGAGGCTGATCACAGCTGTCTTGGATGTGAGTGAAGGTGCAACAGCTGTGGAAGGCCAGAGCTGAGGCGCAGAGATGCTTGGGATTTTTTTCATTTTTCTACTGTCTCCTAATGCGATTGAGCTTTGGCAGCAGTGTATAAAACACTTGCTGATTAGCTTCACTTGGATGTCAAGAGCCCAGAGGCCGTTAGCAAGCTCAGGGGTACTGGCCAGACCTCCCGTGAAGCATGCAGGGTGCTGCTGTGCCTGGTGACCTTGCTGTGTGGCGCTCAGGTCAAAGTTGTTTCCAGTTTTGCAGTGTAGCTGGCTCTTGGGCTGGCCATTTGGACAGGAGGCAAAATATTTGCTTGCTGAATCCTTCTGACTCTCAAAGTAAGTTATTTCTGCTCAGTTGTGTTTTCTTCTGCACAACTCCAGTGGCTTTGCATTTTGGTAGCTGTTTACAGTACACACCACTGGCTGGTGGGGACTGTTATTTGGGGCCAAGCATCAGCTGTTATAGCTTTCACTGGCTTTGTTCAATCAAAGTATAAACTTTCTCTGTGCACTTTCTGGAGTGTTTCTGCTTTGGTTTTCCCCTGGTAAGTGAGAGGAGATGCACAGGAACTTTCTTCTGCTGCAGCAGGAGATGAGCCTAGGAGGGACTTGAGGAGGAGGCAGGTTTTGTGCAGGAGTGAAGAGCAGGTAGTGGCTCTCCGCTTGCTTCTTGAGCATAGGACTTCTGTTTGCTTCACTCCTCAAACGTGTGATGCTGCAGGAGATAAGCCTCAGATGCTATTTCTGGGTAAGGAGAACTTTTGAAATAGAAATAATTTTAAGAACCTTTATCATGGGGATGCTCGTAGGCAAGAAAGCCTGGCTCATCTGCATGCAGCTAAGCACTTATTTGTGTGCTGAACAAGAACAGGAGGATGTGGCTGTGCTTTGACTGACTCTTGTGCTTTTCCTGGCAGACGATGCCTTCATCAACCCTCATCTCCAGAGGATTTTTGAGCGCGTACGTCAGAGTGCTGACTTCATGCCTATAAAGCAGATGATGGTGAGGAATATTCCTTCTTGCTTATCAGGGAGGAGCGGTCAGTAACAAAATAAACGTTACTTGTGACTTAACCAAACAGGAAACGTGGGCTGGTTTTAAGAGTATTCTTTCAATAAGTATTCCATCCTTTAATAGTGGGTGAGAAGTGATCTTAATTCTATGGTGCTATTCTCTCCCGCACATGGAAGCTCAGCTCTGGACAGAGGAAAAAAATCCATCTTTTACATCCTGAGGCTATGGTGTTGTAAGAGGATGATGCATACAAATATTGTTACATAGGCTTTGTATAATGTAGTCTTTCTTTCCTGTTTGTTACCTTTCTGCAGTCTTGCTTCTGGAGGCTAAGCCAGTGTCTAAACATGCTTAAGTTTCACTTTAGAAACAGACTTACAAGCCTTACTTGGATGGAAGATTAACAGAAACTCTTCTTACTGTTTTTGATAAAACCTTAATCCACCTGCAAGAAGGGTTGGAATGAAGTAAGCCAGGCTATGTACGTGTTCTTTTTCCATCCTTTAGTAGGGAAGGGTGATGCAAGAGGAATTGCGAGTACTATTTATTCTTTAAAAGACACTAAGCAGACCCACACGTTAAGGGTGACAGTTTGGCAGCATAACAAAAAAGCTGTTAAAGTGGGCTGTAACTTTTAATTATCAATATTGCCTTAGAGTCTGTCTTGCATATCTGCAAGCCACTATTCAGCCGCTATTCAGCTTGGCTGTCACACTATTCAGTGTGATGAAAATAGAGGAATATCCAACTCATTTTCCAAAGATTACAAGTGGCTTCAAATAGGGTGCTTTGCATTTGTATTGCCCAAGATCTCTGCCCTTTGGATCTGTGCAAGACTTCTGTGGTGGCCTGGGTGAGCAGAATCTGCTTAGTGCTGGGTCTGCAGTCGTGTTTAAAGATGAGGAAGGAAGAACAATCTAGAAAGCAGAGGCAGGCGCTGCAAACTACTCTAGGCCTCTAAGGAGATGCAAGTCTCCTTAGAGGAACATGACTTCTGATAAGGAAACCTTAAATCTTTGCTTGCCATGTTCTGACTCTTTCCTTTTTATTTGTAGAAAACTCTGAACAATGACCTTGGCCCCAACTGGAGAGATAAGCTGGAGTCCTTTGAAGAGCGTCCCTTTGCTGCTGCATCCATTGGTCAGGTTCACCTAGCACGCTTGAAAAATGGAAAAGAAGTTGCCATGAAAATCCAGGTGAGTTTTACTGACTAGCCTTGTCTCTTACCTGGGCTCTGTAGGAAGGCAATGGAGCTGCTAGACAGGAAACATCTAATGCAAGTAAAAATTAGCTCCTGCAGTGTCTTATCTAATGTAAGCAGAGGGAAAAGACAGAAACAGTTCTGCTGCTTGAGCTGGTTTGACCCCAGATGATGAAGGGGAGCTCTTTCTCACAGATATCACTCTGCAGAGTAGGGGCAATGCTGGAGATGGACTGTTTGTACCTCCTTAGCTCTGCTGCTGTGGAAGGAACCTACATGTTCCATAGGTTGTGTCCCCATTTAGATGTGCACAGCTCCCCTTTCTGGTCACAGCCTGAAGCTTAAGGATGTTTGAAATAACAAGCTGAACATCTGCATGTCAAGCAGTGGCAGTTTAATGCAGGGTATACACCAACTCCTCGTGAAGCTGTCAGCAGCTTGGGCCTGATATCCCTAAGGGGAATGAGTTCTGGAGCCGCATGTTTTATAACTCTTAAGTAGCAATATCCCTTGCCAGCTGAGCAGACTCCCAGGCAAAGCTAGACATCTGGTTGGTGGCCTGTTTTCCAAGGCAAGGATATTCTGAAGCAGCACAAAGGGGTGCTGGTGGCTGTTCCTCGGGCCCCTTGTGTCCAAGGTAACTCTCTAAAGCTAGGCCAGGTTAAAAGCAATGGGAAGCTAGTGCTGTGGCATCAGCGTAGCCAGATCCACAATGTGCTTTTGGCTGGCTCCCTTGTCAGCTTGGGTGAAGAGGACACATTTGTTTGGACTGGCGTCACACCACCTGCCCTGTTCCTGTGGGTAAAACCCTCTGGGGCCATCGGTGCCTTGTGCTGGGAAGTGACCGACTGGCATCTCAGTGTTGCTGGGATTCATGTGTCTGAGGGTTTCTTTGATGTAGTGTAAAAACCCATGTCAGAGGAACTGAGCAGGCTGCTCTGTTTGCAAGGACTGAATCTTGGTTCATCTCTGTCCCCCCACTTTAGGTGCTGGCACTGAGCAAGCTCTCAGAAGAGGCCTGTGTGCCTCACATATGTCCTATTCACAGCCGGACTGTAGGTGGCTGTGGTTGGGAGTGGGTGCACTTTGAACTGGAGGGGCTTTCTGTCTCACCAAGAAGAGCAGGATATCCTGGATTCACCTAGTGCCAACACTACCTTTTTCCTTTGTGTCCTGCAGTACCCTGGAGTTGCCCAGAGCATCAACAGCGATGTTAACAACCTGATGACTGTCCTGAGCATGAGCAATGTTCTCCCTGAAGGTAAAACAGCTGGGACCCTTGGCAGAGGGAGGTGGAGTAAAAGTGGAGGTGCAGAGGTCCCACACGAATGGGGTCATCCAGTCTTTTGCCAGTACCTGTGCAGGGTCTGACAGCTCTTTATTGCCTCTGGCACACACTGACTGTTGCCAACCCCTTCCAAGCAATGTGTTGCACAGCTGTGTCCATAGATTAGAGATCAGAAATGGCCTCAAGGAGAAGATGGATGTGACTTGGAAAGAGTCAGCGTATGAGCTGAGCTCCCACAGAAAGCAGGAAGGGCAAGGGGTGCAGGGCCAGCCTGGGAAGCTCTGCTCTGCTCCCCGCTTGCAGGTACCAAAGTGCTGCTGGCTGTGAGGAGTGTGTGCCTGTCCATGTGCCCTGACTGTGACGGACCCAGGGGGACTCTCTGCGAGGTGTGAAGTGTGTGCTCCATTCTAATGGTTTTCTAGGTGGGAAGCGTGAGCAATGGTCACACTGTATAGTCTGGCTTTGTCCCCACTCTTTTCTGACATGAATGCTTGCATTTGGCAGAATTCATTCTTCCCTGCATTCCATATATCCCTCTGTACCTGTTATTCCGTCCTTTTCCTAGCCAAGAATGGAAGGGAGGTGGAGAGCTGCCACACACGGAGCTTGTTCCGTGTCCCGGCACATGGATATATATATATCATCTTTCTCCAGTGATGCCAGCACTTGCTGTTCCATACTCACCTGCCTTGCAGCAGTTGGGAATCTTTGTGGGAAATGTGTACAAATGTTGCTCTTGAATCAGGCTGGGTGCTGACAAAAACTGGGACTGTCCCTCTATGCTGGCAGGGCCCTTGTGCTGCTGCAGTCCCAGCCATGGCTCCCCAAGGAACAGCAGAGTTTTTCAGCTCTGAGACTTGAAAAAAACAGAATTGGTAACATGGGCCCTGGCTACCTCTAGCTTCAATTAACTTTCTCAGTCATGCAGACTGCTGTGCCCTGCTGTGTCTGCTCCTGGCTGCAGGGAGATGCAGTTTTGCAGCATTATTATTGTTATTGTTACTATTATTTTGCCCAGGCTAGTTTTCAAGTGCTTCTGCCCCTAGCTGCATTTCTGTGCACAGCCATACAAACACCACAGCTGCCCTAACCACAAGACAGCAGGAATTTCACACAGCTTGGACTGTGGGAGAAAGGAGAGAATAAGACTTTGCTTTAGGAACAGTGCTGTAGCCATGGTCTGGAATTACCCGCAGAACCTGTATCTAACTGGAAATACAGGCCACCTTTGTGAGACTCTTGCTCGCTTGCTGGACTTACTTGGAGTTGTCTGGCTCGCAGGTTCTTCCTTGGGTGCTGCTCTGTCCTCCTTAATGGGCTGGGAAATGTTTAGCCTGAGGGATTGTTTTTTTCCCTACCTCTAACTCTTTCTTCTTTGTGCCCTTCTGCTTTCAGGTTTGTTCCCAGAGCATTTGATTGAAGTTCTGAGCAGAGAGTTGGCCCTGGAGTGTGATTACCAGAGAGAAGCCGCCTGTGCGAGGAAATTCCAGTAGGTTCATGCTGTTGCATTGAGCCTCTCCTCTGTGTGTGTGTGTGTGTGTGTGTGTGTGTGTGTGTGTGTGATGCAGGAGGGGATATCCCCTTTCCAGGGACCCTGGCGGGGGAGTGCCATGCCCCTGGGCTGTAGCACAAGGCGAGCTCTTGGTGTTTATGCCTCAGCATTACTGCCTCTTCTCAGACAGATATGTTTTCCGTCAGTCAGGCATGCAGTACGGGGGTGATGTGGGTAGTTCCTATCCCCTCTCCTTCAGTGTGAGCCTATTCTACATGCAAAGCACTGTAGTGCTCAGGAGACCAGGCTTGCAGCCCTGGTCCATGCTGTGTGCCCTCTGAGCACACCTTGCCTTGTTTCTGGTGACGTGATCCCTTCTGTAACTGAGGAAAACTCAGCCTGGCTATGGGCAGAGGGTGGCAGTGCTGAAATAAGCTGAGTGAAATAGGGGTCTGGCTGCTTGTGTGATCTTAACCTTTTCCCTTTCTTTCTTCCACCCCTAGGGAGCTGCTGAAAGATCATCCGTTCTTTTATGTCCCGAGAGTAGTGGATGAGCTGTGCAGCCGACACGTCCTCACCACAGAGTTGGTGTCCGGCTTCCCATTGGATCAAGCTGTGGGATTGAGCCAGGAGATCCGCAATGAGGTACTGCCAGCCCTGCCTTGCTTCTCCCTGAGCTTAGAACTGCACTCCAGCTGCTGAGAGCCTTTTGTGGAAAGGCTAATATGGAGCAGTGAAAAGCAGGGCCGGAGCTGGCAACTGCTTGGAGCCGCTTGCGATTTCTGTGTGGGCCATCTGCAGCAGTGCCTGTGTGTCTCTGGGCTGCTTTAGGCCTTGCAGGCTCCTGCATGGATGCTTGAGGAGGGCTTGGAGCATGGTGAGAGTGGCTCAAGAGAGCTAAGCCAGCTCTGTAGGCTTTGCTGGCTGCTTATCCAGGTTGCTGACAGAAATCTGTGTAATTCCCAAATGCCCTGTTCCTCTTGGGTGACCCTCTGCTCGGGTGGGATTGCTGCAGGAGAGGGGTTCTGCTTTGCAGCTGCTCTCTTGGACAGGAGCGTAGCAAGTATCTCCTCCCGTTGTGCAAGCGTGAGGTGCCCCTTCCCCCTGCAAGAAGGACCTGTGCTACGCAGGGCTTCTGGAAAAGTACCTCTTGGTAAACAAGAGGAGGGGGACCATGGGGACGGCTGGGTGTTGGTACTGGATATAACAAGGGATTGGAGGCTGATGGGACAAGCAGCTGCTCCATTAGCAGAAATAACTGTCCTGGTATTTGGAGTTGGGTGGTGTTTTTTTCCTTGCCCTGTGCATGTGTCTTGGTGTGATCCCTCAGCTGTTAGGAGGTCACTGGGGAAGAGGGCAAGCTGCGCTCCTCCAGATGAAATGGCTCCCAGCAGCACTGGGATATCTCTAGGCTTGGCGCTGTGCCACAGCTGGCTGCGGCCTTGAGCTGCCTCCTTTTCCTCTGGTTTGCCCTCTCCAGTATGGGCTGCTGTATCATCAGGCACTGCTTTTAGCAGCCCCTGAATTGGGATGTTGCTGTGGGAACAGCCCTCTTGTGCCCCTAAGCAAAGGGCAGTAAGTGTCCTAGCTGACCCCCAGCCTGAGCCGGATGGCAGTGTCCTGCAGCAGGGCCTGGCTTATGTGTGCTGCTCCTCTGCCTTCCCCTGGGAGATGAGGTTTCACTTGAGACTGGAGCTTCTGGAGGCTGAGTGAGGCTGGCAGTCCTGCTGAACAGGCTCCAGCTCAAGTATCCTCCCAGCAATGTGCTGCTCTGGGGGGTGTAATGCACTGCAGGTGCTCCTGGGACTGCTACTCTTGTTTCCCCCATGTCCAAGGCCTGTGGCCACTCTTCTCCCCAGCTGGGCCCGTGCTGAGCCCAGTTGGATGCTTAGCTGACAGTATGTGCTGGGTATGTGTCTAGCAAAGACTCTTTCCATGCTTATTTGGACCTAGCTCTGTACTCTGCTCAGAAGCCCTACAGAAAGAGCCACTTCTCTAGCTTCTTCAGACCTCTAAAGTACCCTAGAACTCCATCTTGTTTCCCTGTGAGCTGCACTGAGTTTGCTCTGGCCATGCTCTGCAGGATTCTCCACCAGGGTGAGCTGTACAGCTTTATTAGAGGCTGCCTCGGTCTCTGCTGCTCACGCTGACCAGGTATCTTGGCTCTAACAGGGAAAACAAAGTGGGGAGGCAAAGCTGAGTAGCAAGATACAGAACCAGGATACAAGTAAAGTGGGGACAGTTGGGTGACTCCTATTGCCTGCTGTGTGTGCAGGGATGGACAGGAGCTGTACTAGGGGCTGCTGTGAAACTTGGGGTCTGTTTAGGTTGTCCTCCAGGCTGCGGGCTGGTAGTTGTGAGACTTTCTAATCTATTTGAGAGCTTTGCAGCACCCAGCGGAGCAGACTGTCAGTGTGGTGGTGTATTCCCTGTGTGCTGAAGTCTGCTGCAAATTATTATGGGGCTGTCTTGCCCTCCTGACTTGCTGCTTTCTCCCTTTGCTTTCCAAGATCTGTCACAACATCCTGGTCCTATGTCTGCGGGAGCTGTTTGAGTTCCGGTACATGCAGACTGACCCAAACTGGTCTAACTTCTTCTACGACCCGCAATTGCACAAGGTAAGTCCAAACAGCAGCTGTGCCTGCTGTATAAGAGAAGCTTTTCATCAGTTTGTGATTCTTTCCCCACCCTAAAGTTGAATCAGCCCTTACTGAGGGCATCTCCCGTGTTCCTGCCCTTGAGCCTTAGGCAGGTAGTACCTGACAAAAGCCTGTCATCTTCACCTCCATTTTTTGCTTAGTCTGTGTGTTATCCTGGTTGGTTCCTGCCCGGGTCCAGTCCCAGGTGTTTCCTTGGCCGTGGGGTCTGCTCTGAAGTTAATCAGTAGAAAAATGCAGTTTGTGACACTGTCTGTGCGGGCATGGTTGAGTCGAGGACACCTTAGACTAAGGAGCTTGTCCTCTGCTATGCTTTGAAGTGATTCCAGGTGTCCTGCTGACTGATTTGGCTGTTTGCTTGGGATGGTGCAAGCATAGGCCAGATCTCCTCTGCCGTGTGCTGGAGTAAGTGCTGCTCTCTGCTGCTGTCAGTAAAGAAGGGGGCTGGGGGAAGCTGCACTGTGGTCCAAAACCTCCTTGCAATTGTAATCTCATCCAGCTCATCAGGAGTCTTCTTGGGTCAGGGCTCTGAATGGTTGATACTGTAATGCAGAAGGTTTGTCCCTGTCCAGGTGGCCCTGTTGGACTTTGGAGCGACACGAGGCTTTGATGAGAAGTTCACAGATGTATACATTGAGGTGAGAACTTGAAGCTTATAGTAGAGTGCTGCACTGGGGAAGTATGTGCAAGATTGTGGTCAATTCTTTGCTATTTCACTTTGTGTCTATACTTTAATTCCCTCCTGGATGAATGATCTCTAGTTTTATCCCTCACTGTAGTCTTCTGCATGACTGTTGCAAACCTTTTGTTATCCCAGTTATATCTAAGTTACAAAACAAACATGGAAAACTATAATGCTATTTGCTGGGGTACTTGGGCAGTACAGTGTATTTGAATGGCATCATCTCTTTGCAGAAGTCAGTGCTATTTTGTATGAGAGTATGAAGGCTGCTCGGGCCGTTCTGTTTGGCTGTCAATCTGGTCCTGTGGCTGTTTTAGCCTGCTTTTAAACTGTTGCTTCGTGCAGTGTTTCATGTGCCTCCTTCTGGATCACAGTGTTCTGCACTTGATAAACTGAGCTGTAGTGTCCAGCAGACCTCACTGGGGAGACTAGTTCATGAGTTTTCTGGTGTCTGTGTGTTCTCTGGGCTGCTGTGGCTAGCCTTACTCTGAAGAGCTTTTCTCTTTTTGTTGCCAATAGCTCTTACAACTTTCAAACTGCAGCTGCTCCGAATCTGACAAAAACCAACAACAAAAAAAGGGGTAGTGGAGTAAGGGAGGAGGCAGCATGAGCAAATCATGGACATAGTCTTGTACTCGAACCGTTTTTGTGTCATCTGCTAGCACTCCTGAAAGTGTCCCTCCTGTTCAGGTAATCAAGGCAGCTGCTGACATGGATAGAGAAAGAGTGCTGAAGAAGTCAATTGAGATGAAATTCCTCACTGGCTATGAAGTCAAGGTATGGAGTAGTGCAGTCTGGTTTCAGTGCTGGCCAGAAGAGAAGTTTGTTAAAGAATGTGGGGCTGGGTCCTTCTACGGCGTCTTGATAAGGAAAAGCCCATCACAGTCTATGAAGCTGTTGCTTTTTGGGGGAGGGAGAGGGGCAGAAAGCTGCTCAGCTTTTGTACCGTCACCTCCCTTTGGGAACAGAAGCAGTAATGACAGTACCTGGCCACAAAGTGCGCGTGATATGTTGTGCCCCCACGCCTCCAAGGAGGTGCTGCGGGTGATGTCTGAGATCTCTTGGAAGGTTTCAGACTCAAGTTGCTCCAAACTCTGCTAATCAAATGTTCATCCGTCCCTGCCAGGGGCTGGATGTTCCCGTTGTTGTGGGGACTGCCAGATGTCTCTGCTGAACTGCTGGTAGCACTATTGCCTTTTTTTCTTTTTTTCTGACATTTAAAAGGGCTAGTGATGTTACTTATGCCTCTTTCCTTTGGGCAGGAAATGGAAGATGCCCACTTAAATGCTGTCCTCATCCTGGGAGAGGCTTTTGCTTCTGAGGAACCTTTTGATTTTGGCAACCAAAGCACCACTGAAAAGATCCATGGCTTAATCCCAGTCATGCTGAAGCATCGGCTTGTCCCTCCGCCAGAGGAGACCTACTCTCTTCACCGGAAGATGGGAGGTTCTTTCCTTATCTGCACCAAACTGAAGGCCAAAATCCCCTGCAAAAAGATGTTCCAAGAGGCATATAGCAAATACTGGAGCAGCAGGGGCAAGAAGCCAGAGGAGTAGTAAGCGTGACAGAACACGTCGTGTTGAGAGGGCACAGTCCAGCTGAGCCAGGAGCACTGTGGCCACCCCCATGTTGCACCCCAGCTCTCCATCCTCCCGTGCTACAGCAGCCTGTGCCCTGGGAGCTGAGCGCCTTTCGCCAGGACAAAGTTGTTCCCTTGTGCTGTGTCTCTGCTATGCTCAGACTTCCAGTGCAGTGCCTGGCTTGCAGGGATCTCCTCTTGACGTGGTGGGGCGAAGCTGCTGCGGGTTCTGTGCTGCTCCGAGGCACCGGCCGACTACCCTGGATGCATTTTTAACGTTGTGAAGGGTGGCTGTGCAGTGATGGGATTTTATAACAAGCGGGGGAAGGAGGACAGGCAAAACTTGTTAGTGAAACCTGTTTGTAATTCTCTGAAATTTGTTTTTTTTAAACTGCCCTTTTTCAAGCGAAGATGAAATTCAAGTAGTTTTCATACTGTGATGTACCGTACCACAGACATCCTCAGCCCCCTATTTTTGTAAGTTAAATGGTAGTAGTCCAAGAACCTCCTGAATTTTACTGATTTAATGCAAGGAGGGGGTGTGTGTGCATGTATATAGGATGAAGTTTTATGCTTTCTGCCTCTTTTGGGCGTGCAAACTAAACATAGGAAATAGACTTCATGAGAACTGATTACCTTTTTTTAAAACATGCACACGCACACACAGACACACACAGCCACACACGTACACACACACACACACACACACAACCACACAGCCCGTTTCAGTTCTGGGAGTCAAATAGAGACCCGACAGAGCTGACTGAGCACAAATAGTGGGATCCTTCACTGCCTGGTAGGTATCCGCTTTCCTGAGGGCAAGTTACATGAGCCTCCAACTCTGCCACCTGTTGCTTGCTGGACTCCTAACCAAGAAGCTGGCTTGTCTTTTCCTTTTTGTCTCTTTTCCTGTAATGCCAACTCATGGCAAGGCAGGCAAACAAGTCATGTCTCATGAGCATTTCAAGCTTTAGCTGAAATGTCCTACATGGTTAAAACCAGATGCACAGTTTTAGAGCATTGGAGTCAAGCTAGCAAAGTATTTTCTTGGATTTTTTTACAAATCCTGTACCTGTATTACTTACTGATTTCAATAAAAACATGCTTGTGCGGTGGGCCTTCCTGCCTGCAGTTATTCCAACTTCCAGTGGGGTAAAGAGTATCCCAGTGAGGCCTGGCATCTTTGGGGGAGAAACAGTAGCTGAAGGGGGGGCTTCCCCATCTCTGCCTGTTGCTGGTCTGTTCTGGGGGAGGCAGAGATTCCTTGAGCAAAGGCAGCTATCATCTGGTCTGTTTATTCTGTCATCTTTCCATTGCAGCTGTGTCACTAGTGTTTGTGGTGAAGGAGACAAGTTTACCAGGAGCTGGGGGTGTGTGTGGGGGAATGTTGGTTTTATTTTCTGTCTGGCCACACAAAATCCCAGTAATCGACTTTTTTGGGTTTGCTGTGTTTTACGCACTCTGCTACCAGTCTCCCGAACACAGGCCTCTCGCCCCGTCTCTGTGAAGGAGGAGCAGCTGTTGGCGTCCTCGCTCACCCGGCGCGCAGGGCCGCTTCATTGGGCGAGCGCCAGCTCTCAGCAGCGCTCTGCAAAGGAGCAGCCCCGGCCGCACTGCGTTGGCACAGCCCAAGAATAGAGAACTTTGCTGCGCTCCTACCCTTCAGGCCCCAAGGAGACTGAAATCTGGCTGCTGCCACCTTCCAAGATGAAGAACAGGTATGTGCATACGTGGGCTCTATACAAAGGCGATAGCTTTGAGAAACAGAAAACAAGTTATCATTACCTTTCTTCCAAGGTCAGGAACATATGAACTGCTTCATGCTCGAGTACTTAAAATAATTTAGCCAAACATCCTCATGTTGGACTGTTTCTAGTCCTTTGCAACAAGCTAGCACTGCTGTTCAGTGATGTAAACTCTGCATAAAGCTGTTGAGAGCCTAACTTCCCATTTTGTTTTGAGGTCTGGTATACATTGCTTAGTTGGTTTCTCCTTTAGAGCTAGATTTGGCAGTTGTAAACCTGAGAACTGAGATGCTAAGTGTTTGTTAAAGGTTTAAAAAAAAAGCAAAGGATGAAAAAAAAAAAAATCTGACAAGGGAACAGGAGTAACTTCAGAGCAAAGTGTCTAAAACCTCTGACTTTCAGAGGCAGTGTGTTCAGCAAATACATGAAGAAGGCAAGGACCCTACGGACTGGTGCAGTAAGCAGAGCTCAGTGCCCGTGAGCACAGGCTGATTGATGTGAGCGAAGGTGTCGTGTGCTGTGCTGGGCAGCAGTGGTTAACGCTGGCAAACGCTCCGCCCCTGTTGGGAGAGAAATGGTTCAGGGATAACGTCAGCTGAGCGATGGAGTTGTTTTGCATTTGCCTAGAGGGTAACAACTCGCAGAAGGTGAGGTGCTGCCTTATTAGGCGAGCTAATTGGAGCTCAGCCCCTAATTCTGCTGGGCTCCTGGGCACGTTCCAAAAGCTCTAATAATAATTTCTGCAGAATTGTCCAGGGAAATTTGTGGCATGAGAATTAGATGTCAGGGTAACAGCCATGGGGAAAAGGTGAGCCAGAAACTGCTCCAGCTTCCAGTTGTGGAGCTGTGACATAAGCAAGCTTTTCCAGGTTAAAGAACTGGCTAGAAGTGACAGCAGCTGCTCTTGACCCTTCTTTTTCCAGGGGGCCTTGCTGTTGCACCAAGGTGACCGCTGAGGAGCTGTGCAGCTGCTCAGACCCGCGGCTCCTCCCGCAGTAGCCGCAGGCCCTTTCCCAAGAGCGTCCCAGCTGTGTCGGGGCAACAACAAGCAGGGCATTCGCTGTGCAGGTGGGAGTGCAGGGAACAGATGAACAGATGTTTTCTCAGCTCTACAGTGAGTGCAGCCCACTAGTGAAAACTGGTAACATGACAAGGGCTGCAGAGGAGATGTCCTAGGAGACAGGGCTGGCATGAGCAAAACACCACGCTCCTGTCTGGGAGAGTGAGAGAATTTCCTCCCTAGAACGAGGGCGGAGGGAAAAGGGGCTGTCGGGGCACATAGAGGGGGAAGGGGAAGAAAAAAAAACCCCACACATTTAATAAGGGGTAGTGCTTGCAGCTGGGAAACAAGGAGGAATCCAGTCTCTAACCCTGAGACTGGACAGCTGAGACAACTGAATGGAAGGAGAAGTTCAGAGGCTGCTCAAAATCCACGGTACATCTTGTTTGCCTGTGAGCTGAAGAAAGATGGTGCCAATAACCACAGGCACGGGGAAGGTAGAGTAGACAACTAAGAACAAAATCAGCAATGATGCAGCTCCCCATGCACAAGTATGGGCTGGTCTCACTTCTACTGGCTTTTAAAAAGGTGCTGGGCAAACTTTTCTGAGTGGTGTTGATGCTGGACAGAACCGCACACACGTCCTTGTCCTTCCAGCGTGTATCCGTGTGGTAAGATGCTGGAGTTGTTTTCCTGTAGAACACAGTTATTCCCCTTTCCTCCTCAAATCTTAATGGAGGGAAGAAAGACAAACCATCTGCATTTCTAACAGTTCCCTGTTTTATTGCAGTACATCAAAGTAGGTTAATATTAAGTGTGTTACCAACATAAAATAGTGGTGGCAAGTCCTTTATTACATTGTTGACTTCCCCACCTTAAATATTTCTGTGCAAAAGAATCTACATCATTGTTCTGTAGCAGAGAATCTCTTACAATGTCCCCTACAACACTGAGGGCATTAAACAAAAGAGTGAGAAGAGGCAAAAAGCAGAATCTTTCCCCCACACGCACACTTGTCAGCTTACTCTAAAACAAAAAAAAAGTGATTACATCTATGCCATGCAAAACTGTACAATAATATTACAATGAAAAACCTAAAAAAAACATATTTTAAAAATAAATGATATGAAACTGTCATACATAAAAAGGCAGGTATAATTGCTCTGAAATACCAACACTGGTTTGTTTGTGGATTTCTTCCCTGTGGATGAGACTTTCTTACGCAAAATGGAAAAAAACAGTTGCGTTTCTTAAGCTGTGACTGGAAAGAAGGAAGGACAAAGTCAAGCTTAAATTTAGCCTAGAAGGGCTGCAGGAGAGCTGTGTCTGGGGCTCTCTATCAATGTTGTGTGACCACTGCTGTAATGGGGGTTAGTGCAGGGAACTGTCCTGTTTCCATCCTGGAACAGCCTCCTAGCTTTTTATTTATTTTAAAAAAAAAAAAAAAAAAGAAAAGCTCCCCGTGCCAGACTTGCACAGCCATACGGGGCCTGGTTTTCAGCTTTCATGGATTAATTTTTAACTTAAACAGCAAGCATCGATGTGAGGAAATCTTTCTCTAGCTTGGCCTGGGTGTGTTGTGGTGTTCTCTGCCATTGTTTTTCACGAATTGGGGGGTGTTGTGTGTGGAAGGGCCGACACGGACCTGTCAGTCGGGGTTGAAGTGCCTTCCTACCCCCTCAGGCTGTGGGGCTTTGCCCCCCTCTGCTCTGCAGGGCCCCTGCACCCCGGGACCAGTGCTCTGAGCCGTGCTCTGTTCTGTAGCCCGAGACTGGGGTAGCTGCCAGAAATGGTTTGGATCCTTTGTTGCCATTCAAAAAAAGTGAAAGCCCAACACTCCCTCCAGTTAAAGCAGTGTCATAAATGCAAACCACCTTCAGTCTCAGCCAAAAGGAAAAAATCGTAGCTAGAGAAACATACTGCGCACACAGAACATCTGCTACAGTTGAAAGTCAAAGGGAGATTTTGGCTCCCTGGACAAATTGCAGCCCTCTAATGGTGATGCTGAAGCAATGCTACAGTACAAAGTAGCAAACAGCAAACCTTGAGAGACAACCGTCTGTGAGACACCAGTCACAAGTCTTTCAGTTCAAATGACCAAGTTACTTTTCCTAGCCCAATAAAAAGCTCAGGTACAGTGTGCATGTTGTTCTCAGTGTTCATGCCAACCAAGGAGGGGTGTGTGGTTTAAAACTGAGTGTATAAACAAATGGTCCCCGAATCTATAAAACTGTTCAAGCCCTAGGACAACTTCCTCCCTTTCAAATAAGTGATGTGGTCATTTGCTTTTCAACCGAGACCAGTTGCTGTTTCTCTTTATAACAGACGTGTGTAAAAATGCATGGTACCAAACTACTGCTGCACTACTGCATCCTCCCCCTCGGGGGAGCTGCCGGCGCCGGGCGGTGCTGGTAGCGCGGGGGCTCCCCGCTCCGCTGCGGCACCGGCCCGGAGCCCGCAGGCGCCTTCGCCCCGTTCCGTGGGGCTCGCTCTGCCAGGGGGCGTTGGGGGCCGTGCTCGGGGAGAGCATTAGCTCCGCTGCAGAAATCCCTCCGAGCCCCTGTGCTGCTCCGGGTGCTGCAGACCCCTCGGGGCTCAGCACCTCTCGGCAGCAGAGGTTAATGGTGACAGGCAACGTGCACCAAGCACAAAGCTGGTCTGCAAGGGCTTCCTAAGGGCCGGAGATGCTTCCCCCAAAGGAGGGAAGGGCGGGTTAAAAAAAAAAAAGGGCGATACTTACTTAAAGCAAAATGCAGCTTTTAAGAGGAAGCTGATGGGGAATTTTAGTAATGCCAATAATGCCCTGTCTGAAAAACTAATGTGAAGAGGATTCATTTCACATGCTTGGCTCTTTGTTATAGTTAATATTAAAGGCCAAGCTGCAAAAGTTGTAGTGTTGAAGTAACAACAAAAAAAACACTGCCAATTTACTACTCCGAAAAAATCCAAATGGGGGAGAGAGAGGATTTTGATACGATGTTTCGTAAAAAGTTCTTGTGATTCCCATCTCAAAATAACACTGAAAGAGCTTAGCCTTGGACAAGCCTCTTGCTGCGCAGTGAGCCCGACATCTCAGCCGGGGGACGAGCACGACTCGGCGCTAACGAGCTGCCTGTCTCACGGCCTCGGTCCATTCAGCCCCTACTGGGAAGCCTCGCCCAGGGTCCGAGCTCACCTCCAGCTTCCACGAGGGAAGACAGAAACGGGGGAAAGGCCGAGCAGCACTATGGGGGTGAAACACACTGTGAACTGCTGCCTGCACGAACAGGGCAGGGTTTACCGGAGCCGTAATGAGTTTCAAGCCCCATGAAACCAGTACTCCGACACGAGGAGCCCTTGTGTGCCTGAGGATGGGCATGGCCTAAAGCCACCAACACCACACGAAGAAGGGAGGTTCACCTCAACTAGCGCCCCAAATGAAAAGCATCTCTCCTCCTCACCCCCACGCAGCGAGCTCTTCCTCCCACCGTGCGGCAGCCTCCCCGCTCCTGGGCTGCCGGCGGCGCCGGCCGCCCCGCAGCCCGCCAGGCCTCTCCCGCGGCGGCACGGAGCGGGCAGCCCGCGGCCACCACCGTGCCACGGTGCGAGGTCAGCGGGCAGGGTCCGTGGTGCTGCGTGCGAGCAGGGCCGGCTCCGGGCCAAGGGCGCTCGCCGGGCTGGCGGGCGACGGAAAGCAGCGGTTGGTGACGGTGTTGGTGTGGCTGGGACCGGGGCGGGAACGCGGCCCCCCTTCCCGTGAAAGCCGGGCCAGCGCCGAGCGGGGACACAGCATTCCTGCTGAATCAATCCGGCTGCCGTAAGCTCCCTGGCTGCCTCCAGGGGCTCAACGGTAGTGGGGCCTCAGGTCCCCCAGCTACAGAGCCGGCCCCTGAGCACCCCCGGCTGAGGGGTGTCCTCGAGCGTCGGGGCTGCTTTCCCACCACGGACATTCTGGCCCAGGAGGGGGTTAACAGGGAGGGAGGGGTTGGCCATAGTTTCCTTTCCACCACTCCCCCAAGGAAACAAGTGTTGAGACTGTGCTGGGAGAGCAGCTCCTGGCAGTGCAGGGAGTGCTGGGCGAAAGGAACATTGGCCTGCCAAAGGTTTTAGGCCAGGCCAGGCCTCCAAGTCTCTGTATTACTGAGCATGAAAACAGGGACAACACAAATCTTAAATTAAAGGCTCTCTTAAATAAGCATCCATCTTCTGCTGCATACACAATGCTTTTTTCTTTGAATATATACATACGTATTTAACTCTAACATCTGCGTATTTATTTAAACTCTGTACTGTAGTAAAATATGCATCATCTTAATAAGGATTTGCTGGCAACAATCAGATTGACATTCAAATGTGGTGGCTGGAAGCTTTTATGTGCCTCTGACATAGCGACTGCTCCCCGCGCAGGGCAGGGGTCTCTGTGCTACCTTCGTACAGTACGACGAGCTAGTGTATGAAAACAAAATCCCTCGGAATGGTCTCTTGCTGACACCGGTCTGGTCTATTTAAGCTACTTTTTGGGGAGTGGGGGTGGGATAAATATATCTTTAAAAATGAAAGCAGCTGTAATCACAAAAATGAACCCAATGCTAATACAAATCTACAGCATCTGATATTTACCAGCACCCTAGTGTTGCTCATTGCTGCTGTTAGGTCTGGGGAAGGGGGTGAGGCAGTGCTGAATGGTGCTGGAGACGACCAGCTCTTCCCTTCCTCTCTATCCCACTCCCTGATCACACTCAGCCAGGGAAGGGGGAGGGTTGGGATGATGAAGGTGAGAAGTGGGGCAAGTGAAGAGGACAGCCATGGGGACGTTAAGCTGCTGTGATGTCAGATCTGAAAGCGGAATGAAGCAGTTCATGAGTCCCAACTCACGTGGTCAGAGCTCTCCAAGGAGAGGCTCTTGGTCTTGTGAGGCGACACCGGGCTGGGAGGGCTGCTGAGGTTGGAGCTGTTGGATGCGGTGGAGTGTCTCGGGGAGTCGGAGTCCTGCAGCCCAAAGACACAGAGCGACACCAGTAAGAACCGGGTGGCAAAAGCTCAGGGTCTCAGCAACTGCTGATGGGACTGGAAAAGCCCAAACTTTCTTTGCCAGCTTCCGAAAACACTGAGGAATTATCGTTGCTGAGAATGTGTGGGTGGGGCAGGACAAGCGCAAGCTGCCGAACTGCTCCATCTGAGCCAGCAGAACCGCGGCTCACACCGGCCCCGGCGCAGTGCCTGCGCACTACTGAGCGCCACGCTCAGAGGCGGCAACCTCCACTTGCTGGGGAGGCCCAACGGCCCCAGCCTCTTCCCAGCCTCCCGTCAGGGATGCTCTTCCACTGACCTCGGGCTGTTACAGTCTGGGCTGCATCGCAGCTACCCTCGTACGTCACTTCAAGGATATTAATTCAAAGCATCCTAACTAAATGACTCTAGTTACGCCTCCCAGCACAGAGCAGAACGCAGCTGTGCCTGAGCCTCACACTTGCTTTCCAGCTTCAGTGAGAACATAACGTGTACTGTGAAAAGCCACTGTGATTTCTAAATCCTCTCATTCCTTCCTAAGTAAATGGGCTGGGGCAGTTTTGCTGGCCAACATCAGACTGAACCCTCCTACATGAAATGTTCTTGGATGGAAGGACTGAGCTCAGCAGTGGGCTGAGCGCATGTGCCGGGACTGTGTTCCTGTCACAGTGGGGATTTGTTTGCAAAGAACATAGATGATCAACTTATGGGCAGTTTCTAAGTGAAATAATGATAATTCCCAGACTTGCAGCCAGCCAGGGCGCTAGACCCCTAAGTCCACCAGAGCACGTCACCTCCTGTCTTTACCAACGCGTCCAGGCTTCCTCCTCCTCCTCCTGTCGCTCACCTCTCGCTCGTAGTCCCTCGCAGGTGCGTCGCTGCCCTGGTCCAGGCCGCCGGAGGATAAGGAGCCATCCGACGGTGACGCCATCGGCTGGCGCTTTGCTCCGTAGCTTCCTCCCGAAAACTCCCTCCGCAGAGCACTGCCATTCTGTGCCGACGACCCTGCAACGTGCACAGGCATCGGTCACTCGCGCAGACCCAGGCAAGGGGCTAGAGACCCGTTAGCGGTTTCTCTGGTTAGTTCTGCTTCCCGCCAGCACATCCCGAGCTGCTGCATTGTGGCTCGCAGGCTAGATGGGCTTTCATCTTGTCTGCTCCCAGGTGCTGCTTTCCCGAGGGATTCTCCAGCCCCCCGGCACGTAGGCACTAGTGCCCGTCGCCCAGCGCAGCCCGGCCGAGCCTGCAGGCGGGTTGCTGCTGCTCTCCCCTGGCACCAAGGGAAGCTGCACGTCCAGCTCCACATCCTTCGGGGCCAAGCTATAACAACAGAGCTCGTGAACAACTCGCCACTGACTTAAACTATGCAAGCGGCAACTACGCAGCCCCAGCGCGAGAATATCAATTCTCATTTCCCTTTTCAAAGAGGTTGGCTGTTAATTTAAGTGCTCCTTCGAAAACAAGATTAAAAAGCTGTCCTTGCCCTCAAGGGGAACGCAGCCAGTGCTGACCACGTGTGCAAACGCAGGCAGTCCCGGCGCGGGCTCGCTGGGCACTTACTTGCCGCCAAGCCGCTGCTCGCGCTCATCGACCGGCCCGGCTCCGTGCGGGACTTGGTGATTGACGGGATACTGACGGAGCCGCTGAACACGGTCCGACTCTCCTGAGGCCGGAGGCTCTGCAAGGCAGACACACGCGATACACACAGACACACCGGACGCTTGCTCACCGGCTGCCACCGGAGCCCCAGCCTGGCGTGGCCGAGTCCCCGGCGCAGCAGGTCGGCGCCGCTGCCACGTCCTGCAGCTCAGCACGGAGACCAGAAGCAGTGTGATAGCGAGTGCTGAATTACATGGACATATGCAGACAACTGAAAGAGTATTTCTAATAGCTGAAAATTTCCCTTGAAAGGATCGCTTGCAAGGCTGCTTAGGTTGTTGCAGATGTATTGTGTCATGTATTCTTTCTGGGCACCTGCTTCCAAGTAAGTATTGCCTTAAAACTTCTCTCTTTGATGCATATCTAGCTTTATACAACAATCATGTCAATCCCCAGTGCCTGCAGACTTATGTGCACATACTGGACTGATCTGTATTTCAATTACTTATGTAATTCCAGAAGTATTAAAAGCAAGTGCCTTTATCCTGCTCCTGACATGGTTTACAATACTAAGTTAACAGCACCAACTGGAATTCAGTTTCGAGAACGTTTGCAGATGCAGATGAGAACAACTGCACGTAGCTCTGAGCATTGCTTGATTTCCTGTTGGCAAAACCCCTGCAATAACTGCTAACTTCTTCTTATTTATAATTTCATCATTTTCCATTTGTCACTCTCAGATAAAGTAGCCCAAATGCCAAAGAAAGTTTTCAATTCTGATACTGAAATTTCAAAGTTCAACAAAGACTGCAGCTCTCCCCAAGGTGTTCTCAGAGAAACCCTCCAATGCACCAGTTCTGCAGCATCCCGGGACCCTAAGCCTGAAAAACACGCGGGTCAATATGGCCCAGATTTTATTCAACGAAAACTCTTAACTACATCCTTAGCTCTGGAGGGATCCTGCAGCCCCTGCGCGCTCGTGTCCTGGGACCATGCCCAGGGAACGTGGAGGCTGCACAGCCCTTGCTCCCCACCGTTACCAACCCGCTGTCAAACCCGTACTTCAGCAGGAACTCTCTGCTGTTTTAGAGCTTCTTCCAATGGGCTAGAAATGGTGATTTTTTTTAATATGCAACCAATAAGTAAGAATTGTAATTCCTCCTGCTTTCAAATCTCTCTCAAACACGAGAGAATTGGAGACCTTATCAATGAAAAAGGGCTATGTAATTCTCCCCTGATCCACTCAGTGCTGCCCCACTCTCAACTTGGATTTATACGTGAAGGCTTTAAAAAGTCTACTTTAAATCACTTCTGCGTCCGTGTAATTCCACTTCCCCCAAAGCAAACCTCTCCCTGCTCTTTCTTTTAAAAGTAACACAAGTCTGTGCCGGAGACGCTGACGTTTTGGAGCAGGGCCCCCGGCACAGGATACGCACAGGATGCGGAGAGGGAATCCAGGGAAAATTAAGTGGTGGTTACAGCGGTAGTTACAAAGCAGCAGAACACAGCGAGTTAAAAACAGAAGGAAAACGACTGAATCCTGGCCTGCCTTTACTGCTATGGGAGACAAACCCCCTCAACCGGAGCACCAAATCAAACCCCAGCAGGAGGAATTCGCTCCAACTGCCGAGCCAGAGAAGGAGAGAGGAAGCGCCTGGGGGAGAAGGCAGCGGGGAGGCGGCGGCTGCTCCTGCTGCCGGCCAGGGGGTGCCGGGAGGCGCTCGGAGGGCGCCCGGGCCGCGCTGAGCGGCCACCCGGCCGTGGGCCCGGGGCTGCTTGGGCTTCCCTGTCCATCTTGCACTTCCCCCCCTCAAGCATTCATTAAGCATGAACCCGAGCTCGTAATCCTTCCATGAAATAACACAGCAAGACCTCACTTACATCTCCCTTCGAAGGGTCATTTTTCAGCTCTCCCGCCGAGCGCAGGCTATTCCGCGCGCGGCACCCGCTCCGCAGCGGGGCGGAAGCGGCACGAGCGCTACCCCTGCCCTGGCGCCGGGAAGCACAGACTGGCGCTCCCCTCCTGCAAGCCCAAACCGCTGCTGCTCCGAGGAGCCCACGGACACCGCCGCGGCCGCCGAGGCTGCCCCGTCCCGCCGGGCGCGCCCGGGGACGCCGCTTCCGTGCCGCTGCGGCAGCGGGATGGAGGAGGCTCCTGCAGGCAGCCCCGGCACCGCTCCCCGCTGAAACGAGCCGGGCTCAGTGCTTCCCTCGCGCCACGGGAAGCCTCTGCACTGCGGCGAAAGGCCACAGCCCCGAGGCATCACCCGCCGCTACCTGCATCGGCCTACGGATCCGCGGCGTTCCTGCAGAGCCGTCCCGGCACGGCACTAGCAGCTACCGGGGCCTCCTTCCATATGACCTCTATTGCCGTAAGAGCCAGCAGCCCCTGGCTGCTCAGAGCGGGGTGCCCAGGGTCGTCGCAGCCGTGCGGGTGCAGGCAGCAGAGCCCGTCGCGGCGCCTTGCCTTGCCTCCGTCCCTGCTCCAGGGCGCCATCGAGTCCCCGTCGCCTTTGTGTCCTGCCCACGGGCTGGCCGCGCTTACTCTGACCTCGGCCTGCCCGGCCACAGCCTGGTGGTCCTTGTGTCAGCCTTTCTGTGCCCCACGATGGCCCAAACGCCCCAGGGCAGCCCTACCCAGAGCCCTTCTCCTGCCCCAGCGTGGTACTCGGCACCCTGCCCGGCTGCTGCTGCGAGACGAGCCCCGAAGGACTCGTTACGCGAAACATCCGCTCGCTGCCCGGGCATTAAAGCAGCTCTTCTCCCAGCCCAACGTTCAGCCCCGTTGTCTCAGGCTCTTTGCTCCCCAAGCCTCGAAACAACCTTCGCTCGACGCGTGGCGGGAGCCGCGGCTGGCGGCAGCAGCAAGCGCCGCGCGGGGGCTGCTCCGCCGTGTCAGCCAGGCCCAGGGACAACCGCGAACACCACACGGGTTAGTAGGGCGGCTCCTACCCGCAGGGCCGGGCGGCCGCGGCGCGCAGGCCGCGCGCACTCGCGCGACAGGAATTTCTCGGCCGAATTGGCGGTCACGTGGTAGACGTGCTCGAAGTCACTCGGAGAGGAGATGAGGCCGGCGCCGGGCCCAGGGACCTGGGAAGGGCAGCGCCGCTGCCGAAGGCGACGGGGAGAGCGCGCCACGCAGGGCGGCCGCGCGTCCTCGCTGCCCCGCAACGGGAGAACAAACCAAGCGCTCAACTCGTTGGCAATCGGTTCTAGCGTTTATTGTCGTCCGGCACTTCCGGGGGCGCCGCCGTACAGAGCTTGAGGAGCTTACAGTCTAGGACGGACACGGCACGCGCACGGAGGGCGCGGGGACGAGGCGGGATGAGCCGCACGGCAGGCGGAGACCACGGGGGGCTCCCCCGCGACTCGCGCACTCGGCCGGGCCGCCCCTGCCGCAGGCGGCGCGGATTTCTGACGGAGGGGACAGCGCCAAGGGAGGACGGGGACGCACGTGGGGCGGGAAGCTGAACGGGGGGGGACAGGAGACTGGGACAAGACTTACTTGGCCGCACCCGGGCAGCGTGAGGCCTGTGTCCTTCTGCAGGTCCCCCCGCGCGCTGCTGCTGGGCAGGCAGGGGAGCCTACGCGGGCCAGCAAACCACAGCACCTTCTTTAATTCCCTCTCTAATTTCTAACCCTTTCCTCCTCCCCTGGCGCTGAGCAGCATTAGAAACATTAGGACTTAGGGCACAAACGCAGCTCTCCCTGTGGCAGACCTAAGGCACTGTGTTTGGTACGTGGAACGCGTGGCGCTTTGGAGGCGGTCGCAGCGCGGGGCACGTCATCAAACGTTATTCGCCCTGTTCTCTTCATCTCCCTCAGCTGCTAAAATCCAACTTTTTCTTTTTTTTAAATCCCCCCCGCTATTATGAGGCTTTGCATGTTAACCAGAACATCGGTCGCCACACTATGGCATATAAGACATAACATATGTTAAATTGTTCCTAGCGAGTTCAGCAGCATCTAAATATTGGTACAAGAAGCCACCTTCCCAGCAACGGCCCCGGACAGAAAAGCAGACGTTGATGCTGCCTGCTGGCAGCAGCGGCACCCTGAGAGCCGATACGGGAGAAGGGGAACGCCTGAAGGCCCCAACCGAGCAGCCGTGGGTAGGCTAGCGGCAGCCTCTGAAAACACGCAGCCAGCACCCCCGGGCGCGAGGAAGCCACGACACGCGGCCGTGTCTAGAGCAGCCCCCGTGGGTCACACTCTGCTGTTAGATGCATGCGTGGGTTCCCATTTACTTTAAGTAAATGTGTAAGTATTCACTGAGTCTGAAAGATTCTCATTTGAAACAAGCAAAGCCTCACAGATAATCGGTTATGAAAATATAATGGTTCATGTATGATGAAGTCAAACTGAAGCATAATGTTCAAGTGTAAGAGCAGCCAAGAGTAGCTTTTGTATGGGAAGTGCTTAAGCATGCAGGATAGGAAAGCAAAATCGATCCTGTACACGAGGCGCGCACAGAGCGGTGGTCTGGGCCGCAGCAAGTGCAGTTCCAGAATTCACATCTTCGCTACAAAGGAGCGTCCACGATAAAGTGGCTTCAAGGGACAAGAGGGCAGAAGGGAGTGTGGCCAGTTAATTGGCGACAGGCTGCTAGGGAAGAAAAACACGTCAACAAGTGAGTTTGGGGATATACTAATAGGAACCATTCTAAATTTGCAAAACAAGACAGTGACTCAGAACTAGTATCCCCATCAGTAAAATACAGACAGCATTGATTAACATATGGGCTGTGGTAATAGCAGGTAAGATCTTCTGCAGTCCACACACCTGCTGGTCCATGCCAGACCCCTGTGTAACGGCAAGGCCCGAAGGAAGGGGGGCTGCAAACGTGCAGCCCTTTTAAACCTATACCCTCTAAAATCCTCTCCCTTCAACCCAATCTCACACTGCGCCTGGGGCAGGTTCCCTCGGTGCCAGCACAGGCTCCGCTGCAGCGCGCGGCGCCCGTCAGCAGCCTGCGAATCTGCAGCACCATCTCATGCTGTGACTCCTAAACACGGCGGCTGCCCGCGGGCAGGCGGGCGGCTCAACGCGGCTCACACGCCTGTGCGAGCCACGGCCCGGAGACACACGCGCAGCAAAGGCCTCTCTCCCCGGCACGTAGCTGCATCAGCAAGTGCGTCCACATGCAGATATGCAAGCTGCACATACACACACATCTGTTTTGGACATAAAGTAAGCATCAAAGAGACTTAAAACTCTCCACTGATCTGATTTTCATCTTGTACTTCTACAGCAAAAATAAAACTCTTTAAAGTCAATCCTTTAAAAGACAACTTTAAGAACAGTAGTGGACTAACAGGAAGCAAGAGAAAAAAAGTCATTTGCTTCACAAAGCTCATCCATGGAGAGAGAAGTCAGATACAGGTAACCTGAGCTGGTTATTAGCTTAGGACAATCTCATCCAGTGCTAAGATTAAACCATCAATTCTCTATTAAAGCCTATTCACAAGGACCCTTCTGCCTACAGAGCAGGCTTCAAAAAGCATACTGGCTTTAGGTAAAGTTCATGCTGGATGAGCAAAACCCGGTTAGTAGATCCAGCCACAACTGAACTGCTCAAATAAGAGTGAAAGAGGAAATTTTCATCCACTTTCTGCATTCCAGGATCTCACAGAAAGAGAATATAATTTCTAAAGAAGTTGGATGAAAACAAGTGAGGAAACATTTAGCCTTGCACTACTTGGTCCCTCTAGTGGTAGCAGGGGTTAGATACAACACCGCATGGGCATTCACAAAGGGAAATGCTGTAATCTTTCCCCCTGTTTCTTTAATAATAAATCTGTTGCTTGCGTTTTGTTGATACACACTGATCTAAGCAGAAAGAGGAAGCAGAGGTCCCAGCTGCAGAATCACAGGACCCGGTGCACCTCTGGCACAGGTCAGAGTCACAGCCCTGCGACGGGTTCCTGAAGGGCAGCTGTGGCTCCGGGCGAGCAGCGCTCGCTACCCCCCGCACTGGTTCCCTGCCCGCAGGGCGCTCTCTGCTCCCAGCCTGCCTGTGATTCTAGGTTTACCTTCCTAATAAACCCTTATACTCAATGCGTAACATCCTGTGCATCTGAATCATCACACAGGACTCCTCTCCCTCTACTTCTGTGCCTGGGCAAATCAGCAGCCTGCTTGGAACACCCGAAACGGAGACCTCGTCCAGGCAAAGGCCCTACTGGGAATTGCTGCAAAAGCAAAGCCAGCCTGGACAGGAGCACCCTTAGCAGAAAATGTATATCCTAGTGTCACATTACACTACATGTGTAGTGTAGTTCCTACACTTTCTAGTCCCACGATTGATGCAGCTCTCCTGTGTCTGTTCAGTTTAAACTATAAATACAATCTGGTACTGCAGAACCTACCACAATAATAAACATCAAAATCACTCTTTCTGCAGCAGTGTCTTCCTGGATCAAAATTGATAACCACTGACAAAAATCAGTTTCTGATAGTAACTTTAAAAACAAAGTGCAGTAGGGAAACAAGTGTGGAAATCAATTCTACTTATATTTTCTAGTGTTTCTTTCTTACATTTTCTAGTGTTTTTTTTTCCCTACCTGTTTTATAAGAAAGCAATTCATGAATTTCTTTCAAAACATGATATTGATTGATAAGGAGCAAAATACCAGTCCTGATATTTTGGTACCAGTCCTCCAAATATGACCTTTGAGCTAATACAAAGCTTGTTTAATTGGAACCAATTTAAAACTAAAAGCCATTTAGAGATTACATAATTTAAGCAATACCAGTCCAGATTAAATCTTAGAAATCCCCTTCTATAGATAAGATCATTCCTCATTTTTCACTTGCCACGTTTGGGGCTTGCTTAAGAATCCTTGCAGCTTTCAGTTCCCTTGAACTTTCAGCAACTGATGGTGTGTTGGAATGCAATGCCTTGCCCTGCCCTTAGCAGCAGCAGATTATTCTCCTTGCTCTAGAGGAGCCAGAAGTGCTTCAAAGAATCCACCAGGAACAAAAAATTGAAAAAAGTTCTGATCTGCGTCCTGCCTGGAAGTAAATTATCACTCCTCTTTAAATATTAGCCTTACAAATACAGGTATGGCAGGTACCAGCTTCCAACTTCCCGCAGTTTTGTCTTGCATTCTCCACAACCTTCCTGCTCTTTCTCAGTTATCTCTTTACAAATTTCTAAACACACACACCATTTTTCTGTTGCTCAATTTCACCAAATGCATTTGTTATAAGTAGGAGTCTCAGACTACTCTAACACTGTGAAAGAAAACCCTTCCTGTGCCTATGCTCCTGCAAGAGAGCAGGAGCACTCACGCGCCGCGTGCAGACTCCCCGGCGAAGTGCAGCGTAAGGCACGGCACACGTTCTCCTCCAGCCTCACTCCTGTCTCCTTTTCATTTTTCAGCTTAGATCAGCTGATAGTATTTCTCACAGGCCCTCCACAGACTGCAGGTCACAGGAATGGCCATTTTAGACCATAGCAGGACTGAACGGATGACACAAACCTATGTCTTACAGTGGCATTCGCATCATCTCTTTGGCTTTCTTTAGGGATTTTCCTCATTTTATCACCTTATGGATCACATCTAAGTCAACTTGGATAAACGGAAGCACAAAACAGAACACACAAACAAGATGTTCAGTGTAGCTTGAGGTAAGGAGTATGAACACTCTCCTATGAGCAAAATATAATATGGTCTATAGCTCAGAAAAAAAAAAAAAAATCACTACTACTTTCAAAAGAGTCTACTTCCTAAGTAAGGCTTTGGGGGAAAAGGAGCATGTGGAAGCACTATTATATTTTGCATTTTCTTTTTTTTGCCCACTTTAAAAGGTTATTTTTATATAAAAGGTTGTGTTTCACTGAGATTAGTTAACCTGCAAAGAAAAGAAAAAAAACAACGTCTGTGGCAGGGATTCAGTTTGAGCTCTACACTTTGTAAAACTACTACAGTTCCACTGCCTGAGGAAAAGATGCCATACAGAGGCCAAGTTGGAGCTAAAGGTAGGAAGGGAGGAAAGGAACTGACCTTACAGTAACACAGTTTACAGAGAAAGGAATTTCTCCTCCCATTTCTGTAAAGACCCTAGGCCTAAATTCCCTAATAAACCATAACCAACACTGAAAAGTCAAATTGCCTTAAAAAAAAAAAAAAAAAAAGGAGGCATTTCTCCCCCACAATTTTTAAGTGTTCAACTGTCCTTTTAAATTTTATCACATAAAGTACATGTTTAGCTCCATTTCCTCAGTTATACTGCTTCTGATATAAAATACATCAAAAACTCTGAATACACATTTAGAATAACATTTATCTGTCCTCTTATTTACAGTCTCTGTTGCAAGTCACTCTCCCATGCACTTTCTCACTTACCATTGGAAGGTCTTTGAGAATCTGTATACCATCTCCTGGACCCATATGTGCTATGTGGTTAAAATTAGTTGGGTTAGAAATTAATTTATTTCTCATTTCTGGATCTCGTAGCATTTCCCTGCAAAAGAAAATATTTCATTTAAGTGTTTTGTTCAAAGTGAAAATGAGCACTTAAAATATAAGTAGAGTTTTGATTACCGCTTTCTTCTAAATGGAAATTAATAATATGCAATGTTAACAGTGAAAACCCTTCCTATCAGCACTGCCCTGGACAAACCTCCAGGCTGAAGAGGGGGTAGGAGATCAGAACAGAAAAATGTTATATTGCAGACTAATATGCAATGATTACTAACGTTCAGGGAATAAACAACCGCTGTGAGCTGATAAAAACCTCAGTGAGATGAACAAAAGCACAACTAATTTGTCATGCTGCACTGCAGAGTGGAGATGAAAATGAAGGACAAAACGTGAAAAGAGAATTAATACTACACTACCTGCCTCTCAGTCTGTGGTGGGAATTACAATAAAAGCTCTCCAAAATGGCAAGGATGCATTTCAGAACTTGCAGTAAAAATATTTTATAGACAGAATCATAAGCAGCTCAGAAAATACCAAGTTTTTGTCGTTGGGCCTTTAGTTTCACTGCACACAGCTGTTACTTGTCTTAGCGCCAAAAAGAAAGGAAAGCAGAGATGAGCTGGTTGGAGCTTCAGTTCTTCAAGGTGTATTTTAGCAGGTAATCTTTAGTGAGTGACAGGAAGCACTCAATAAACACACTCTGTGGACCTTTAAGTAGTGCTGACCTATTTTTATTGCCTTTCAGGAAAGTATTTTCAACCTGTTAAGACTTCTATTGGAAATCTATCCTGTGGCTCCATCTCCCCTGCAGGTGAGTTTTCTGAGATTTAGAGAGAGTTTATGTAGTTAAGAAATATATAAATCAAAAAAACCCAGATGCCTGGGAATACTGTTGAGAGTAGAATTGCCCTAAAGAAAAGTAGAACCGGAGTCTGAAAGTAATTAATCCATATGCATAATTAGCAATGTAATCTCCTTTTGTAAAATGTTTATTATGGATCTTTATATACAGTCTAGGTGCACGCACATGTACCTATATACAGTATGTGAAGACATGCATTCCAAGTTACAGCTGTTTCACATAATTTATTTCAATTAATGAGATTACTTGTGTATCCAGTGCATATCCACATCCAGACTGGTATCAACATAAATTATACATCACGGATTAACACAGCAGTGAAGACATGGAAAAATCTGGAAGGGGAATCGTAGAAAGCAGCAAGTGAAGTACTACACGGGCCTCAGTCACTGTCCTTCAAGGCCTACAGGCATGTACAGAGGACAAGTACATGTTAAATACCGACCTCCTCTGCTGCATCCTCTCCTCCTCCGGCACTCGGAAAGAATAGCGCCGCTTGTTGTTGATGTTGCGAACCATCTGCTTCCGGCTGTTATCCGATGTCTCTGGAACTACCAATTCATCGCCCTCTGGAATCAACATGAAAGCAATCCAGGGGAATACTTCATTAGTCATTTAATCAAATTATTGCTTTTAGAAATACAAGCAAACAATAGTACTATATGGGTTTATGCAACATTTCTGTATCTAAATCATTGGTGAGGGCCCTGTATACAGGCACAAAGCTTCAGGAGGCCGGCACTCAAACAGACTACAAATGTAGGAAATCTTCAGTAGAAGAGGAACAGTGCATTAAGTCTCTGCAAGTGTCACACACACACGTTCATTTTCACACTCACATCAGGATTCATCCAGTAGTTTGGATGAACTGCCAAGATCACCATTAAAGCCTTACATTTTATAAGCCTTTTTACACAGCATTCTGACAACTGATTTCACTGCATTCTACAGCACACAGGCCCAAAGGAAAATGTTCTTTCTAAATAAAGTTTAAATGATGAAAATCAGCTCCTCCTTTACTCACCTGCCATTTTGTTTTTGAAATATATTAATCTAATTGTCTCCAGTCCTAAAAGGTTTAGTGATCCTTCTGTATTCAAGGGTCGTACCTGAAACAATACAAATCATTCTTTTAAAAATAATGTTACATCTCTCTCTCCACACACATATATATAGATAGATATATAGATAGATATATAGATAGATAGATAAATAGATAAATATAGATAGTGGAACTCATTCTGGAAGACACCAGGAGCATTACACACTTAAGAGGAGCACTGCGAGAGAGCCAGATAGCAGGAAGACAGGGTAATTTGTCAGTGCTTAGCCCATTGCAGAACAGAACTGGAGGCTGCAGGAAGCAGCGTCTCATCTCCCCAGTGACCCAGGGCTGCTCCCAAGAAGAGTATCATTAAAGCCAGAATGCAGAGGCAAAGGCAATTTCAAAACTTAAATTGAAACTTCTGATTTAATCATCTGTAGATATTGCCTGAAATTCCAGTTATTTAAAGAGAGAGGATTAATCCCTACTCTTCCCACCACTTAAATAAATAGATTCCAAAAGAAGTAACAGTTCAATTTTATCTGCTAGATGCAGAGCACTAAGTTCTGCTTTTATTTGGTGTTAGGCTCATGTTGAAGTTATGCTTTGCACCCTGGTAACATATATACAGATTGCAACAACACACTTAGTCCTGTAATTCCAAATTTTGAAAGAAACAAGCATTTCACACTCCGCATAGTCTATACATTGTGCTAGAAGCAAACTCGGCATAACAAATTACCATTGTTGAGTCTCCTACAATTAGCAGTTCTTGTTTGTTGAATAAGATAATAAATGCAATGAAGGGTTTATCCATTCATTACGTGGGTAAGTCTTGAATCAAACATTAAGCAAAGTACTAACTCAGGGTCTGATGTGTTGGAAAAAATGCCCCTACTCCTGAATAGCTCAGAATTTTGACATCAGAAAGATGAAATTCTTTATTAACTTTTAAAGCCTCATTGTTAAGACACAGTTTATTATTTATCTGTGTACTGGTTTTCTTAAAACTAAGCCCAGATGCTTTTTGTCTCCTTAAAATCGTTTAACAGCTGAGCACCTCGGTCTTTCATCATCCTCATTCATCCTTACAGCACTGCCACACGGTGGCGCAACATCCCTTCTTCATCTGACACAAGGGAGACTGATAGGCAGAGACACTGACCCACTAACACAAGGTAACAGAGAAGCTTTCTTGGACTGCTGTGTATGCCAGTGCCAATGAAAAGGATCAGGTTAACACTAGTAAAAAGCTGAAACAGGCCTAAAAAAAAAAAAAAATTGAACACAGCTGAGCAAATATCTTCTAAATATGATGGAAGTGGTGGTTTTCAAAGACTTCCTTTTCAGTGACACAAACTTGACCTATTTGTGCTGATTGAGCCAAAAATATTTCAATCCTACCTGCTTACACTGTTCTTAAGCAACAGAAGATAGATTTTTTTTTT
This sequence comes from Nothocercus julius, assembly GCA_013398735.1. Lineage (NCBI taxonomy): Eukaryota > Metazoa > Chordata > Aves > Tinamiformes > Tinamidae > Nothocercus > Nothocercus julius. The sequence goes on along the minus strand of VZSV01000149.1, from coordinate 1,125,568 downwards.
AAAGCATGCTTTAGCATTCGTCTTTTGGCAACAACAAAAACACAATCTGTCTCAATGAAACCATGTGCAGTGAATACTGAGAAACTACTCTCTACATTTATATCAATGTCTAAAATAAAATACTCTTACATTCCTGATTTACCTTTCATCTGAAACTGTGTGTCAAACTATCTACCTTTTGTGTCTTATAGTCCTTGATTTTCTTTGCAGTAGTTCTTCCTTAAGTTCATTTAAACAAGCAGCTTTACTCATGATTTCAAATGCCCTTACAAAGACTGTCTGACTGTGCTATGTTAAATTGCATTAACTGTTGATATCAACAGTGAGTTACCTTTTTGAGCGGAATAGTCTGAATCCACTCCATGGAGTTCACATCAAAGATATCAACTGCATTTTCACTGTACACAGAGAGGTATGGTGCATTGTAACCTGACAAGGAAGGATTAGGTATATTGTTATGTGCCTTTAGACAAGACATAATACACAATTTTGTCATGTGCGTTTAATTGTAACGATTAAAAAACACAATCCAACAACAACTTTTGTTTGTAAAATGTGTTTTAACGCAAAATATTACCATAAAATTTATTCTGAAGGCAAAACATTATCAAAAAAACCCTAAAACCTCAGTATGATTTTCCTTTCAAATCTGCAGAACCAAGAAACAAAACAAAGCAAAACAACTTTTTGAACTGCAAGGGATTAGAATTTAACTCTGCAAATCACTCATGTTGTTGAAAAATCTTTCTCTAAAAGCTTTATTTTTAAGAGTTTATATTTTGAAAATTACATGGTAGGAGAATATATTGTTACTATTTAACAACAGCCATTTGAACAAACTCAGCTCCTAGTTTTGGACTGTATACTAACCAAACCTCAGTTGGAACTAAGTGCCATGACAGAGTCAAGACAGATGAAGGGAATGCTGTGCTACTCATCTGACACATCTCTCCAGCCTGGAGTTTGTTCCAGTGGGTCGCTTCTGAAGCAGAAATTTTTATATCCATATCTGCAACAAAACTGCCTATCTAGACCAACAAAAGCATAAAATTTGTGTTTAAACATGACAACTCTGCTATGAAGTACGTATTGATTCAGAAGTCAAATGGCAGCATCAGGCCACCTCACTGAGGCAACCAAACCCCCGCCACGGATGGCAATGATCAGTATAGATGCCCTACATGGGAAAATACCTGGTCTTCAATCTATCTAGCACACAATCTTTTATTCTGATCCATTTTTTCTCTGAGTCCTGACAGTGAACAGGAATAAAAACCTTTAGGGAAAGACAAGTCTTATTGCAGATCGCAATGATTCTGAACATCACAAAAGCCTGAATTACAATATTGACCTAAAATACAGTCAAATTTTAAGGCTTTGAATGGCATTAATCTAGTTTCAGTGGTATTGAAAGCATAATATCTTTTTAGCCTCCGTAGGACCTGAGCATCTCCAGCTGCTTTATAGATCAGGTCATGTGTTTAAACATTTGATATCAGATAACGAAGTTTGAAATCCTGACCCTTGACTCTTCTTTAAGTTAAAGCAGTATAGGTCAGCTACAGGGCTGTCGAAACTGGCATCCGTGAAACCAGGACTAAACTCTCTGACTACATTTTAAGATGTGGGCAGAAACTGAGAGGATTCCTTTATCAGTCAGGGAATTTTGCTTGAACTTCACATCAGATGGCATGTCACATCAAATGGGAATACTAATCCAAGTGGTGGACATTTCAACGGACAGAAATAGGTACACACAGAGAACAACTTACAGCAAGAAGATGGAGTTGCGGGCCACATCAATTCTTGTTGTCTAGATCTTCGGCCCTGGCAGTCTACATAAACCCCGACGCTGCTAAAACACAGCAGGTATTCTTTATTTGAGATTTCGACTGCACAGATGGCATCAGTTGGCTGCTGTGAGATAAATGATAGCGTGTGGTCATCCGGATGAAGTAGACTGTATGGGCTACCTTCTCCATGAAGGGGATATTTTAAGAAACCTGACTGGTAGCCCACACAGAGGCGTTCGCTGAAGACTGACATCCACTGGACGTTCCCCTGCACTTGGATCTCCTTGATCTTTTTGTGGCGTGTCTTACTCTGATTCAGTTCGTAACAGAGGACCTGCCTTTTCATAGCTACACAGAGGCAAGTAAGGGCTCCGTGGCGCACATGTCCAGAAACTATAGACTGGCAGCCTTTTGTTTCTGCCAACTTATAAAACTCAGTCTCCCTTCCATCCAGGGCAGCCATGGGGAAAAGACGCACGTGACGGTTTCGCCCTGAGATCACTGCGATGAGCTGTTCATTTGGGATAAGCTCAATCTGATGAACCTTCTTATTGTCACCAACACGAATAATTTCTAAAATGAAAACAAAACAAAACCCCAAATCTAAGTAAATAATGTTAAACTGTAAGCTGATTTACAAATATGCAATTGCAGAGGACTAAGCTACAACGCAAATCCAATAAATTCTCTTGTTGCTTTCTTGTGATTTTACAGGATGCAGAATCAAAACTTGTTTGTTAATAGTATCAGATCTGGTGATGTTGGACAGACCTTTGGAGATTTCCCCACCACAAAAAAGGAAAGAAAAAGGGAGGTGCAGATTCTATGCAATAAAACTACAATATTACTTCAGTATTCATTTCAAAGATGAAAAATTACTGAGTAATGGAAAGAAAAAAAAAAACTAGAATTAAACATGTTTTTTGAAATAGCTTTGGCATCTGTTATTATGCGTCTTAACTTCACTGAACGTAGGCTTTCATTTCTCTAGCAAAGAGGAGGTTACTGAGAAGATGGAGCTGCGCTCCCTACCAAGTGGCACAGCAGAAGACCAAGGGACAACAATCATGAATTGAAAAAGGAGAGGCTCCACCTGGATATAAAGCAAATGTTTCACTGTGAGACTAATTAAACATTAGAACAGGCTGCCCAGAGACGTTCTGGTATCTCTATCTTTGGAGGCTTTCAAGACTCAACAGGACAAAGTCCTCAGCAGCCTGGTCTGAATTCCATATTGACCCTGCTTCGAAAAACTGAACAAAATCTTCAGCTACATTTCAGATGTTGGATCCCTGGATACACTAAGCAGAAAGCACACAGAACAGCTTGGTTTTCAGTTCTTACATGGGGCTATCCAGCTGATAACTTTTCATAACCTTTAATTTTTTTCAGCTTCCAGAGGATAAGGAAAGAGAACAAAGCTTACAAAATCACTTTCTAGTTATTTAATATTAGAATAATTATTACCAGTTCTTGATTTCTTACCGTCTTTGGTGACGTGCACAACAAATAACCCTTCTTCATTACCCAGGGCTATTCTTTCATGGTCTATAATATTAAAGAAAAGTGTTATTTCTCTTTAGAAACATTTCTTCAACACAGGCAATAATTCTGATGAATAGAGACAGCTTTTTAATATCTTGACCTAAAGCAATATAACCACATACATTCTTGTAACAGAAATAACACCAATAACCTCCCAAATGCCTTAAAGAAAAGTCTTCTTTCATTTTTCACATTTGTAGAAATTACACCAAGAAACTTTAACAAACTATTCACAGCACTTAAACATACCACTGGCTTTGCAGTAAACAAAAATAACATCATATTTAAATAATCTGAGGATAAGAAAATACATACAGCAGCACTTAAAATGACTGAATTGGTTCTTTGCTCTCAAATTTTACCTCTGGACCCAGAAGTAGACCCATTGACTTAAATCTAGTCTATAGTGCTAATTTTGCCTAGGTAAGGAATTGTGTTTACAAAACACCAGAGGAGTCATATCCAATTGTCAGTCAAAAATGATTGCTAATTACAGGCATGTGTGCAAGGAAAACACTCTTGCAGAGATCTTACAGATCTGTCAGAGGCACAGTGATGACACTTCTGCCATAAGCCCACAAATACGGGATAAAAACCACCATGTGTTATTTGTTCACAATTTATGTCATTTAATATGCTTTTTGCTTTATTCAGGCAAAATCAGAATCTCAGAGAGGAATTTCTCCCAAGAAAATTTTTCTTATTCATTTCATACCTATGATGGCAGCTGACTGTGTTGTTTTGATGAGGGGCAAGGTGCTGTCATAAGCCTCTTTTGGAACATAGACTGCGCGGTCTTTGAGCTTGTTCTTCTTCAAGATCCTATGCAATTCATTCAGCACTCCTACCCACTTGCTTTTTTCATTCTCACCGTCTGCTAGAATCAGGATTGAACACTTATTACTGGATGCAGAGAGCTGGGAAGCTGTGACCTGGAAAAATTTTAAATACATACTTTAAGTCACAAGTGATAAAAAAAAATTCATCACGATCACTGATACGAGGATATCAGATGACCATAAGTGCTGTTTTAACTAGCTGTCTGTACAAAGAATGCAAAAATGTATCCTTAGTTAACAGGAAAACTCTAACATAATGAAGTATCCACAGCAGAAAATACCAGACTGTGCTAACTCAGCAAAATACTGAGACAACTTCAATTTAATTTGTATTTACTTTATAATCTCCACCCTAAATTTACTAGGCATCTGCTCTTCGCAACAATTGTTTAATGAAAAGCTTTTCTTACAAAATATTCTGCGTTTTTATGGACTAATGATTCTAGTTAATAAGTAATGAAATGGGAATGGTATTTATGGCAGAATGATCTGTGACCCTTTCCTGCACTTAGTGCAGCTGATACAGATTATAATGCAAGCCTTTTTTCAAGCTTGCCTTCTATTAACATGCAGAATGATGAACAATGGAAAAGTAGTGAAAAATGAGTTAAATATAATGGTAAAGAAATGATGGTGGTATTAGTAAGATCAACACCAAGATATTTCAGGGAGATCAAGGCTTCAAGAAAGTATCTAGTAAAAATAATATTAGAAAAAAACAATGACAACAAAATTCTGATACCATGCCTTTAACATAAATTTTTATTGAATATTTTTCAATAGTAGATTTCTATACTAGCTATCTGATGAATAGTTTTTAAAAGATCTATTACTTATATACAAATAAAATATGCATAACAAAAGCCTGAGAAATAATACAACGAATTAAACTGATAAACAGAAGACTGAACTTTAGAAAATGAAAATGTACAATGTAATGAACAGAAGAAGGCAGATGATTAACAAAAGTTGAGAAAAACATATCCTATTTCAAAGGTAAGAAAATAAAATCTACGTAAGGGGAGATCAGGCCTTGACTGAGGATAGCACCACTATTTTTACCATGAAAATGAGGTATGTACAGAACTCTATGCATTGCTGCAGCCACGGACCACATAACCACGGCTTGCCAAGGAGAGAAAATACTAGCAGACAGTCAACAAATGCAAGCTGTACATCATATTGGGAAATGCGGGTTCAAAATATACCTACTTACTCTAAAGATACAGGGAATATCTTTTCGATTTGCATGGATGACATCTGAGGCCAAGACGGAACTCACTGAGAATTCTTCATCCCTTAGAGAGACCACAAACATCATTTAAATAGAGTTAAAGACAGTAAAAGTCTGTATCTTTGTTTTTACCTCATACTTCCACAGTACCATGTTTGTTTTGGTACAGACACAAGGAGATAGCACCAAGATCTATATTCTAAAATAACCCCAACTTTTCTCTTTATCTGCAAATATAACACTCAAACGTAATATAAACCTAGACCTCCAGTGAAGTCAACAGACTTCCATTAATACAGAAAACATTGGAAACAAACTATTTGGCCCTTCTGAATCAAAATTGTACACATTTTGTCCTGTAACAAGGTTTTGTCTGTCTTTCAAAATTGTATTTGACCCCCAAATAAAGTAATTTTCTTCTTTATTCATTCCCTATCTTCTGCACAGCTGCATAGGTGCATTTAGGCACAGAAAATAATAATGAAGTTAGAATTGCAACATGTGAACACACAAGTGAAGTTCAGGATAACTTCCAATAGCAGAGGTTAGAGGTCCTGAACAATGTTTCATACATGCCCTGGAGGTTGCTTATGGATTTTACAAAAAGCGAAGGGAGAGAAAACCTCCTAAAGGCTTTGGAAAGCTCCCACTTGGTGCAGTACAGCTTACCTCATGTCAATAACCTGACTCACTACCACACTGGGCTGGGATGCTTTTCCTTCTGCTACATCATACAGGAAGAGTTTGAAATCACAGATCACTGCCAGCGCTCTCTGCCAACCCTTCTTTACTCCAGCTGGTTTTGGTACCTTCAGCAAAATAAATTCGATCAACTTTCTTTAAACTTGTGTCCAGTCAGAAATGAAACTCTGCAAATATCAATTCTCACATCTATGCTGACAAGTTTGTGTTCAATGATGACATTAAGCAACATAAGCAATAGCATACATGAAATAAAAAGAGTAAATACAGCTGTACATCTACTATGATGTATTATTAAAAAAAATCACAGCACTACATATTCTCTCTTATTAGTTCATAAACACATTCAAAGATATATTGATAGAAAGAAAGAAATCCAGCTGCAGTTTGTCAGTGGCTTCAAACTTCATGTTGTAGCTTTTCAGTATTTCTTAAGAACGTTCAACATTAGAAAAGTGGCAGCACTAGTATTACTATATAGCCCTGGAAGATGATCTGATCTTGAGATGGTCTATTCAAGATCAACTTAAAATACAGTGGATAATAGAGGGAGAGAAAATTACTTTTGAAAACACTGGAATTACTTCATGAAAATTTAGGTCTTAGGTTCCAAACTGTTACTTTCAAGTATAATTGGAACCTTTCCCCCTCTCCCTCCCATATTAAATTAAATTCCAAGTCCAGAAAACAATAAACATAACAGAAATGCCCCAAATGGAGCAACCTGATACTTACACGGACATGCCCTTCATATGCTGTTCCTATGCCTTTCTGTGGATCTATCCCCAAAGGACCCTTGGTCTGCTCGGGAGGGATTGGACATACTGCTGGCGCCTTGTCTGCACAGGTCACGTGGCAGGAGAATCCACACACTTGAAAAGAAGAGTAGCAACAAAAGAATTTGATGATTTGATGATTATTTCTTTTGCAGTGCAAAAGCTACGATAATAATGATGATATCTATGAAATGGCCCACTTTTTTATCGCTTTTTACAAGTGCACACAGCTGACCAATAGCTGAACAGTTTCCCTGAACTTGTGACACCAAGGCAGAAAGGTAAGTTTGCATACAACAGCAGCACATGATCTGAGCTCCTCCAGCTTCAGATTTTCCCACATCCAGAGGTGTATGGATATACAGTTTGGTTTCATTCAGGAAAGAACCTGACAAAAAGCTCACACTGGAATGACTGGTGTATCACTTTTTTTCTAGGTCACTGGAAACTCCTCTAAATGATATGTGCTATTCTGTGCATATACAAACCTAGAATAAAGTAGACCTGGAGGAGAGAAAATTTGGTACCTAATAACAAAGCTGTCTTTATCATTTTGCTATTAGTCATAAAGCAAAATAGCTGTCAGCACACCTGACCACTGACTGTTGCCCTTTATTGCTATTTTAAATTTAAAACAAACTAAACTAAGCTTATTCCCACCAATCGAAATAAGTGTGTCCCCAGTTAACTGGGTAATCCCTTACGTAAGATACTCAAAGAGTTTGGCTTCCACTCTTAAACTGCAGCATGAGAATACCTTCTGTTAAGCAAACTGTAAATGTAAGACTCCAACTTTACTGCAGTTTTACAACATTTTAGAGGTGCAAGTTGCACAGCAAACCTTCAATTCCCATTTCCTCTTTTCCACTTACCTTCACAGGTGCAGCCCTGTCTTATCAAACCAACCATCAGAGATGTGCACTGATTGCATTTTGTTGGGGTATTAAATGATTTCACTACAAACTGGTGGGCTTTAGGCTGTGAAACAGACAGACAAAAACGTTAACACTTAAAACAACTTTTGGAGAAGAACCAAAATTACTTTTTTCATAGACTTAAGAGTGCATAAGTGCATTTTAAAAAAATGTAACTTATTTACTTATTTGTGTTTGCTGAAATGAGATCCAAGTTCCTAATATACAGGCTTAAAATATTCTTTATTGATAATTTAACAACAAGCCCCATAAACCAAACTAGGGAAAATGGACCTTGCCCCAGTACATGAGGTGACTTCCATTGCCAACAGGAAAGTTGCCAGGGTCTGTCTATACATTATCACAATACACTCTAGTAACTGAATATGTGGGTGCATGTATTTTCCAAGAGGCACATTCACATGCTTAGCCACAAGGATTGCTGCCTTAGTTGGAAGCAAAATACCAAACATTTTCAAAATTCTACTTTTTATAAAGAAATTACAGAGTCCAGTTTTATGTTGTCAGGCATAAGTGATTTTTACAGCAAAAGCAAAATGACATGGATTTTGAAGGGATTTCTCCTTAGTTCCTGGGAACACAGAGTACAGTCTAGAGTAATAACGCATGTGGATTTCAAATGAGACAACTTTTGCAGGCCAATTTAATACACAGGAATATTAACATTTAATTCACTTTCCATTTTTTAAGAGTAAGATATCCCACACTTAAGGGCTCACACTTCCTCCATATTTAATGACAGTTTTATTGTTACACTGGGAGCTTTCTGTCTACAGATGGATGTTTTATTTTCAAACTGCAGGGAAATAAACTGTAGCTTTAAAAACTAATGCTAAAGTAAAAGAACGTTCCATAGGAAACATAATAAATTAGAAGACCTATCATTACGCAGCATTATGACAAAATGCTTGCAGAAATGCTACAATGTGCATAGTACAAACTATTTCACATGATTTCAAGTGCAAATACATATGGTAACTTTTAAGGGACCTATTAAAAATATTGCCAATCCCAAAATATATTGCCTGCAGAAACAACTTCTTAGTTTTTCTTTACATAAATGCAAGATTTTTTCTGTTACTTCTGTCATTTATCAAAGCAGACCTATCTCAAAGACTTCCTTTATTGATTAATTCCAAAAACAGTCTTTTTTTTTTTAAATACATAGCAGATTCCTTAGCCATTGAGAAACTTCTGAAACTTTTATGAAAAGCAATTTCCTTTAGTAGCTTGTATCCTATTCCTCATTTCTCTGAACACAGGCAACTCCTCTGTGAATTAGTGTGCAAATGCCTCATTCAGACAGTGGCAACTTAATTTCAACAACTGATGTAAAATAACTCTTTATGAAAGCAAAAAGCAAGAGGATGGAAAAATGGAATTCCTTCTCCCACCCTACAGCCTAGCATTGGCTGTAGTGCCCACTCTGCACTGAAAAGAAACGTAAACCAACTGTTTCACCTCAGGCCCACTCTTGCCTTTTCTCAAAATAATCATCTATGCTATTCTGAGACCTCAGTTCATTGTGTACAGAGCACAGAGGAGGCTTGCTCAGTCAGATGCAGGAAACGACCCAGGAAGTCTCTTCTCCTTTCAGCACGTTCTAGTTCAACCACTTCCTTCTCATGTCCAAAAGCTTGTGTTTCACACAGGACCAAATGCCTGCACATCCTGCCCACCTTGTCACATCATGGTGTAAGAACAGGGTTCTGAGCTTTAGAAGAGCAACCAGCATTTATATGAAATAATTTCTGGGCAGCTCTAGTAAGATCACTACGATACACAGCTCTCCTGAAGCCGTTGCCCAGACGTGGTATCTTTCCCCTTGCTATACAGAATGTGTGAGCACTTGACTGAGTACCTTTGGTGCAGAGAGTCCCGATCCAATATAGGCTGTCCTCATGGTTGGTGTGTGAATTGAGCGGGGAGGATGATCCGTAACCTGAAGAAAGCCCCCAAAGGACCAATAAGACATCAAATATATGTTACCAAAGACGGCTTGAATAAAACAAGAAGACTATAACCTGCTCCCGCCCCACATATCTCCCCAAACAGACAGGGCATGAAACCAGACTGACTAAAATAGGAAAGGACTCAAGAAAACAGATCTTAATTCTCAGCAAAATATTGAATGAGATTCACTTCTTACAAGACAAAAATAGTTTTGTATTATCTGCAACACTTGATTGAATCTTCTTCCATATAAAATCATCAGAAAGTTAAATTATTTTCTTGGCAAGGAGGTACATCATCACAGCTGCAGAGCCTTGCTAATATTTTGCATTGGGTGGTTCTTCAAAAGCACTCGGAAATACGCTGTTGCACCAAACCACAGTATAACATTTTGCAAACATTTCTTAAATAATCATGACTAAGGATAAGCTATGAAGAGAGGTTATATTTAATAATTGATTCCACATATATTTCCCAGGCCTGATCAACTAACCATATGTGAAAGGAAATTTAATATTCCTCAAAATGTAGTTCACCAGTAGTGCACCAGTCTTTGCAGGGGAAAGTGCTTCACTCCAAACAAAAAGATTTCCAACAGTAATTTCTATGAGATTCAAACTGCTACTGCTACAAAAAAATCTGTCAACACCAAGTACCTCAATTGGTTCGATCTCACTGGTTGTAGAAGGAGACCTTGATCTCGAATGGAGGTGAGACTTGATATCTTCATCCCGTGATGGAGTATTGGACAATGTAAAGTTCTCAACTGAATCAATCTATGGAAATAATTCAAGAGGGGGAGAAAAATAATAATCAATGACATCAATTGGTGACTCTTACCAAAATAAGTTATGGAAGTTGTAGAATTCCTAAAGTGAGAAATGAGAGAAAAAAAATGTTTTAAGCAATTCCTTAATTAAGCTACAGAAACTAAAGGAAAATTCTTAAACATGAAGATGCCAACACTACTGCTGAGAGGTGAGCACATGCATAAGAGCTGCTAGTTCAGGGGCCTGAGGAATGCTTGAAGAGACCTGTAATTCTGCATTTTTAAAGACTGAATATTTTCTAAACACTACAGTTCTGTCCACCAGTAGTAGAGACTAGTTAGAAGTGAATTCCCATATGTCTAAGTCATCACAATGACATTTATGAGAAAATAAGGAGGAAAAGTAAAGCAAATATTGTATTTCCCTAGGTAAGTGTTAATAATACTTCCAGAGAATTGATTTTGTGCACCATTTGAACTACAAAAAGGGCAACAAGCTCTATTAGGAATGCAGATGGCTCAGGGGACGATTTTCTTGGTCCCTGTTATACAACAAAAGTAAGTCAAACATCAGGTGGTAACAAACAACAGGGCATATTGGTATGATTGTATATTTTGAATAAAAAGTCATCTTGGATGAATCATCCCCAATGCAGCCTTCTGCAAGGACAAGAGAAACTCTCAAAGGGATGCACTTATTTTCTACATGCATATCATGTATTTCAAGCATTGTAGCAAATATCAGCAGTAAAGCAACATTTTGTGCTCAGACTTATCAGAAGCAAATTATAATTGGAAGCTTTATTCAGTATTAGAAACATTCATGTCCTTAAGTAAGAAATCTTCAGATATAAGACAATCTCAATTATTTTTAACTTTTTTCTTTTTAAAAACAAATCTAATTATGTGACAACTTGAAGCCCACTCCAAGACTATTTAACCTGGCAAAAATCTAATATCTTCTTAACACTATTACTAAGAAAATTAAGCCCAACAAGAAACTGCAAGTGAATTTTCCTATCAAAAAACAGACATTGCTTTTCTTCTGCAAGTTAAATTCAGAGATCTAATCTCTCATCTCCTAAATGTTTCCAGACAGAGATTCAGAGAAGATTCCAGAACGCTCTCCCTTTCAAAGGGGCATCTGCACACCAAAGAACACGTTCATGGCAGCTCTTAAAAAATTTAGTAAAAGGATAATATGAATGGCAGAACTTTTCTGGAATGTGCTACAAAGCTTTTGTGGTTAGAAGACAACTGCTGAACTAGTTTAAAAAGAAAAAAAAGTATTTTTACGTTACTTACAAAATAAGAAGCACTCAAAGCACATAAAACTTGACCTGCCATTCCTAAATTGGAGGGGAATTTAAACCAACTTTAGTGCAGAAGCAGAGCCTTAAGCTCCATAAGTGTTCAGGTTCCTCACTCTAAGGAGAAGAATTAAGCGCTAAAGCAAATTCACTCAATTATGGCCAAAAGCTCAAGTGGACCATATTAACACCACAAAAATTAGCTTTAAAGTACCCCACTGAGTTATAAAAAGCACATTTGGTATTGAAGTGTAACAGCTTTGCTGTCTTTCTCGGGACGACCCGGGTGGTGGTCTACCCAGGCCGTGGGGCTTGGGCGCTGGTCTATACGCAGGGTCACGCTCTGGACGCAGCCCAAGCTGCCTGGTGCTTCTCCGCATGTTGAGGGGAGGAGAACGTCGGCACTGGAGCCACAGTTTTGACTGAGGAGTCTCGGTAAGCTCACCTGAGATGATTCTCATTTGTCCTTGTTTATTGAATATTTGCTATGTTTTTATGCCTTCCTATCACCATATGCACATACAAGAAGGGAAAGAAGTGGTGCAAGTTCATGATGGACATCACACACGTGGCCAGATGAAGCTCTGCAGGGCAGGCGCGGGCAGTCACGTGGCTCTGGTCCCTGCCCTTGCACAGGGGCAGGGAGCCAAGCGGCCCTCGCCAGGCGGCCTCCCCACGTCCTGACGTGGCACCCCAAGCACCCGCGTGTTCCTAAGCTAAGCAAGTTCCTAAAGCTTCCAGCCCGGAGCTGCAGAACAACAAGCAGCGCAGCGGCGGCAGCAGACAGCAGCGGCAGACAGCAGCAGCACGGGACATGCAGCGAGGGAAACACGCAATCCATACACGAAACAAAGGCATGTACACCACAGGCAAAAAGGAAGGGCCAGAGAGAGTAAGACAGCCTCTTACACGTCTGCCTTTGTTAGCTGGAATACAGGAAGGAGAGCGCTTTAACGGAGAGAGGAGGAGAAGGTGTTACAAAAGCAGAGCCCCACACGTGCGCCTGCTCGCGGCACTGCCGCCGCCGCAGACACACACGCACACGCTCAGGTTTAAAGGTATCTCGGAAACAACACGTTCTGGGGCAACGACAGGGAAGAAACACCAAAGAGAAACGGTTATTTCAAAGTCTGTAGTTTTACACTGGACAAGGACAGCGAACAACTGAGACTGAGCTGGACCAACGAAGCAGTCAGCCCCTGTGTGTGCTAAGGCGGATGTGCAGGAAGGGTTAAGAACACTGTTTTAAATTCATTGTGTGATAATAATAGGGGAGAAATGATCTTTTCTAATAAGTGGGGAAAATGATTTTTGTCAGAGGAATACTGCATTCCATTTTATTGTTACTAAATAATAAAACTGATTTAAAATAAAACTTGACTGTTTCTAACAGCTAGAAAGATATACAAGGCCTAGCCTTGCCAAAAAAAACCCTCAACACTTCCTTTATAAGACATTTCCTCGTGGACATAAGAAAAAATGCTTAAATGATGCTACAAGATCTAGAACTGAACATGTTCGAGTCATGGGGGTGCCTTCCCTCCCCACCCAAATGAGAAATAAGAGGCAGCAAAACTGACTCCGGCTCCTTTTGGCACCTGCCTGTGTGCACAGGAGACACAAGGATCATTTCTGGACACAGGGCCTTTCCCAGCTGGGAGAGCCTGGGCATCAGGTCTGCTACACTGCCCAAGGGTATCCTCCCTGCGGAGGATACAAGGAGGGACGAGAAGTGACTCTCAGCCATCTGCACAGGGAGCTGCTACTGCTCTTGCACAGCATGTGCAGGCTACCGTCAGAGGCACCTGGGCGTCTATTTTTATTTCTCTTCAGAAGGAGCTGTGAAATTTTCTCATGGATACAATTAGCATTAACTGAAATAATTCACAGGGTGCTAGAGATGATTACATTATTTGGATGGCAGACCCAGAAGGCATTTCTCATCTTAATGAACTTCAAACACAAGCAGTGGGCTAAACTCAGTGCTGCTTACACATCTATAGGATGTAGACTTCAGAGACATTGCAAGGAGCGATGTAAGGGCACTGCATCTTACTTTAGACTCCCTCTGCCCCTTCATAATGGCGTGAGGAAGCTGGAGAAACCACAGAGGCTGTCAGGAATATTTCCCTTGGGTTCGCAATTCCTGCAGCGCCTTTCCTGACCCAGTGCGGTACCGCAGCACTGCACGAGCCCAAGGACTCCTAACACTTCCTTGGTCGTCACCTGCAGGACCCACACTCATCTCCGGCTTCACTGCACACGGATTTGACTCTCATGGAGAGTTTTCCTTCCAGGCAACTACTGTCCAAAAAAGACATTGCCTGGAGATTGGAGATCACACCTGTAGGGAGGGTTGTTCGCTCTCTTAAAGACCCATAGTTTCTTTTAAGCTCTCCCTAATATAACAACATTGAACCCACTTATTGAGCTAAAATATAAATAACCATTAATTCTGGCAATTCAGAGGCTGCATACGAAACTATGAATGAATAAATAATGGTCTAAGAAAAGAAAGATGCAGAACTGACTGAGTAAAAATGTGATTAGATATCTCCTTCAACCTCTAAATGGGGACATCACCTTTGATTTTCTTTCTTATAAGCATAAGGTACCTAAACAAATCTGTTATTTGTCAGTAAGGTACTCTTCCTTAACATACATGTCAGTACCTAGAATTTTATCAGAGAGAGGCATTTGATGTGGGTGGACAGATGTAGAAGAATGCCTTCAAGGACGTACCCCAGCCCTGGAAAATTTTTTGCTTGCCCAGTAAAGAATGGGATGTTTGTCAAAATGTTTGTGAAAAAAAAGTGCTGCCCTCTTAAAGAAAAAAAAAAATAAAAAAAAAAATAAAAAAAAAACAAAAATAAGCAGTGCTTTATTCTGTATTTATGGATGTCTTTCAAAACTAATTAGACAGCAAACAAGGAAACTTTCCTATCCTACATTTATCCATGCCAAAGAGAAGACGATCACCTGCTCTCTCACATAGGCAATTAATTACTATTTACCAGGTTTCAGGAGAGAGTAACGTATTTCTAAAAGCAACTTTACAGGAAAAAATTGATCTGAACTAGTTATTCACAATATTTTGGCAATGGAGATCCTTCTTTAATGCAGCAGGGGATATAAATATTTCTTTACTGGTAAGGTAGCAACAGAGAAAACGGTTCTGTACAGCCCATACACTCTACCGGCATCATCGTATCATTCACTATAGGCATTTCTACTGTAATATTAATTATTCTGCATTTTAATGCACTGGGATCAAACTATACTACTATATATATATGTATAGATATGTGTGTATGTGTATACACATATATACAAACACACACAAACATACACACACCGTATACATAGAGAGTTGTAATGGACAGCGCTCTACAAAGAATGCATAGTATATATGTGGATTTTTAAGTGTTCTTAATTAATTATGTGCCTACTACTTGGGTCTCAAAGAAATATAATGCAGTCAATTTATATCTTTCAACATAACTCCCTCGATATGCAATTAACCAGATAAATATTTCAGCATCACCATGATTAAAAATATTAGTATTGCAAGTGGCAATAAGAAGAGATCAAGAAGGTCAATTATAACTGAGATTGCAATGATATATTATATATATAAATATATATCATTTATATATATATATATATATAAAAAGAAACAATATTTTGTTTGAGTACACACAAATTACCCACATGCAAAGAAAAAAATGGTCACTGAAGTGACCAGAAAACTTCTGGAAACAACTAATGAAACAACAGCTAAAGCAGTAAGATGAAACAAGAGAATACATGCAATAAACTGTTTACTAGAACCATTTTCTAGAGGCCACATCAGTAGATAAGGCCTCAAAGCAGCTTCTCCATATTAGGGAAAACCTTTTTCAATCAAGAATTCTTTATCTGCACCAAAAGAAAAACATTTATTTTAAAACTGCACATCTATGTATATGGATAGATGTAAATATGCTATTACAGAAATATTCTCTGTTCTTCCCTTCCCTTAAAGATTTTTTAAGTTGACTGCATTACTGTTTGAATAGCCCCAATCAATCAAGTGATCTCTTTTATTGAGGGATTTACTGGTTTGAAAGCCCAAGACTTACGTCATCCATAAAATCAATCAATGAGGATGAAGAGGAAGAAAAGGAATCCTATTTTAATGAAAACGGCAGTAAAAAAAAAAAAAAAAAAAAAAGAGAGAGAAAAAAAGGAGAGAGATGGATGAAGAAAACTGTTGAGTAGAAACAAAAGTGCAAAAACAAAGAACCGTAAATAACTAATACTTAGTAACAGTCACCTCTGAGGAAATTTTTGTTAACTGCCAGGGACAATTAAGCACTAACTGCCTGCCCACATAAAAACTAATGTTTTTGCCAACCTTCACTCAATAAAATAATATCCCTACGTACCAACAGTTTCAAAAAACAATAGTTTTGAAGATTTAATTGCAGAACAATTAAGTTAGTGAATATGCAATGAAAAGAAAGTAAATTTCGGAAGATTAATAACACCAGGGATTATGCTTTTTTCATAAATCCGCATGGTGAACTTGTATAACCATCACCAAAAAAAAAAAAAGTGAGCAAACAGGGCCAAAGTTCACGATAATGTACAACTGTACAGGTGGTGTCTTTTCCACACTGATTTTGGTCCAATTTTTGCAATCAATTTGAATATGACCAGTATTACATCCTAGCTGTTTTTGTAAGAGAAAAATGATGCATTGCTTACTTTTTATTAAAAGGAGATATGAAAAATGTGTCATTTAATTGTAATTGTTATCTTCCAACTTTTCTACCTAATTTGGTATTTTGCCTAAAAGTGACAGAAGAATTAAACAGTTCTACATTTTTGATTGCACAGGATCTGTGGAGAGGAAATAACAGTAATTCCTGAAATTAATAAATCTTGCATAAAACAAATAAATCATGAAAAAAGTACTAATGATTTATGGAACGCATTCAAGGATTAGTTACGCTTTTTCTCTCACTTTTACTTAACAAGTATCTGCATTACCTAGCATTTTTCTGGACAAAAAGTCTTACTTCATTATGAAATTGCAAGAAATTCTGTATACTACATTCTAAAGCGAATTCACTATGATTACTTGCGTTCAAGAGAACACACCCAACACTTCCAGTAACATTTCTCACGTATCATTATACATGGCAATTGTCCTTAAAATACTGTAGGAAACTCTAAGCAATTATGCACCTACTCTGCATGTAACAGTAAGAATAAAAAGTTCCATTCAGTAGCAAAGAAATTCAAATAGTGGTTCACTTACTTCAAATTGATCCAGAGCAGAGGTAGGCGCATTCAAAAATGCCAAGAAAGAATTCTGTGAGTCTTGGTGCTTTACACCTAGAAAACAGCAGCAAGTTTTTAAGCTACAGAAAAATGACCTTTTCATGGCGGACCTTTGCTGTGCTGGATCAGGCTTCAAGTATTCACCTGAGCCATTATTTCTTACTGAGCTGTCACATTTGATCTGTTTTCCATACTAATTTTCCTTTAATATATATATATATACACACCCACTAAGCATGTGTGTGAGGTGAATGCAGGTGAATGAGGTTTATTTTCTGCATGTGCTTGCCCATCAAGCAGAAGGCACAGGACGCTCACGTGCTGATGCCCATGTCCAACAGGCACACACACTAACCCAGGGGGCACCTGCCCTGCTCGGGTCACCCTCCAGCTGCTCTGCCAGTGACAAGAAGCTTCAGCAAGCAGCGTGGTTCTACCAAACGTACATGGCAGCCTGTTGGGGGAACACACCAAATCTGCAAGTAACTTCAGTTCCCTGACGCATGCTCTCAGCCACCACTCACTTCTGAAGGCAAAAAAATCTGAGAGCCCTCGGGTAGGGCTTCCCATGCCAGGGAGTAGTTTGCAGCCAGCAAGGGGAACGGGACCCCTGTATTCTCCAAGGACACACAGGCTGCGGTAGCTGGAGTGTTATTTGAACGTATTTGTTCAATCTCTCTTTTTTGGCATAGTTCAAGTCTTCGTGTGGGTGTATTTAACCACGTTATTTATACATGTGCATATATTAAATACATTTAAAACCCAGCTTCCTGACAATATAGAAGTATTATATGGACTTGTGATGACCAGAGCCTGCAGGAATGTTTGCTGCTTGAAAGATTGATGCAATCACAGTTCATCTGTTCTTCAAAAAAAAGTCAGTATCTCGCTCTAACTAGCAGTATTACCCTGCTTGCTCTAAATACAACCATGGCATGAGATGAGATGAAAAAGTTATGAAGAACCCTTTTCTTTTTAAAATATAAATACTTTGAAAATCTACTAGAAGACTAAGACTCATTCTCAAATTACCCTCTATTTCACAGAATATTTTTTTTGTGTTTTTTTCCTCCCCTCGCTAGTTTTCTGGCACAAATTTATCAAGAGCAAAGGATGCGTGTACTCATCTAAATAGTCCCTTTTGTAGAAAGTAACATCCACACATAGGAAATTATTCTGTCACCATACATTGCCTGCACTTAAAGCCTGTATATGGTGCATCCTTCAAACATTAATATATTTCTACTTACAAAATGGATCTAGTCCAAATACAATAAGGATTTTGAACTAAGATATGTTTCTAAGATATATTTAAGAAAAAAAACCCACTAGAACTGTATTTATTAACTTGTGTCAAAATCATATTCATCTTTCCTTGAATCATATAATTTTCTTCCCCTTCTCTCACTTAAAAAAAAAAAAAAAAAAAAAAAGATTAAAACTTCCACAAAAAACAATAAAGTTTTAACACGGAAAGAAAACACATGGTAAAACATTAATTACAAATACTTAACAGACTGTAACCATGGATAACATTTAAGAAAGTTCAAGAACCTATAAATGAAAGTTAAACATTACAAAGCATCATCACCAGGGAAATGCTACTAAGAGTTCCTCTCCAAGAACTCACATAAGTATAATGTGGTTAACCAGCGCCAAACATCAAGACGAAGAGCAATCCCCTTAATTTTATTAGCTGATCAGCACCAATCATTTCTGAATGTTTTGTATAGGCTTTGTATACTCTTTTTCCAGTCAAACAGCACTCAGAGACCTATATAAAGCATATGAATCTTACTGCAGTACATTATTGATTGACACTGCAGGCTGTAAAGGCTGTAAAGGCTGAACAATATATTACATCCCTGTATAGCAATTGTTGCCGGAGTTTTGCAACTTTGGAGTTCAGTTCCTCTACAGAAAAATCAGGTAATTCAGTTTGGCCTGCAAAATGATTTCTTCCCTTTCGAATTGTAGGACACAAATAGCACAGCTACCATGGGAACTGAGAAGAATCGGCCAAATTGCCCATCATCTCGCTATGATTTTTTTTACATTTCAGAATTACCAAAAAGCCTCCTCCCAGCAACAATGCTAAATACTGCTGGAGAGATGCACTGGGATATGCTCTTGCACATCTACCACACAGCAAACACACTGTTCACTAAGTGGTGGCAAGGCCAAACCACTGCAGAAACCCATGAACGCTACGAGCGCCTCCACAGCTGTTTTCTCTCAGCGCAGACAGGCCCAAACATTGATAAATGAAAAACACATTGACCAGCATTCCCAACAAAAAGGGGAAAATGTATGTATAAATTCTCCAATATTTCTGACAGTTTTCCGATATATAGGCCAAACAAAAATAATGGAATAATGCAATTTTAACCCAGATAACATCTTACTGGTTCAAGTGTATCAACAAAACTGAAGAATGTTGTTAAGTACTTATTAGAAGTGCAAAAACAACTGCTGTGGGTACATCTTACCATGCAATACATGTGCTCACGCTTTGAATGCCGAAGTCTCTTGGTATTATATATCCTGTACTTCACTTGCAAGATGAGACACTTTAACTGATAAGATGTACCCACCAATGTGAAATATGTTCTTATTTACTTGGATATCAGTTGCCATACCCTTTTCTGATCTAAGCTCTTCTGTCTCCTTTTTCAGTCTTTCAATATCTGTCAACAGTTCCATGTTCTTCTTCTCAGATTCTTGCAATTTACTTCAAAAGAATACAAACAAAAATCCTATGTAAATATCGAGAACCTGTGATACAAGTCTCTCTTTTTACCCATTTCTGCATGTTACTTGGAATATTGTTCAATTAAAACCAATGCTCAGCAAGTTGCAGTCAAATAAAGAAGACATCATCAAATGAAAAATGAATTTAGAAAGCTGTTAGGAACAATTTAACTACTTCTGTTTACCCTTTAGGTAGGCTCATGTCTCTAATTTCTAAGGAACTGTGTATCCTGGGAATGAGAAAAAAAGACCACATACATTTTTAAACTTAAAATCAGATAATTTAATTTGTTAATTCACAGTGTCTATGAGACTAATGGTTTATGTTGAACTATTTTTTTTTCTGTTATAGCAGTTAGTTGTTTCAGTGCTGATTCACAGCAACTACAACTACTACACACTTTCACAGTACTCATCCTCTTTGCCCATCAAAGCAAACTCTACTTATTCTGTTCTCGGAGGATATACACTGCTGTCTATCACAGTGCCTGCTGGCTTGAAAAGCCCAAGGTGGACAAGGTATTCCCAGTTTACATAACATCCTTGAATCTCAGCTCTGCCCAACTGATTTCCCAAAGCTGCAAAACATGTCAGTGCTCCTCAAATTCAACTAAGAGGAGGAATACATTTTTGCTTGTACTTGAGATTCTGATTTCACATCCGATTGCTCCTCTGCCGAGGCCCTTTCCCCGCCTTGTACTGTCCATCTATATGCTTAGGTACTGTGCAACATGGCAGGGATGTTACCAGAAAAATCAATTTCGTAGGGAAAGCCATAAGAGAACAGAATGGATGTGAATTTAAGAGAAAGTTCAGAAATCCTACTTCAGCCTGAGTGTCTACCCCAACCTCCACTAACTCAAAGCAGTAACAATGCACCTCCAACCCAATGGGATTCATGATTTGGAAATGTTAACTATTATCACAGAATATCGAAGGACTAGTTTTCTTCTCAGGGCAGATTTGCCGTGCTTAATTTTAATTCATATTTTCATAATCATGGGAAGGATATAACCAGTATATATTTTGTATGTGATGATCTTTTTGCATTTTAGCTGTTAAAATCTCTTTGTTTAATGAAGTGTTAAGTGCTTGTGAAAGGATACAGAATACTAGCCAAAGAAATTCATGCCTTCATTTTTCAGCAGAACATGTAATGATTAGCAGCAGTGTTAGCTTATTCATAAATATGCCTCTAACCCAATCTGAAGGATTCCCCTGTAGGGTTAGAAAAGCACATGTTCTGTCTTTGATTTTTCTGCAAAACTAGCAAAGGAAACAACAGGAGATAGTTTCAATGGTGGGTGCTACAAAGAGCATTCTTGCCATTAAATCTGTTTTCATAGGGTGCCAAGAGATGGCCTTAGTAATAACTTTGGGGCACTAGAAGAATAGAATATATTGTAAGATATATATACAAAAAAAAAAATCTCCTTTTATATTTGAATTTAATACAATAACTACGAGAGACTGTACTGTTAAAGGTGTCTCCTGAAAGTCTGCCAGATCTTCCAGATTCCAAATTTGCACAGTAAGTGTTCAGCTGATCACACAATGAAAAGAGATATGGTCTTTTTTTTTTTCCACACTTGGATATAAGAAACTGAAATATCTTTCCTAATCCATTTTCGACTGAGAAAATAGGTAGAATAGTAGGTGAGTCTCCCTGGAAAGTATCACAGTCAATAACCATTTAGAACAATTCAGTCTTACCACTCTGTAGAGATACAGGAAGCTTTGACTTTATTCAGCTCATCTTGAATAGCCTGTTTGGCTCGGATTTCAGCATCAAGAGCTGACTGTAGTTCCAACCTTGCTGACATATCTAGTTTTGCAAAGCGACGCATCTTCCAGGGCATGTCCTAAAGGATAAAAAGAGGAAGAAAGAGCAAAGAGAAAGATGGCAGCAAATGAAGAGTACAGTCAACTTCAACAGCAATGTCCTTAAGCCTATTATGTTCTCAACGTAAGAGGTCATCAATTCCAAAACATGCCCAAAAAATCCCAGGGAACATTATTATTACTGTTGTAATTTTTAAACTGAAGTAATAAAAGGCAAGATGACCATCTTATGCTGGCACAGTCTCTAAAGCAGAATCTATATTCTAGTTTTGATGTTCATTCATTCAAATGATAGTTACATAGATCCCTGCAAAAATGTTCCTATTTTGTCAAAGACTTCCAGGTGTTCACAATGCACAGTGCAGTGACCCTTTCAACAAATTTATATAACGTTTTAAATCAGCTACCTAAACAAAGATCACACTGTTGTTTAGTTAATTGGTAATAAATTTGGCACTTAGGGGAAGGGAACAAATTTAACTTTTGAGTAACACAGACTCTACAGACAGGTTATTACTGGAGCTGAAACTACCAAATTACTGTTTTTTCAAGCCCTCCAAAAAAATCAGATAGATGGAGTTGGAGGCTTACTGTTGCTCTTGCACCCAAACTGGAGTTCCTCAGGGCCTCTAGTTCTTCTGTCATTTTGGAAGCCAAGGCTTGAAGATAACCTCGAGCATCCTTTTCATCACTTACCCTAAACAATATGGTAGAAGAAAGCAAGCATTGTAACTAAAGAATTTAAAGAAAAAGCAGAACCCTCTTTAACAAAATAGTAGCCAGAAACAGAAGGGAAAAAAAGAAGGAAAAAAAAAAGAAAAAAGAAAAGCAGATTACAAACCTCAAATCAAAAAAGCTACAGAGATCAGGACAACAAAAAAGAAGAAACAGAAAACCATACAAAACGAAATCTATGCTGCTTTAAAGCATTCTATTAAACAATATTAATGACTAAGACTAGGAATACAGACAGATAAACTACGTATCTAAGTAAGTAATAATATCCAAGTAAGCATTATCCCAGTATACACATCAGCTACCTGAAATTCAGAGTGCGGCAGAGAAATCCTACTTTCAGGGAAGAAATCAAAACAAGTAGTATATCCAATAACTAACAACTGGGACACCCAAAAAGCATTGGAACTAGTGGCTGTCTTTCAGAGCTCACTTGCTACTGCATCAGTTGGCCATGAGAACTATTCATTAAACAGTGATGCTACTGTTTCAAGAAATGGTGATTATATTAAGGAGAATCTAATTCCAATGTTATTGAGCAATATAAGCCAGGTGAGGCGCTCTCATCCCCTAAACTTTCTATCAGCACATGTTTTTTGAATGTAAACACATCAAAGAAAAAGGCAAGTCTGTTTTTCAGATTCTTTGATCATCAGTTAAAAAGAAAATCCTTCCCTTGACTAACCACAGCAGTAGATTCTTTCTTCACTTCGTCTTAGGCATTAACATAGCGAAAAAAAAGAAATAAAAAAAAGCCGCTAGAACCTCAAAGAAACCTCAAGCAAGTTCTCCCAAGTGATGATTTTGTCTCATAGTGATCTCTGCAGAAAGGGATTTTCCCTCAGTGCATACGAAGCAATTCAGGTTTCTCTGGGTGATGCTATGGGGTTCATACAGATGGTGAATACAAAAAAGGAATAATTTGCGAGTTTACTGTTCATTAATAAAAACAATTTAATGTTTCAACAAAGATTTATAGGTAGTCACCAGGAAGCAGCAAAGACTGAGAGCACAAGCTCTGAAGTGCCATGGGCACAGGAGGAACCAAACTTTTATGATACTGCCCTTGGGCAAGACCATGGTGCAAGACCATGGTGGAGGGGAGAGGAGGGGAGGGGGAGAGGGGAGGAGAGGGAAGAGAAAAGTTCTTTAATACTTAGGGTTTTACCTTCTTTACCTCCTGTTTACAAGGGGTGGGGAGAAACCTAGAAGAGAACTATGTGCTGCTTCTATTAAAAACAACAAGAATTTTGATATGAATAAGCCTGTATTTTTGCCCGAGGTAAAAGGGGAAAAAAATGAAAGCCCAATGAAAACACCATATAAGCTTTTTTTTTTTTTCTTTTCCCCCATAGCATTCTGGGTCAAACACATTTTAACAAGCACATAAAGAAGATTTTATCATATCTTCAAATGCAAACCATTGGAAGTATAAGACTGCTATGACAATTAGAAGAGGGGAAAAACATGAGAAGTAGCACAAAATGCAGTGGGAAGAGTATAATGAAAGGCATAATGAAAAGAAAATAGAGTATAAATAGGAATAAAAAGAGTGTGAGGCTTTGAATGTGAGAAAGTGCATTTTTTTCACTGCATAAAAACAGAAAAGATCTTAGAAATCTGTTTTTCTGATCACCATTTTTAATGACATACAATCTTTGCAGAAGAAAGGAACAATGCCAAATTAAAACTAAGTCAGCACCTCTTTAAATACTTTTCTATTTAAAGCTGAAAAATCACTAAGTGTCCAATTTCATGGCATATATACCTTTCCTCGTGGAAGGCAAGGAATCACTTCAGGTGTTTGGTTTATAAGGCACAGAACTTTCAAGCTCCAAGTATCAAAAAGCTGCAAATGCAAAACCTCACAGAGATGTTTCACAGAACACGTACATTATAGAAAATAAAAAGCAGGCAAATATAAACAGTCAGTATAACTTCAGTTTAGGTTTGCTATCCACTAGATGGCAACCTTCTCTTGCTAATCATACCATGCGGATTAAACATTGTATGAACCCAGCAGTTCCTGGAGCTTTTTGTTTGTTATTGTTTGCTGGGTGTTTTTTGTTTGGTAGGGTTTATTTTAAAAGATAAAATTAGAATGATAAAGCTACTTTTATGAATGTTTTCCTTCTTGCTTCCCTTTGTGGAGCCCTAATAAACGTACCAAAAGTCCTAAGAAATAAAAGTCTTTTAGATACTTACTTCTATCCTCAAAATCTAGATTCAGTTAACCCTTTTGTTTTCATGTACAACTGAAGTCTTTCAGAAGGTCAGTTCATTGGAGTGCCTACAAATTTCTGTATGATTAAATGTGACCTCTTAGAGCTGTCAAGAAATTTTTAATCCCTCCATTTATTAACCCCAATTCCCCAACAAAAAGGCATGAAAGTGACCAACATCCTGATAAACTTCAAATAATCATTAACAAATATATGGCATTTTCTTTGTCAGGCTGCTACAAAAATCAGACTTCCTAAGTCTCAACATCTGGGAAATTTCTATACTACAAAATGAACCCAAAGGACTCAGATCTTATGCTAGTGAAGAAGGGTCTTGAAGTAACCTATGCCTAGTACATCTCACTTGTTTTAAAGAACCTCAGAAAAGCCTGAGGTCCATGATCCCATTCTGTTGTACTTTCTCAAAGCTTTCACATTTTTGTCTTCATGTAACTATTCTCAAAACTATTATCCTCTATACTCTTTCCCACAGTTTGTGTTTGCTTTCTTCTGAGAGCAATGAAGTTTCAAAATTTGCATAATTACTTTCGGACTTTTAAAAGATTTGATTTAGCACAGAAGTGTTTTTGTTTCCCCCCCTCCTCCCCTCCCCAGCAAATCAATAATTAAAATAAAAACAAACCATACTATGGTTGGCTGGAAAGACACTAGACTGTAAGGAGAAAATTAGCTGAAACTTCTGAGTACTGACAGTTGAACAGAAACACGATGTCCACTCTACGGACATTATCCACATGACAGATAAACGAGGTGGGATTTCCCTCATCCATCTGTATGAACCCAACAAAACAGAATTCTTCATTCAATCTAGGTGTCTAAGCTTTCTTTACAAGCATTGGAAACAGAGACTCCTATAGGACTAGTCATCTGATTTATCTTAGCTGACTACCATAAGAACCATTCTAAAATTAGGTTAAATGAATCCCAGTCAGAGAGGCTAATAAGTTAAGTTTCTTGCCAAGTACTCTGGGAATCACGACCAAAGGTTTCCATTGACCTCCTTTCTGCAGCAGATCTGAAATACAGCACCATGGCTGAAAGACTCATTTTTTTAGCAATTGCATTAACTTAATATGCAATGAATCTTTTCCCTATCTGCCATACAAAAAATTTATAGCTGGCTATATAAGCCGCAATATTTCTTATTCTTGTCAACGATTGATGAGTAGTTTGGATAATATAAGCTTGTCAATCTAATAGCTCCATTAAGGCTGAACGATCTGTGAGAGTCTATTGCTACCACACTCAAATTTGCAATGAATTTTTGATTCAAGTACATATTAAAAAGTTGGCTATATTTATGGTCGCTTGGGATGATAATATCAAAAATAAAAAAGCTTTTGGACACTTGCCATAAACAAGATGCAAAAGAGCACAATAGGAAAGCAGGGAGAGGCTAATGGGATCATGATAATCCATGAAAATCACTTGCATTTTATAAAAACTAAAAGAAAGAATAGTTTAAAAGGGCTCAAGGAGTATCTGCTGTGAACGAGGCAATGATCTTAACCTGAAATGCGGACCTGAGCAATGGGGAAGATTTCCTAAGAGAGGGATCTAAAAGACTATGACAAAATGCTCAAAGGAAATAATGAACTCCTTAGGCTTCTCCTGCTTCAAACAGGACTAGAATAAACCCCTAAACTTGCACAGGTTGCTGAGGAAAAACAGGCAATTAATTTCATCTATAATTTTCTATGCTTCCAGACTCAGAGCTCCAAAAAAAGATGGCAGCCTAAAATCATTTTTAAGTAGTAGTAAGTATGCTCCCAAAATATAACACTGTTAAAATAATACTTTAATGGAAAATCTGTTAGTTTTGGAGAGGGAGAGTAAAAGTTCTACCCTAATGTATCAGATTGTAGACATTATGGTGTCATAAAGATGATGTGCAGGTTTAAATGGCATGGTTTTCTTAAGAAAACAAAGGCTTTTAACTGCTAAATTAAGCAGTTTAAGATAATGATTTTTTTTTTCTCTTCTACAATGTTTATCACTGTTATGGCTGTTTAAAAACCTTAACATAGCGCCCCTTCTTCAATAGCAAGAACTCCCCAAATAAGGACCTACTTTCAGCATGCAGAGCTGAACAAAATGGATAGCAGATGGAACTACCACAGTATCTGGGCATCAAAAGCAAAATTTAANCTGAACAAAATTCACCATAGGCAGATAGAAGTATGGAAGAAAATGAGATGTGTACAGTAATTAGAAAAATTCTGTATGGCTTTTGCCTCGTTAATGTTTGCTGGGAACATTTCTTAACATAATTCTTGAGTTTTTAGTCCTATTTCATAACAAGAAAAGACCAACCAAAGTGTTATCTTTAGTTATGAAAGTTACAGACTTCACTTTCCAATTTTTTTCATTAAGAATCTTTAAACTCCAATCCCAAACCTTCTTTTCCATCCCCCAGACATTCTGATGTATTGTGTCTGATTATATGCAAGATATTTTATCATATATCTGAACCACATCAGTAGTACATTCTTAAAATACTAAGCCCTCATATAAATTGGAGAAGGGGCTGTCTTAATAGCTGTTAGTATATTTTTACATAGCGTCGAGTAAAGCAATCCACAAATAAGGCTGTCTTGGCTTTTCCCAGACCTTCCAAGTTTTATGACTGCTTTCACATGTAAATCTGAAAAATGGAGTTTAGTTACCTTGGTGCATTTAGACAGACAACCATTTCCTTAAAACAATCAAAAAAATCCCTGACAGTTATAAGGAATGTGAAATGACAGACTTGTCTTTCTTGTTATCTGGATTTTATTCTTCTGAGTATTTAAAAATTTCTGATGAATGATAAATTATCTCTTTTTTTGAACAACTTCAGTGTATTTTTTTTTTTATTTCAGTGATGCAGGTGGTCCACTACACTTGCAGTTGTATGAGGGGAAAAGATTTAAAAGAAACATGCACAAATTATGCCTCTTAAACTTCTATTCTGACCTCTACTATGAATACTACCTCTTCTACAAATAAAATGTACTGAGACACTATGGACTTGCTAACGCATTTTGGAGCTATATAATTTTATGTAACACTGTTTAAAACACTTTCAGAAACCCAGAGCTCAGCCCTTCTTTCTTGATATGCATGAAAGTTTTTATGCAAAAGCCAAAGCTTTCTCCATATTTGGACATCAAATTATACTGACATTAGAACAATGTCCAACTAGAACTCTTTAAAAGGCATGTTTCCCATTTTTACTTGGATGCAACAAGCTGGATTATTTAGCTTGTGAGAGACAGGAAAACAAGAGGAAAAAATCCAGTAGGAAACCAAAAAAACAGATTAATTTATGATTATGAAATAATCTTCCCAGAATTGAAAGATCTGTACAAAAATGTCTGAATACAGATTGTTTCCACAGAAGCGAAATGTGACACTGAGCCATAAGGAGGAGAGAGAAACAGGAATGGAGAGGAAAAATAACCACCACCCTGAAAAAGCAATCTACTCTTAATATTTTCAGCTTGTTATTCTCTTCTCAATGTATTTATTCAAACTGGAGAGAAACCCTTACAAACATCTTGTCGCTATTTAACAGAATTGTTATCGCCGACGTCACTTGACTGGAATTTTGTCAGCTTCCAACGCTCTCCTTGCGGGAATCACATGAGAGTTGCCCTACCGGGGTGTCATGGAGCCACAGGAAGGGAGCAGCGAGCCCCACGAAGAGCCCGTGCTACTCTTCCCAGGCTGCGGCGGTGGGAGCGCGAGGACAGCGCCTGACGCTGACTCCTGTCACCCTCTGCCAAAGCTACAGCCGCACCCAAGCCCAGGGCCTTTGCCCTTCAACAGTTGCATTTGCAAAAACACTTTCGCTCTTAAGGAGGAATGTGGGTTTCTACCTCCAGGCATTCCTAAAATCCCAGGCAAGAAGAGAGCCGGATCCCGCATGGGTGTGAGCACTCGCAAGTGCCACACGCAAGCTTCAGGGCAGCCCCACCACATACTGGCCTTTGCTGAGGGCTTCTGCAACGGCATTAGGGCTGAGCACTCACCACTGGATGATCTCAGTGATCTGGGCCTCCCAGTGGGCCACGGACTCCTTTTTATCCGCCAGGTCTCTCATCTCTTCTTCCAGCTGCCGGTTGTTCATACTTAGCCTCTCAAACATGGTGGTGAGCTGAAGGAGAAGTCAAAGAACCTGTTAGAGATCTTTCCTCTTGGGCCGGCACCGCAGTCGCTCGGAGCCGCACGCCCCCTTGGTGCACTAAAGTTGGGACACCCTTCCCAATAAATGCCATGGAACAACAAAAGCCAGAATTTCTTCTTTTCAGGCATGGCCTTAGTTGTACTGCAAGGCATTACATTCTTACTCAAATAACTGAGTTTCCTGAGAACTGGTCCCTAAATAAAAAGGTTTCTGTGTTGTACAGTATAGACGTGGAATGTTCTGTATTGAAGAAAAAATATTAGAAATGCAAAGCAGGAGCACCAAAATTTTTATAGCTCAGACAGAAGAGCCGTACCTCTCCTTGCTTGCTAACTATGGCAAATGTGAGAGCTGTGAGTCGGTACTGAGATGCTGCAGGTGTCTCACACTGCCCTATTTTTCATTTTCCTCACTTGCAGACACGGAAATGGAAATTAAATGCACATCTGGAAGTACAATATAGCAGAACTAGCAATTAACCTCCCTCGCAGCCACCAAACTGTCACTCATACAAGCCCTTTCTGCAAGACAAAAGCAGGAGCCAACCTGAGCCAGTTTTGGGGACTAAACCTCCATTATGCTCAATAATTATTCACCAAGTCATAATGGGAAGCAGTGATCAGACCAACCTTCCAGGAAGGCCTGCTTAAGGGAACGGAGCACATGTGAAAGGCTTCTTTTAATACTGAAATAAATTAACAAATCAAAATGATGCAAAAATATCCATTTTTCATCTAGTCTGCCCTTTTTACTCCTCATATGACTACTCCACTATATCATTTAAATGGGTTTATCATGTAAATAGGCCTATTTAGTGAATGTCATTTAACAAGACAAATACAAAGCTAGGCAAATTGAAAAGAAAAGAGAATTAAAAAAAAAGAACAAGAACAAGACAAAGGAGAAAAGCTATCGAAGTGACTAGGCTCTTACTGTTCTTGAACTATACTTATACAAATGCATATATGGTATAGTATGAAAATATACTTTAATTTGAACATTGACATGCAAACAGACTTACTTCAATGAATACTATACTTTTGTCATATTTTTAAAACAGGTTAATGCACTTAAAAAAGGACAGACAAGCATAGTAAGATATGGCCACTGCATAGTGAACTTGAATGACCAGTCAAAATAAACAATAAAAAGATAACCTAACAGCATGAAACACGCTCTCCTCGTTCAACACAATCCTCCATTTAACCTTATTATTTGGATTTTTAGTATCTCAAAGCAACACTTAGTCTCTTCAGGCATGAGGGGCTCTGTTTTTTCACAGTAATTGACATGCAAATCCATTCTCTGCAACCACATCAGTAATGATGTATTTTTATATTTGGGTCCTACAATTAAGCTCTCTTTTTTTTTTTGCTTAACTTAAGAGGTCCTCTTATCACTGTGCAAGACCATATAATTGTATTCTCACATATACAAACATACACACATGTACATATATAAATATGTGCACACATTCTCAAATCCAGATGCATGTACATAGGTGCAAAGAATTAATGCAATTCTTTGCTTAAATCTAACATTAATCACAACTTCCTGCATATTATTAATTCTGCCACCAATTTGGATTTATGAGAGACCACAACATAGCTCTGCATACTGTTCTTGTATACTCAAGACTCAGTTAACCAACACTCACCTTATCAAGTTCATTTGAAAGCTTTTTGTTTTCTTCTGTGAGCAGAATCTTTTCTCGTTCATATTTCTGTTTAAATTCTGTTTCAAATTCCTCTCTTTCACTTTGGCTAAGAAACAAAAAGAGAGCACAATTAAAAGGTTTCCTATTCTGAGAACAACCCACCATAATTATGTGAAGATCGGTGCACACAGTGTCTGAAAGAAATGTAATATATTGCTAAATAAAGAGTAATATATTGAAAACCTCTCAAATTAAAATAAAATACCTATTAAAATAAGTAAAGAAAGTAAAGGATATATTTTAGGACGATAAGAGGGTCTGTTAATTTTAACATTAGACAACTATCTTTCCTTCACTACTGAAAGAATAAAGCTCCACTGAGCTAATGTTTATCAATCCATTTATGCCTATTTTATTCTTTACATTAAGAAGCTGTAAATTTGAAAGGCACATACAGCATGGCATATCCTGAGATGTTCACCGTAAATTCTCTCAAAGTTCATTAAAATGTTATTTTAACATTTATACCTTTCTGCAGCTCCAGGTTTCATGCAGAATGACCTGCAAACATGACGCCATGTGAATCCAGAACATGCAAAAGTTGAATTAAATCACTGGGGACTGTCACTGATGAGAAATGCTTAAATGTGCAGTTATTCGAGTGCAACTCAGCACAGTCAGAGGACAAATCTGAACAGTTACTCTGGTTACCGTTCGGTAAGAAGTGGATGGATAACCTATACACTCATAGTTTCACCAGATGTGAATGTATGGATCCCTCTATCTGAAAAGGAGCTGTTTCCCCCCACCCTTCCCTTCTTTGATCAGCTTCATTCAACACAAAAAACCTTGCCTGATTCTGTTTAACATGAATTTTAATCTTGCCCAATGAATAAAGGAATCCAAAAATAAATTAAACTACAGGTGCTCTGTTTGCCAAAACCACTGTGATTTTGTTAGAGATGTGCACTCCAATGTTGCCGACCAGTAACTCCCACCTCAAATCCACTCTTTCTAGAGTCACCCTCTCTGCAGTTTCAGGGAGATGATTTTGTGGCATCCTGCGTTCACTGTGACAGATACCTGGTACTCAGCTCCTCGGAGCTCAACAAACCCAGATTCTAAATACCACAGGTTCCAAAATATGAATGCTGTAAACAGCACAGTCCCAGCACTAAATGGTTTGCAGAGTGCCAGTAAAAAGGTGAACTCAATGAAAAAAAAAAATCCAGGGGAACTTTCTCTTGAGCATTGCAATTGTTTTTGCAGAATTTCATGTTTTGCAACAGAGCAATTACATGTGCCCTGAAATGCAGAACTGTCAGATTGCGGGAGCACCCTTAAAAGCTGCGAAGTGTCAGGGGCTGCACTGAACCCAGCTAAGAGTGATGCTGGTTTGAATTTCCTATTCCTAATTTGAAATTCATTTAGGGCTTCGACCGCTCTTTGAAATCTAGTACAGTGTGTTAGACTCACGGAGCAATGCTGTGTTGCCAGGCTTCCTTTGAAACATAATGCTACATGCTCGCCAAGTAACATACTATAGTTACTGTTCAAGGTCCAAGCTTGAAACCCACCACCAGCCCTTCCCTGCACCGCTGGATTCCTTGCATATGATGAGCCAGCTAGGGAAAAGGCAAAAAGAGACTAAAGCTCTGGCTGCCTGGGGAATTAATAACAGGTCTTGCTTCTGTTTGTAAGGCATAGAGTCAAAAGTTAACTTCTCAGACAGAAGAGCAAATTAATTTTAAATCATTTGGTTAACTTCTTTTGTTTAGCTTTTATGTATCTATGGTTTTGTTTAGTGGGTTTTGTTGTTGTATCTTTGTTTAAAATTTCTTCTTTCAAGGCTCGATGCAGCTTTGAAAGCACCAGCAACATCTTTTTATGTTCTTAAGTGACACTAACCCCAGTCAGATGACTATAATATCATACACAAGCAAAGCAGACACCTTTCCAAGAGGACAAGGTGGATATAACCCATCACACAGGTTAGTACTGACTCAGCAATGTCCAGGACTGTGACGGCTCCCATAGGTGAACCTTGGGCAGCCAGCAGGAACAAAATAACACATTTGCTTTGAAGCCTGGCATCCTCCTCTCCCACCAAGCTTTCTCATCTAAAATTCAGCTATGTATCTGATCTTCAAGTTTAGGAAGTCACACACGATCCAGGTTTCTTTTTATCACTAAAACAACTGTAGCAAACCATATGCACGCAACGTAAAATACAGCTCTGACACCACTTCGCCACCCAGCACTTTACTGCAGCTGGACAAAAATGAAAAATATTTTATCTTACTACTTTGAAACTAAGAAAAGCAGACCTGAAGCAAAACAAACAAACAAACAAAAATCCCACCCTTTTCTTATAAAGCTTAATAAATCTATCATTTAATGACAGGCCACCTTCTACAAACACAATTAATTATACAGTTTCTTGCAGCTTTTCCTAAAATATTAGATAAAAAAAAATCTAAGAAATGGAGTATCATACCAGATGGATCACTGGTCTGATAGTGTATTCCTATATTCCCAGTTTTAAGAACATGCAGTGTGTCAGACCTTAGCAAAGGTCTATCATTTTATACAGAATGGTAGTTTCTCTTCCTTGATGATTTTGGCTGCTGAGTTTTCAAAAATGAAGCAGAAACCACCACAATGCATATTTATATTAAAAAAATAAACAAGGGTAAACAGAGAACAGTTTTTCGACAAAGCTCTTATCAATCCTTGCTTGAATAATCTACATTATTCCTACCTTTAGATTATACCCCTTATAAAGGTACAGCCACAGCAGCATGTTAAAGCCATTTTTTAAAATATATGCACTAAAATCCTTTTAGATTTAAGTTTTTGGTTTTTTTTTCTCTCCAAACTAGGTCTCATTCAACCCCACCCGACCGCTATTGTTGCAGTAATTCCACTGGATTCAGCACAAAGCCTCCAGGTGCTTCCTCTTCAACCCTTACACTGAGCAGCTCTCTATTGGCAGACTCACGAAAAGCTTTGTATGTCTGATTGTAAAAGCTAAAAACAATGCACAAAAGGAGAAAACACAACAATAAAATCAATGTTATTTTAAGGAAAACAACCAAATACTACATATCAAGCAACAATAACAATTCTTCCATTCCTAATATTTAAGCTTCCCTTCTAATCTCAGAACAGCTAGAGATGTCAATCTGTAATAAATCATGAATAGTCATATCTTGAATGGCAGACTTTGCCTTTGTGTGGAGTCCTAATGCTTGCTATGAAATTCTGCATCTCTATTTAACAAAATCCAGTTGAAGTGGATGTTTTTGTTAATCTATGAAATTCTGCATCACTATTTAACAAAATCCAGTTGAAGTGGACGTTTTTGTTAATCATTCTCTACGCTTGGACATCCAACACTGCTTACAGCTGAAGCCCTGCCCATTAAGGCCCAAATGTTGGATTCTGGTTGGATTCATGCTTCAAAATTTTCTCTTACACCAATATACTTGAAAAACATATGGAATTATATGCTTAAATCACCATTCATTTTAGATTTGGATCCAATTCATCATCTATTCACAGGGAGAAACCTGACGGAAACAAGGTTTATGAAGCTAATGAAGTTTGTTGAACTACATGTTACTACAGGAGACGGATATCAACTTTTGCAGCTACACAACTTTGGAATGGTTTTGATAAAACCCAAAAGAGATTTTGGGTTGATCACCATGCGGAGACATGATCTTTAAGAAAAGTTTAGCCTACATAAGTACTAATGATTCTTCATACAGCGTTCTGCCTTCTGGGACACTACTTCGGATGTGACAACAGAAGTCCTGCACCATCATCTTTATATATTACAAGATAACGTAGTCCTTTTTGCATTTATAACTCACAGGTCAGGAAAAGCATCAAGTTGTGGCACAATGAAAACATACTGCAAATAAAAATATTACCTTTCATTCTAGAGCTAAAGAGTAACCTACTGTGAAAATGTGTTTAAGGCACAAATAGCTACATTCTAAGAAGAAATGGTTCATCCATGAAAAATGTTTTTTTTTTTTTTATTTACAACTTATAGCCAAGGACTCACTACAGCTTGGCTAAGCTTTGAATAACAGTTTCTCCTTTAGGGATTTTCTAATATCCCTTTTTACTACATCCAGAAAAAGAAGCATCTATGCTAGCATCTATAAAGCACTTTGATTTTTTTTTATGAATGGAAGTGATGAATGCATTCAAGCTGTGACTTTTACTATTTTCAGTACACCATTATCCGATAGGAAAATCTGTTTTTATTAATGGATGCCTCAAGGAACATTCTCAAGGCCAGTTATAAACTCTGCCATGTGGGAGGGAAAAAAAATCAGGTCTCTGACAAATGACCATGTCCAAAGAGATAAAGAAGCTTACGCCTACTAGTCTGATGACTGTTGTTAACACTGGATAGAACCTAGCATGGATTAGCCTTAGTCGGCATTAAGTGACTGTTCCTGTGCTGGCAGAAATGCCAGCAATAGTTGATCTCTAACACATGAACTTTGCATCAAAAGATGAGAATACCAAACAGAAAAAAAATGCACCCCAAAATGTTTAATGCTTCAGCATAAGCTTCAACTGTCAATTTACCCGGAATTGCAAGTCGTCCGCCAGTGCAAGAATCCTGGTGCAAAACTGACTTTCAGCTCAGAGTCTGTGGTTTTCTTTTTTGTTTTTAAAGGTGACAAGGGTGCCAACTTCAGCTACTTTATATTCAACTACAACATGAAATCAGCCAAAATGCACCTGTCTGCATTATAATTCTGAAAGCAATAGTGTGTTTGGAAGCATATGAGAAAACTTTAAAAGGAATCTCAAACTTAAAGACAAATACCATAAAACACTCACTTTTCTCTTCTAGTTTTTTCTAGCTTGTCTTTCAAAATCATGATTTCTTTCTTGAGGGCAAGCTGCTGGCTCTCTGCGTCACGCAGTTCTTTCTTCAGATTTTTTATTTCATTAGCATGCATTATTTCTCGTTTAGACAGCTCCTCTTCATAGAAAACACTCTTCTTTTCCAGGTCTGCCTTTAATTTAGTGATTTCCTGCTGGTGTTCTATACTGCTTACGCCGGGTGAGCGACCAATCTGCTTTTGCTAAAAAACAAACAGCTCCAAGTTAGCACCCAAGAATTCTGGAAAAGATGCTTAATAAAAACTCATTATTCATATGTCTATGTTTAGGAAATATCCCATTACATATTTCAGGTAAACACAAATTATTATCACTTTTTTTTGAAAGTGTGTTAGAGCAGACAACTGAACTGTACTATCATTTTGTGATTTAAAGGTAACAATAATTTTCAAGCCACTGTAAATCTAATCATCACTTTGAACATCTCGGGCCACTTTCTGACTCCCCTTAATTGCGGTTAGAAAGGGACTGAAGAATTAAAAAAACCTCAGGATCCCACTCATCTGGAGCAACAGGATCAATGACTTTCAGGAACAGAGAACAAGGACTGGAATATATTTCAAAGCACAAATAATTTATGGAAACGCTGTATAAAGGAAAGCAGAAACTTAAGTGTAGACCAAAACACTACATGGATTGCATCAGTCAGGATGGAAGTCTGACCTCTTCTACTTAAATTGACCATTTATATCACAGTATATTACATAGGGAAAACAAGCTTTAAGCAATAAGAGTAATTACTTCACTTTTTGCAGCTGCACAGCTCTCTTAGTGAGGTTCTCTGGTATTTCAATAGTCTTTGCATATTGTTCCAGCATACAAATATTTGCACAAATGCTGCACTCACTAAACTCAATGTCCTGCCATAACATAGAGGAGCAGCAAGGTCAGGTTCAAAATGAGATACTGGCATGACATGCACTGAAATCCAAGTATGGAAATACTTTTTAAAGTAAACACGTGTATATTGGTTTGGATTATTTTCCGTGTGTGTGTGTTACGTGCTTAAAGGAAGTCTAAAACATAAAGAAAATTATTTAATAAAAAAATACTGTTTTAAGGAAGAGCAGGTAACTGAAAAATCAGCTTCTTTATGGTGACTGTCTCACAGCTTTACAAGGATCTAAAATATATAGTTATTTAGAGCTACATTTATCATGAGGTGTTTCGATCCTCTCAGTTACCCTTGATTAACTGTGGGCACGGGCAGCTTTCTTTTGCTGGTGCAGGAACAAACTTCAAGAGCTGCACGTCACTGCAGATTGCTCGGACGCTCTGCATTTCTGCCACGCTGACCTCTGCGGGAAACCTTGGCCCTGCTGCTCGGGCGGGCAGGAGATCACAGGCACCCCCTGGGCAGGAGCTAGATAGTTACTACTGCCTCACTGCCTTCTCTAACTCTGTCTTGTCAAAATGAACTTCTGTTTTGACCCCTTACTTAAGGGCAAACTTATCCACCTAGGACACAGACACTGTATCAGAAAGGAGAGGATGGCTTGAAGACGGGAGATTAAAGCAGAGGCATTTTCTTTCACATAGAGGTAGTCAACCACCGAGCTTGTCTGCTACTGCCCAACATGCAGACTTGTCTACATGCAGATGACGTCACAGCATGTAAAAAAATCAAGTTTTGAAAGATCATCTGTCAGGTACGTAACGTGTTTAATGGTATCCCATCTTTAAAGCGCTAACATCAAACAGATGGTAGAGTAGCAGAGAGAGGCGTTTGCTGCCGTACAGTGGCTTGCAGAACGGCAGGAATGCAGCAAACAGGGAATATGTTCGAACTGGTACAAGCGCGACCTCCAAATCGATGTTCTCACCACGCCTGCTCCAAGCAGACGAGTGGTGCGGCGCAGACACGAGGCATCTCCTGGCACTGCGGCAGCTCCGCGGGCGCCGCAGCTCCGCAGGGAATTCCTTGCTCCCCTGCCCCCTTCCTGAGACTCTCTTAAGCGTGCAGCAAATAACGGCAGCTCCTTCGTTAGGCAGTTGTGAGGCTGAATAGTCCAGAATGACAGCAATGCTGTAAATATTACTATGTGGATTGAAATGTCTATCACGTGTAATTGCTGCACTAAAGGACATCAAATTCTGTACTTGAAAACTAACGACTAAATACTGTAATCATAGAACAGACAGCATGGGAAAACTTAGTATTTAAGTAATCTAATTCTAACTGAACACACTGAATTGGAAGATTTCTGACTCGGCTTTAACAACACTAGCCTTTGTAACAAGCAGCATTTTGGTTTGCTTCAAGACCTGTATACTGCAGTTCACAGATACTAATATTAATATACCTTGGTAAACATATGAAGTATCTTTCTTAGGAGGGTGACTAATAGCATGAAGCTTTTAGGGTATAAATATTTGTCAAGCGCAGCATGTTAAGAAAGACAGAATCTTTCTCATTAATATTTGGATTACTATATTCTTACTCTCAATTGAATAATTGTTGTTGCTAAGACAGGAGGGATAGAGTTCATAAATTCAGTTTGATATGTTACCTTAATATAGGTACATGAAGAGTTTATTTTAAATTTGCTTGAAATGAGCTTATAAAAGATTTGACTAAAAAATTAACACAACCATATAAATTAGAACAAAATTGCCTAATTCTCCCAAAACAGAGTCTCCACTGTTCTTCCTGTACAGTCCAGAAACAGCCCAGAAGAATATGCTTATTTTGAAATCCCGGCATACAAATATACAGAAAATACCTAACAACAGAAAGAAGATACAATGTCGGTGATATTTCTTGCATTTCAGAACTAAGGCCATGTCTATGCAATCTAAATTCCACCTTCATCCCTGAGCCAGTGTGTCACTGGCTTCATGCCTCTGAAAGCCTAAATCCAGCAGTTAAGAAATACAAAGTACTGGGATTTAGGCAGAATTTTGTCTATCTGAAAACAATTTCAAAATTTTGCAACATAGCTTAGTAAAGTGAACAGGTTATGAACCTGCTGCTACTGTCACAACCACAACCTCCTGATGCAACACGAGCCAGGAGAACACTCACCACTGTGTAGAGAAGCACTCTTTCAAACCCAT
Organism: Nothocercus julius; assembly: GCA_013398735.1. Lineage (NCBI taxonomy): Eukaryota > Metazoa > Chordata > Aves > Tinamiformes > Tinamidae > Nothocercus > Nothocercus julius. Next base: position 1,086,996 of record VZSV01000149.1, on the reverse strand, counting down.
GTCCTACTTGTTCCACCACGTGCCCTGAAGTCCTAGTACTGGAGGATTTGGTGAACAACAGCTCAGCATTCACCTTATCAACCACCTTCATGGTTTTGTAAACCTCAGCCACAATTTCCTTCTAGCTTCCTCCTCTCCAAACTGAAAAGCCACCCCATTTTCAGACATCCCTCGAAAGGCCATTGCTCCATCCTCTTCATCATTTTAGTGGCCCTTCCCTGTGACTTCTCTAACGTCACTACATTCTTCCCAAAAAGAGAAGACAAAACTGCACATAGTGCAGAACATGTGGGTGCAGGTAAGTTTTACAGAGCAGCAAAATGATTCTCTGCTTTGTTTTTAGAAGCTTTCCTGATGATGTCCACTCGTTCTTTTGCTTTTTCTGCTGCTGCTTCCGACTAAGCCAATGATTCCAGAGAACTGCCAGCAGTGACTCCAAGAGCTCTTTCCCGTGTTGTAGATGCCAGTCCCAAGTTCAGTACTGTGGAGGTCTGGTTCAGACTGCTTTTCCACTCAGTGCATAACCTTACATTTTAGCTACACTGCAGCTCCTCTGCCAACTTTTTGCCCTCTCAGTTCCCTGAAATCCTTCCAAGATTCACTTGCTATCTGTTTGTTGTTTGCCCACCTCAACAAGCCCAGTACCATCCATGACCACTCTGGGTTATTAACAAAGATGATGAATAAAATGGTCCCTGGCATTGACCCTGTGAAGCCCACTGCTCGCTCTTCTCCATTCTGACAAGCAACTGTTAAGTCATTTCCTTTGCTCTCTGTCCCTTACAAACTTCAAATCCATAAAAAGATTCCTGCAATCCCACAACAATTTAACTTCTTTAATGATCTTTGGCGTCAAATCCTGTTCAAAGACTTTGAAAAATCAAAATACATGGCAGCCACTGGATCTCCTCTGTTCAGCCGCTACATCCTTACAAACACCAGCAGTTCAGCATGGACAGAAGCCAGACTGACTCCATCCCAGATGGCTCGGTTTGATCCCCCAGCTCACTCGTCTTCATCTTTGCTCCAGTGGGGCTATTCGTAATGAGAGGGTGAACACCTTGTCCAGCAGGTTCACGCCCGAGTTCCTAGCTGAAGGTCATCAGTCCAGGTGACATTACATCTAATTCATCCGTCTGCTCTTCCTGAATATCTGCTCTAGAGGGCTCCAGATCATCTGACCTACCTGCTACAAAGGACACACCGTGTGCAGCATGTGCATGGCAATCTCCCCTGCATCTTCAGCAGTAAACTCTGATATCAAGGAAGAAACGACAACACCAAGCTTCTCTGCCATGGCCCTACCAACCTAGATGCCCCTGGCTATCCTGCCAACAAGTAGTTCCACCAGCTTCCTAAGGTGGCTTTCTGCTTTTGATTTGAAAGACTTCATAGAAACAATTTGAGCATCCTTTGCTCTCCAAATTCTTTTTTTTTTTTTTTTTTTTAAATCCCACAATATCATATTTACATTTAACCTGCCACGATTTACAGGCTTCCCTGTTCTCCATACTGGGACAAACTTTCCATTTCTTAAATGCTGACCTTTTTCCTTTGATAACTCATAGAATAAAATAACAGTCAACATTCTTGACTTAAATTTCCGTTCCTAAAATCTTTTTCCTTTACAGTTATATTGGTTGACATTTATTACTGAGAAACTCACCTTTACTTTGGCTTACGTGCTAAGGAAAAACAGTGCACAAAACATCTCTACAGAAATGTGTATGCTCATCTTCATATATTCAACCATCCTAAATTAAACATTTTTAACAGGTGAAGTTAAATTAATTAATTATGGAAGCAAATTGGTAAGAAATCAAGAAAGGCAAGACACTTCTATTGAGAAATCCTTCGCTGGACAGTGGTCTGAAAAGCACCTTAGGTAAACATCATTTTTCTGGACAATATGATTCACGTTTGTAGCAGTATTCGCCACTAAGCGAAGTGACAAACTGAGACAATACCTTTTTGTCCTACATCTGAAAACAATCAAACAGATCCAGTCCTAGTTGGTAGTAAGCTTGCAGGTGTTAATATCAAAAGAGACTAACCTTTAGGCCCTCTACTTCGTTTTCCAACTGTTTAGAGTACTGCTCACTTCTCTCTCGCAATTTCCTGTCTTTGGATGCCTCAGCAGCTGCAGCTTCAGCTTGGACTTCCAGCTACAAAAGTACATACACTTTTAATAGGCAAGACTCTTACTTCGTGTTTATCAAAACCTATTCATGGTTTTTGATATATGAGACAAATCTTCAGTACTAAATCAGACATTCCAAATCCTTAGAACAGAAAACGAGTATTGTTTGAAACGACAATCAAAGAGTTAAAAGAATTAAAAGATTTTTTTAATTACTTTGTCAGAAAACCGTACATACAACTACTATTGCATAGATTCTATACAGTCTTCTTTCTACTTACTTCTTTTTTTATTCTCTCTGTTCTGCGTAACTCTTGCCTTAAATTTTCTACTTTTTGCATCACCACTTCCATTTCTTCCTCCTTATCTCGGAGCTGGCGGGCAAGCTTTTGTTTCTGAGAGTGCAGGTCTGTCAGCCGCTCATTCATCTCTGAGAACTCCTGCATGGCCAATTTCCGCTGGCTGTGTGCGTCTTTCAGCTCTTTGGCTTGGGATTTTAATCTGTCACTAGACTCTGCCAGTTCCTACAGTTTAAAAAAAGAATTAAGTAATAAACCTAGAAATCTGAAAGGCCAATTTTGCCTTTGGATGCGCATCTAAGACCTCCAGAGTGAACAGAAAACACACACTCATTTCTTTTGAAGAATGCATCTATGATACAGATTATATACTTCTATATAGAAAGGAAAGAGGTCTTTTTAAAAAGTTTAAACTACTTTTTAGTTTTAAAAACAGAAAGTTTTAAACTACTAAAAAGTAGTTTTATAGTTTTAAACTACTAAAGTCAGTAAAATTGCTTTAACTTAGATCAAGTCTGACTTTGGTCCATTATTATAGGTTCAATAGAAAGGCTTTCACGCATTAAAATAAGAAAATACCTTGCTGTCTTAATTAAAAATAACATTGGCTTGGCTTTTCAAGAACAACTTAAATGAGTAAAAAACACCCCAGCATTTATCACAACTGTTAAACAACAACATAAGCCTGTGCATTATTTGAACAGAAAGCTAATCTCTGTAAAGCTTGCACCTTAGAAGCTTTTGGAAATTGTCTTGCACGTGACTGTTTTGGTTTCCCCACATCTTACCATAATATTCAAAAAGTTTCAGGTCACAAAACACTGTAGCAATTACCAGCAACATATGAGAATTATATCTTTAAAAGAGCCCACATGAAATAAGGCAACGAGGGCTGTGATAACTCGATAACGTAAAACCTTGACAAAGCTTCCTGTGTTCTCCATCTTTGCCACCACACAAAGACTGAGGGACCACAAGAGTTCAAATAGTTTAATGACGTTCAGCCAAAGTGGATCTGAACAAAGCAGCAAGGAAAAGAGGGGCTGAGGATGAAAAGAAGAGTGGCAGGAAGAATTAATGTTTGGCACTGTTGCCATCTATACAAATTTAGAAGCATCTTCTGAGGTTGTTAAAAGAGGTCCTAACCACTGTAAGTTGCTTTACAAAAAGGGATATTCTTTCTCAGGCAAGGTTTTAAGAGTTTTATGGGTTAAAAGAAGCAATGGTATATACAGGTAGGTCAACATTTAAAATAGGATCTAATACACTAAGCTAGTTTTTAGCGTGACGAGAAACATTTTGTCCCTGTTACATTTTCAAGTTGATTTAGCCATGAATACAAGGTAGCCTATAAAAGACAGTAAGAGAAAAACAAGAAAACAAGGAATTCAGAGGAAAGAGATGAAAAAAAAAAACCCCAAAACAAACCCTTTTTTTTCTATAGTTATTTTGAAATACTTCCCAGTCTTGCTATTTGGACAGGTTTTCACGTCCCTCTCCTGGAAACCTTTCCATGCCACACAGCGTCTCCTTAATACCACATTCTTAAACATCTTTTCCCTGCTACTCTTGCTCACACCTCAGAAGATAATAGTTGTATATAAGAACAGTTCTTCTCTCTTCCATCTTCAATCCATTGCAATTATCACTCTTGTCAGAGGCCATAAAAATACCCTTTCAGCCAACATACAGTTTGCATCATGAAGCTGTTTTATATCTGGAATTAGTCACCTATGACCATCTCATGATTACACAAATGATGCTTTAAATAAAGCCTATGACTTTTTTAAAAAAAAATGAAAACAAAAGTTAGAAAGCCAAAGAGATTACATTATATGTTTGTTAATTCCACAACCAAAACAGTTGTTGCAAACACAGTGAAGAAAAGTGAAGTAGTCTTAGAAAAGCTGCTGCTGAAAAGCTTTTACCTTATTCAGGTCTTCCCGCTCTTGCTTCAGCGTTCTGACCTGTTTCTCAAAAGCCTTTATTTGGCGGGAAGCATCGTCCAGCTCGCGCCGTGCACTGCTGGCCTCCTCGAGCTGCTGTTCCAGGTGGCCCGAAGCTAGAGAAAGCAGCACACAGCTCACTACTCTGCTGAACATATAACGCATCTTTGACTACAATATATCGCAATTGAAATCAGCCCCTCTTCCTCAACTCCCCCCAAAATAAACAGTACAAGTCATGGGTCACTCAAGAGCTGGCAAGTCTCCTGTTTGTACAGTTAAAATTAATTTCAGATGATTTTACTTATTTCTAGTAACTATTTGTGTTTATGTGGTCCATTTTATTACTACTGTAAATACAGAAAAATTACTACAGTTTCTTACAAGCTGTCAATCAGCTACAAAATTAAGGTACGTTTCTGAGACACAACTACATAATGTCATAAAATTACACCCAAATGCCACAGCATGAAAAGCTGAGATCCCTTAAGTATAAAAGAAAATTGAGAGAAAAAAAAGAAAAAAAAAGAAGAAAAAAAAATCTTTTTCTTTCTAGTCCTTACTTTAAAACGTGCATTAAAAGTAGGCTACATACAATGGTAGGTTAATTCTTATTCTAGGAAGCTATTGGATGTTTTGTCTTTGATTTCAGCTGGAGCACGACTTCAGACCATATGCATTTATCTATACAGGCACCCGTCCACACTCTTATTAGGAGCTTTGGATATGTTGTCATAAATGCAACCCTAGGCCTGGCTCTTAGAGAAACCAAATACAAAAATATACACATTCTTCAGAGCTGTAATTTCTGGAACACAAGAATTTTATAAGCCAATGAATAACCGTTTACTTGCACCATATAAATATTCACTGCTGTTTTAATTCATTGACCCCTGTTTTAAGCTTTAAAAGAATGCATTTCGATTACAGATATAGCTCAACGCCAGAAAATATTCATTGCTTGTCTCATATAGTCTACCCTGAAGTCACCAGCAAATAAGTAAGTTTATACGTTGCTCTGCTGAGCCAAGATAAATTTCTTCAGTGCATGAACTACTTCATTCCATAGCTTTATTTTCTTCCTCTATTGCTGTCCTTTACATATTTGGCAATATTAAAGATTCCTCAAAGTTTTCTCCTGTGTAACTTAGAGAACAAAAATTGTATCTTTGACCTCAAAAATTGAGAGCATATGCTAGCTTGTAATTCCCTGCAAAACCAGATAGACAAAAAATGTCATATTTTTCTAAGGTCTCACTGGAGATGCTCTTGAATTTGACACAATTTCTTGTTCATTTTTATTACCTTTTTAAACAGGTGTTTACTCTTACAGTTCCACAAGAGGCAATAAAACAAGTGAAAGACCAAATAGCTGGTTGTGACATATGAGTAGTAAATTTTAATTCCCACCTGATTATCCTAGTGGTTGCTAACATTTTAGCTAAAATATGCAAGCTCTCATTGCAGGATGTTATTACACTATGTTAATTACCCAAGAGATGAGCCTAAAGCATGAAGCTCAGCTTAGATTGGGAATTTAGATATAAAAGCCATCAAAGAAATTTGGAACTAGCTCCCCTAAATTTGGAAGCATTCAGACATGAGCATCTGGTTTGTGCTCATCTCTTGTCCATTACCTTAGTTTTCAATCTGTATCCCCCCCAAAAAAAAAAGACTGCCTTCCATTTAATGGCTGTACTGCTGGACGAGATAAAACATTCAAGAATACACTGAGAAAGCAATGCAATGCCTGCAGATAGATGGGGTGACTCCACCTCCTTCTTAATTTGATCACATTTTTCACTTCTGGCACAAACATTGCGAGGAATAAACAAACAAATATGATATATGCTGTGTGTAAACAGCACACTCCTAAAGACCACTTAAGGGAAAACCTTCTCAACATTAATGGCCTTCATAAAACATTGTCTTCTCTTAAATCTGAAAAGGGGTACCAGTTGCACTGGAGAATTTTTCCGCATCAGTTTCATATTTTTTATTACCGAAGAGAGTAATATTCAGAAGAATGAGCCGTTGAGTAATTCAATAATGTAAGTATTATTTAAAGCTGATCCTGCTACTTTTCTTCGAAGGGCTTGTCCCATCCAAAAGCTGTTCTAATATATATGCTGCTTTCCAGTGTCCCCAGAAGCCAAAACAGAGATGAGGATTGCCACAGAACAGAGGTTCTGCTCATGTCCTCTTGCTCCTCGTTACAGCAGCAAGTGGCGGGACGTGGGGCTGGAGCGAAGCAGCACAGCAACCTCTGTGCTGCTGCGGAGCCGCAGGGCAGCGCCCGGCCCGCACCAGCCATCCTCCCCGCGCTAGCCAAGGCCTGGCCACGCGCCGCAGTAACGCGCTTTGTAACGACACAGAGCTCTGCATCACAACACAGAAACTCTCCAACTGTGCATCTGTAGCATGAACTTTTTGAGACTTTTTGAGAACTTTTTGTGGTATTAGCAGTACATAATCTCTGTGTTGCTGTCCACAGTTCATACTTAAAGCCCTGAGATACTTATAGTTGCATTTTTGGGCATGACAAAATCTTCAAGAACACTCAGAAGTAAATGAATTGAATGGAAAGGAAAGGTGGTTCACTCCAAAAAGCTCACTGATATTAGAACTGAGAGGTGTTTCTTCCCCCTGTCATCTCTCGTAGTGCACTCCTGCTGCCCACCTTGTGCTGCCTTAGCGATTACTCCATGAGTTGAGTAAGTCCTACTTAAGTGGATAGTTGTTTCCTTTCTTAAGTGAGAGAATCCTTCAGAAGAGAGTTCAAAAAGCACAGAAGGTGAGGAGGAGCAAAAACAACTGACAGCAGGAGAGAGAGCACGCCAGTAACACCACAAGCCATTCTGGTGGCAGTATATTATAAAAGAAAAATAAATGCTGCACAGAGAAAATTGGGTCATGGTTTGACAGATCCTCAGGTAGAACCTGATTCACAATCAGGGAAATCAGTGTGATTTAAAATGAGCGGAATTTTACCATTAATAATAGCAGATGTCACTGAAATTCTCTTTCTCCTTTACAACTTGGCATTAATATGCTAGGATTACAGAGTATTAAGTGGAATTTGTAGGAAATGCTGAGAAAGAAAACATTTTCAAAAGAGCTATCACTGAAGAGCAAAGGGTATAATGGTAAGTAAAGCAAGGCTGAAAAACTCTTTAGAAAATGAAGCAAAATTAGTGATACATCATGAAAAGGTCTCATCAAACCATTTCCTCTTGCAGCTTTTACATCAATATTTATAACTTACCCGTTACCTGTTTCTTCAACTTTTCAATTTCTTCCTTTAAGCTTTTAATTTCTAAATCTTTGCTCGCTGTTATTGGGCCATCCACTGTAGAATACTGTAGAGCCTGGACTGTCTGGGTGGACTCTAGAAAAAGACAGAGGGACAAACTTCATGTCCACCTCAGAAGGTCAAAAAGATATTACTGATATATCAAGAAGTGCCAAATAAACCACTGAAGCATATTACATTAATTTTTGAAGATAAAAAACATTAAAGCATAAAAGCACTGAGGTAGAAAAAAAAATATGAAGAATATTGCTAATATGATTAATGATCTAATGAAAAAAATAGTATTTTTTCCAAATCATGGAGAGCAACAAACATGTTTGAGAAACAGAGCATTATGGTTGCTTACATGGTCATTTCTATATTAAAACCTCTCCCTGTCCCCAGGAAAACCAAGTCTCACTCCAGTTAACAACAAACTATATATGTCAGCAGTACCATTGACACTAATGGAATTGTTCAGAAAGAGCTATTGTGAAATTAAGACTCTACAAAATTTTAATTGCTAAATGCTAGTGGATTTTTTTAATGATTGCTAGCTGAACAAATTAAATCCTAGACAGCATAGTAATCAAACCATGGTGTAGACAAAGCTAACACGCAATAAGAAGTATACACAGAATATCCTAGATAGAAAGTATCTACAATGTGTCAACAGAAATAATAAAAACAATTTTTTCCATCAAAAAACATTCCAGAAAGCATATTTATTCTTTTCAATAGTAAACCATACCTCAGCAAAACTGCTAACTAATCTAACTTAAGGTGGTGACTGAATGATCTTGTTAATGCCTTTACCTTGCAGTTTTCTACTAAGTTCGAGCTTTTCCTGTTCTAGACGTCTTATTCTCCTCTCATAAGCTTCTGTTGCTAAACTATCCTCCAAAGTTCTTTGGATGCTGGCATCAATGTCCATGGAGGGTGGTCCAGCTGTCAGTCTTAGACAGCTGCGGTCTGAAAGCACACTGGAAAGAAAATTAAACAGTACTAAACTTCACAAAAAGGCTGCATTTACAAGTTTAAAAAAACAGTTGTTGTTTTACTATATAAATAATTATCAGTAAAACAATACTTTGTTAGTATGCACTCAGCTCAGAAAGAGAACTAAGATTTACTTAGCACCATTATCTTCTGAATGTCTTCTTTACTATTACATAAAAGGTCCCCTAACTAAAAGCATTCAGGATGGTCTATGTCAGCCAGATAACAACAACAAAAAAAATCCAAGCTTCTAGTGGTTAGTAAGATTAAAAAAACAGCTTATTTTAAAACAATTCCTCAGTTTTGCCAAATCAAAGATACCCAAGCAAATGATGTAAAATTATTACATGAAAGCTAGTCTATCTCACTCAGCTCCTAATGTCTCCATAATAAAGGGACTGTAATATTAATTTCTTCGTGTTATACTTGTTCTACAAAAATCTGCATTAATTTCACATTTTAAACAGGGATTTTATGAAGATACTGAACAGTGTGCAACTACATACTGAAATACTGAGGTCCTGGATCTGTGGATACTGGTGTCTACATACAGGTAGGTGTGCAAATAATCCTTCTAAAGGCTACAGGACACCTCACATGACCAGCATTAAGTCCACATGTTTGCAGAAACGAGGCCTTTCAAAATGACTTTTCAACAGTTGGATTTTTTTTTTTTT